>JAMPIV010003253.1:0-190215 GCA_024509875.1 Oreohelix idahoensis | reverse complement strand
TCTTTCCTAACCCTTGCTGGAGTTTGTGTATATTGTTGGTCCCTAGACCCTGACTTGGGCGGGGGGTCTAGAGCAAATCCCTACTTGTTTGTAAGGCTAGATTTCGATATGGCAGTATCAAATCACTCGAACATTAAACAATATTCAAAATATACAAAGAAATAATTTCAATCTTACCAGATTATGAATAAAGAACACAGAAATGCTAGCAAAACTCAGCTGAGCTGCTGGCTATAGTATGGCGTCCCTGAACTTATTTCACTTTCTTTCATTTGCAAATCACCACACTTTAAAATACTGTGTCTATCATCGAACAACTATTGAGGAATGGCCCCACTTGCGCGTCTGAGCGCCGATAAAATGATTGTCTGTGGCCAATCACTGCCTAGGTTTATTTCAAATTCAAATTTCCTACCCTAAAGTCATTTCAGTCATGCTTCAGTCAAGTATGGATGTTTATCTGTTAGTCTGTCCGTCTCTACTTGTTTTTTTTTCAAAAAACGTACTTGATTTTTGAACCAACCTTTCTCTCCCCTCCAAAATTTTGTCGTTAAAAGTTATATTTAGACACAGCTCCCACCAATGTCCCTTCGCTTCCCTACTAAGTAGATTTGAACACCTGCGTCTCGAGGTCGTGTTTTTTTGTGCAAATAGCGACACTTTTTATTCCATACAGTCTGTCTCTGATGTGAACAACACTGTCTTTTGTCATTATCTTCAATATTATCTATCCGTCTGTAAAATTAAGAACATATTAGTTCACTGCTCAGAATGGGCCATCCGGCCAGCTAATTTTTATATTCCTAACATTAATATTACGAAAAAGTTACTTTTTAATTTTTGTAATATTCCAAACATTGGCGTTCTGCCGCTGAATTCAAATCAAAGGCTTGGTATCGCAAAAGCGACCAATAAATGACTGTGGCGTAACATATCCAAGGTCCCTTTTGTCGAGTTCCTTACCTTATGTCAACTTGGGAAACGTGACTTTTCTCCGTTTCCCCCCCAATTGCGTCTCCTTAGCCTTTCTAGTCTCACGCAATCTTTCCAGTCATATTTTTTTCCTTTTTATCCGCCGTTCCCCTCCTGTTTAGCAAGTCAATTTTTATGGAGGGTGATGACCCGCGGTCTGGGCGATCATGTACTATCAGCAGCCTACGCATTATGTTTTTATCCTTACATGTTATCTTTGGAGGTATTTTACCGTTGTATCTCTGTCAATTTCACTACAATCTCCAACGTCTTCTGTCTCTTGTCTTGATGGTGCACTCTGATAAACTCTTTCCTGTCCATCTCTTGATGTTATCTTCCCACTTATAGCGCTGTCTTCCCCTTGCACGTTTGCCTTCAGCTCTTTTCTATTAAACTCTGGGAAGGTTAAGGCGGCCGGCGTGATGCCGACCACATCACCCCTGGTGTGCTGACGGTCAAGATAATATGGGCCTTACACCATATTCCCAATATGCCTCAATGGGCGTGTAACGGGTTCCTTTTTTTTTTACCTTTCTACCTTCTATTATGGTCTTCTGCAAGGTGTTATAACTTTTTATGTGGCCAAAATATTTTAACTGTCTAATTTTGATCTCCCTCATTAGTTCACTTTTCATTCCTAGACTTTCTAGGGCCTCCTTATTTGTTTTCTTCTCTTTCCATGAGATGCGCCCCATTCTTCTATATATCCACATCTCAAGAGTCTCAATTTGTTCTTCCAATTGCTTTTTCATTGTCCATGTTTCTACACCATACATTAGTGAAGAATATATACTGTTCAAAAAAAGAAACGCATAGCTATCCGAGGGCGCGTTTTTATGAGTTTGTAAGTAAAATTTGGTGCTAGGGTATATAAAAACCAGCCTCAAATGTTCTTTACAGTGTCAAATGCACGTGTTGTCCTGAATTGCGTTCGTTTTTGTAATCGTTACAACGCAGTGGTCAATAGTGTTTATGACGCAATTTTTGACCACAGCTCATGTTGCGCACACGTGAAAGCAACAAAATTTGGGGTGAACACTATTCACTGACTACGCAACTGAAACCCTATAAAAGGATAACGCTACACACAAAAAATTCAGTTCATTTTCAAGCAGACATTTATGGCGTCTCTATCGATAAATTTAAGGAACATTGCTATTGGCCGACTGCATGCAGGCGAAAGTCAAAGTCAGGTTGCCAGGCATCTAAACGTGCATCAGAGTACCATCAGTCGACTTTGGCACCGGTTCCAAGCCACTGGCTCAGTTGAAGACCGGTATCGCAGTGGACTACCCAGAGTGACAACAGCAGCGGAGGATCGCTTTATTCGGCTTCGTCACCTCAGAGACAGGTTTACAACAGCTTCCTTAACTGCCCAGTCATTGTCTGCATGACGTCATGTGTCTGATCAAACTGTCCGGAATAGACTGCATGACGCTGGACTTTAGGCACAACGACCTCACCGAGGACCTGTCCTTACGCTCCGCCATCGCCAAAATCGACATCTTTGGGCCAACCAGCATCGTCCCTGGGTAGCTGACAATCAATGGAGACGTGTCTGGTTTAGTGACGAATCTTTTTTTTTGTTGCAGCGTCATGATAGACGGCGTAGGGTCTACCGTAGGCGAAATGAATGTTTTGCCCAAAATTGCGTTGATGAAGCTCCGCCGCACGGTGGTGGAGGTGCAATGGTGTGGGGAATGATCAGTTACAACGGAAGGAGTCAATTGGTGCACATTGAAGGAGGCTTGAATGCGCAACGATACGTCAATGAAATTCTTCAACCCCATGTCCTTCCACTTTTTGCTGCCCAAAGGTCTGTGTTTCAACAGGACAACACCAGACCCCATTGTGCACGGTTGACCACGCAGTTCCTGACTGCCAACAACATTCTCACCCTTCCCTGGCCATCCCTGTCTCCAGACATGAGTCCGATTGAGCACCTGTGGGATGAGCTGCCTAGACGTGTTTGTCGCTGATACGTTGCTCCAGCCAATCGTCGTGATCTGTTTCAGGCACTCCAGGAAGAGTGGGCAGCCATCCCACAGGCCCACATCAGACGTCTGATCGCATCCATGCCCAGGAGATGCCAGTCGCTGATCGATGCAAGAGGAGGCCACACACCATACTAACGGGAAAGCCCGTACGCCAAAAAACTCTCGTGACCCAGATGCAAAACAACTGTCAATTGATTGGTTGAACCCTAAGGTATTCTTGTGTGCAATTTGAACAATTAACTCATTAAATTAAAAAAGTTATTGAATGTCAAAATTATGGCTATGTGTGTGCCTTCAGTAGCTATGCGTTTCTTTTTTTGAACAGTATATACAATGTTTTGTGATTCTCAGTTTTAATTTGTGAGTTAACTGTTTAGATGTCAGTATATGTCTCATGATGTTGAATGTAGCTTTGGCCATTCCTATTCTCCTCTTGATTTCTGTTTCACATCTGCCATCCTCTGTTATTATATGACCAAGATATGAGAAACTCTTGACTTGTTCCAGGATTTTCCCATTTATGCTTATCTTCACTGTGGGTTTATCATCTGTTTTGCTAATTATCATAGTTTTTGTTTTCTCAATATTAATGTCCAATCCACATTCATGACTTATACTGTTCACTTGCTTCACTAGTTCTTGTAAATCCTGTTCACTTTCAGCAAACAACACAGTATCATCTGCATATCTAAGGTTGTTTTTTTACCTTCCACTGATGTTCAGTCATGGCATTTCATGTAGCTGAAAATGTTTTCAGTGTATAGATTAAATAGGCAGGGGGATAGCACACAACCTTGTCTGACACCTCTTTTTATGTCTGTTTGGTGAATAATTGCTTCCAAATCTTACTGTAGCAGTTTGCTCCCAATTAAGGTTACTAAGTATTCTTATGTCTTTTCCATCAATACCTATGTCTTCGAGGCATTCAATTATTTTCTCATGATGGACTCTGTCAAAAGCCTTCTTATAGTCAATGAAGCACATGTACATACTTTTTTGGACCTCTGTATATTTTTCTGCTAATATTCTTAGGCAAAATATTGCCTCTCTTGTTCTGTCTAAAACCAAACTGTTCTTCTTGGATTTTGCTGTCTACCTTACTTTTTATTCTTTCCTGAATGCTTTTGAGCAGTATTTTAATTGCATGACTCATCAGGCTGATTGTCTGAAGTCTGAACATTCTGTTGCATTACATTTTTTGGGCAATGTTATAAAGACTGATGTCTTCATGTCATGTTGTATATATCGTTGCACAAAGCTCTCCAGGGCTTCTATGATTTCAATTTTTATGTTGTCCATGGCCAAATGTACGCACCAGTCTCAATATAGTTATATTATTTGTGCGGTCGAATGATTCGCGCACTAACGTGCACAAAGCAGTGTGAGTTGCTTTGGGACGCACGGGTAACCTAGTTGGGGAGTTTCTGACGTCATGTTTTGGAGGGGCAACATGGACCTTGTTTATGTCCGTGATTGATATATTATTATTGTATTCATGGCACGTTTATGGAAGCCATTTATTCTAGTGATCTGTATTGGTCTTCAGGTCGAAACCAATAGCAGTAATGTCACGTAAGTTATCGCCCCACTTCTTATTGTATGCTGTATTGTAAGGCCGCTCTTATACTAGTCTAGCGGGAATATGTTATTCCTAGAATGGACCTACAGAGTCGTTAGCCTTTAGGATTCGTATCGTAGAAGAAGGATTCCTACGAGTGGAAGAAGTTATTGATTACCTTATTCACATGTTTTAATATGCTGCTACAACAATGCCAGAAGCGTGGCATAGAATGGGAGAGGTTAGTCAACTGGAATCTCTAACCTGTTCGTATTATCGTGAGTGACCTTGTTTGAAACTATATGCTATATAACGTTATGTATGGAGAAAGTCTGGGATTGGGAAGTACGATATGGAAGATTTTATCCTGGAGTATGAATACGTTACCATGATAGACGTCCTTGAAAGAAGGTCAATGGACTTTAATGAGAAGAATATTATATGGTAACAGTTTGTGATCCTTAGTCACTTGAAAGAGGACTTATTGGTAGAGAATCTTCAGGAAACTTTAAGAGTAATTACCAATATGTTGACGTATGATCTTTGCGCCTGTGACGATGTTAGTCTTGTCCACTTCGTATGTGTCATGTTGAATAAAAATCTATGTACAGTCATCAACGACTTATGTACTGCCAGTACTTGCCCAGTTCACCCAGTTCAACCCTGCTTGTTGGAGTGTCGTTTGAAGAACATTGTTGACATTCGTTCATTTTAACCATTCGCGTTTTAAGTTACCTCTTCACCAGTATAAACTGAGCTCAACAATAAAAAACGGAGTCAACAATAAATGGTGGCCAATGTGGTCTGGAAATATCTAACTTCCAAAGAACGTACTCAATACTTTTCTTTGAAAAGAAGATTTGAACTTTCAAGGCGCCAACATCTCGAACTTGGAACCCAGTGGGATGAGAAATCAGAATCAACTTACGTTTACCAAGGTCAAGGTCTTCAATCAACCTCCACGTCAAGTTTCACAGTGACTGATTACTTGGGGATCACCTCTTCATCATTATTGCGTGCGAGCTGTAATCTAGATACGCAGAACGAAGTATTTTATCCGTAGACGTACATACACGGAGACGAGGCACATTGGTTTTTTCCTGCACGCGAGATGAGTATAACGTGTTTTCGTTGTACCCTTTATTACGTTTAGCTGTGCCTCATGTAGTTATGTCCATATTTATATTTTTCATGTTACATGTTATATGTGTTGTATTCTTCGTGGGAGGTAGGGAGGTTGATCTGACGAACGAGATCCATCTCGAAGCCAATTCGGGCTCTTCGTCAGACGTTCTGTAGGGCTCATTTTGTAAGTTTCAATTGAGCGATAATTCCGGTACAAGGCTAGAAACCTTGCCGAAGTTCCGATCGCTAGTTGTCCCTTATAACAGTATCTGTTTAGCTGTTTCGTCACGTTTTTAATTGTTGTTTTCGTAGTTATTTTTACTCGTATTTAGTTTTATGATGAATTTTGTTTGTATTATGCGTCCGTCTAATCTTCCTGTCGTTCAGTTTTTTACAAAACCTATGTTTTTACACTGTGTTGTCAATTGTCTTGTACAAGTTTATCGCATATTTCATTGCATTTTTTGCAACAGTACTTCTTAATTTTTCCATTTTTATTTTTTTTTGATTTATGCGAACGTTTTCAGTCGTTGATTATATCTTGTCGTGTCAGTATTGTGCTACTGTCTGTCACGTTATTGCTTTCACACCATTACATGTTATAAATTACATTATTAATTATTAATATTATTGCCTATTATATAACTTGATTTTACCGTTCTAGGACAGGAACGAAGACCACTAGTTGTAGTAACACTTTTAAGTATTATTATTACATAATAATATTGAATAATGTCTACCTTAGACTATTTTATTAAGCAAGCAAAAGCTCTTCAGATGGCTCCTGATGAATTAAAAGCATTTGCACTTGCAGAATATAAGAAAGCTCAAGAAATAGAAGCCGAACAGAGAAAGTTAGAAACTTTAAGACTAGAAAAACTTCAATTTTGGAAAATTTGAAAAACTGAGTCTGAGGAGAATGAGAAAAAAATGAGATTAAAAAAGTGAAAAGAAGATGAGATTTCAGGCTGAGGAAGAGGAGAAAAAAATGAGACTAGCCGCTGAATTAGAAGAGAAACGATTTCAGCGAGAGGCAGAACAGAAACAAAAGGAGGCTGAAGAAAGACTTAAAATTGAAATGGAAGTTAAACAAAAGGAAATGCAAAATAAACAAAAGGAAATGGAAGAAAGAAGATTAATAGCTGAACAAAATACATTACGACTTCAGCTTGAGATGGAAGAGAATGATAGAAAACGACAGCATGAACTGAAATTAGCAGAGTCAGAATATGAGAGACTTAGGTTAACTCAGGAAGCTAATTCTCAGAGAACTTTTGAAAGCCAAACTTCATCCAGACATGACCATTTTAAGGAAATTCACCTTAAATTACCAAAATTTAATCCCCCGTCTGATGACGTGATATTCTTCCTAGATAGGTTTGAGGCCACTTGTGTGTCTTATAACGTGGATAAAACACTGTATTGCACATATTTATCCAGGTTACTTACTGGGGATGCTTTAGCAGTTTATCATACTACCAGTATTAATGAGAAGAATGATTATAATGCTCTTAGAGCCGCACTTCTGAAGAAATTTCAAATGACAGAAGATGAATACCGATTAAGATTTCGTACATTGCTACCGCAATCAAGCAGAAATTTCAGTGATTTTCTGTCACAAATACGACTAACCCTAGAAAGATGGATCGAATTATCCAAAATTGAAAAGTCGTATGAAGGTCTCTTCGATTTACTGATGCGCGATAAGGTACTATCGTCTGTAAATCCTACATTTCTCGCATTTTTACACGAACGGAAACCTTTATCAATGAAAGATTTAGAAGAACATGCAAAAAATTTCTGCACTGCTCACCCAACCATGGATCTGAGTAATGCACAGATTAAGAGTGAATTGCCTGTTGCTTTTGCAGCACAACAAAACAATTTTTCACGCAATCGTTCTTTTAGTGCTGATAGGTATGTCAATAAGGGAAATAATTACAATTTTAACAATGATAACTTTTACAAAGGGAAGCAATTTCAACAATCTGCTCCATTTAATGTTTCTTGGAACCAAGCTCACAGATCGCGAGATTTTGGTAACAATAATTTTAAAAATAATCAAGGACATTATAATAAACAAAACTGGAGATCAAAATCTCAGGGTTCACAAAACAGACAATTTTTTGGAAATAAACCATTTAACCAACATCATAACGATCATTCTACAAATTATCGGACTCATCCAAATTTTAACTCAGGCAGAAACTACAATTGTGGCAATTTTAATGACAATAATCAAAATCGATCGCGTCGACGAGATAGATCATCGAGTAATACACGTAGACATTCTAATGTCGCTTTAAGTGATACACAGGCTAACATTGAACAGGGTAAATTAGCTGAAACTCACAATGCTATGTCTTGTTCTCTTGATTGTACCCAGGTGAAAGACTGTCCAGAATGCTCGACTCTTTTCCAGCCTAAGGCGATCACGACGCTGCGTTGCGGACATACCTTGCCTAGTCTACCTGCAGTCTGTACGGCCACTGCTGCGTCAGTACACCAGGGACAGGGCTCTCTTATGTTTAACAAGGGATTTGTCAATAACATTTCATGCTCTCTCCTATTTGACTCAGGTTGTAGCACTGTGGGCGTCCGGACTTCGCTGATCAACCCAAGTTGTGCCACGGGCAGGGTTGTCAAGTGTGTGACTTTTGGTGGCACCGTTGAAACATTTCCCACTGCTATTATTGACCTTAATACACCATTTTTTTCAGGAAAGATCCAGGCATGTCTCCTTCCGAATCCAATTTGTGATGTAATACTTGGGTCGCATACATGGTATTAAAGAGTGTACACCACAGCAAATTGCTGAATGGGAAGAGCGACATATTCAAACTGCAAATGCAGTAGTGACTAGAGCGCAAGCTACTAATATGTCGCATGATACACCTATTGAACCTACAGTTCATACTACTTGTGATGATGATGCTCCTATTTCACGGGAGTTGTTTGCAACATTGCAAAAGAATGATGATTCATTAAAAAAAATTTTTCAGTATGTGAACAAAAAGAATACCAGCAACAAACTTGCAAAATCTAGACATGACTTTATACTTAAAAATGGGATTTTGGTTAGAGTAATACGGAAAAGGATTCATCCTTATGTTATCAGATCTTAGTCCCATCCTCTATGAGATCTCGTATATTACGACATGCGCATGACTCGCAATGTGCGGGCCATATGGGTTTTTCGCGTACCAAATCCAGAGTGCTTTCGGCATTCTACTGGCCAGGCGTCCATAGGGACATCACTCTCTACTGTCGGTCTTGTTTGATATGTCAGGAAGTTAAGGTACGGGGTCCATTTCATGCGGCTCCTATTCAAGCTGCGGACATCCCGATTAGACCATTTGATAAAATGGCTATAGACATTATTGGTCCGATGCTTCCATCTGCTAGAGGGCATACGCATATTCTTACGTGCATTGATATGTGCACTCGTTGGCCTGAGGCCATCCCTCTCAAGAACACTTCATCTGCCAGTGTAGCAGAGGCATTGATGTTAATCTTCTCACGCATTGGTTTTCCACGGAAAATCTTGTCGGATCATGGGGTTCAGTTCATTTCTGAATCCATGTCTCAAGTTATGAAGACATTAGGTATAGACAGATCTCTTAGTTCTATTTATCATCCGATGTCAAATGGGTTAATTGAGCGTCTCAATAGGACACTCAAGCAGTTGTTGGGTAAGATGACCCAAGACCATCCCCAAGACTGGGATCGGGTCATACCCGCGGCTCTGTTTGCGTACCGCGAAGTACAAAATCAAGCCACGGGGTTTTCTCCATTCCAGCTAGTTTTTGGCATGCAACCACGCGGTCCTATGTCGTTAATCCACGACTTATTGGTTGACGAGAATATTGAAGAGGAAACTCAATCCTCTTATGAGTATGTGATCTCTCTGAGAAAGAGAATCATAGATGCTTGTAGACTAGCTACTGCATCATCCGAACAAGCCAAAGAAAAAGCTCGTCTATTTGCAAACAAGTATAGACGTCTTCGCCAGCTTATTCCTGGTGACGAAGCTTTTGTATTACTCCCTGCGCATAACAATCGTCTTTTAATTACCTGGAGAGGTCCTTTCAGGATCATCTCAAGAATATCCGATGTCGACTACATCGTTGATGTTAATGGTAAACATAAAACCTTCCACATTAACATGTTGAAGGAGTATTACTCACGTCCTGATTATCTACAGTCAGTGTTCCAGGCAACTGACGATCCTACACCTCCTATTCAACACTATTCTAGTTTGTCAGTCATCCAAGAAGAAGAATCTTCTTTCGATGATGTACAACTACCAATACCAGTTGTACCACTCCATTCCACTGAGAAATGGAATGATGTTACAATCTCATCTACTCTTTCGGCTGATCAACGTCAGCAAGTCTCTAATATTCTACACTCGTATGAGGATGTCCTCACTGACATCCCAGGTCATACGTCAGTCATCCAACATGACATTATTCTGACTGACGATACGCCTATTCGAGTTCGCCCATATCCTATCCCTTTACACTTTCGTGATAAGGTTGATAAGGAATTGGATGAGATGCTTCAATTAAATATAATTGAACCATCTTCATCACCATATTCTTCTTCTATGGTAATCATTAGGAAGAAGGACAACAATATACGTCTTTGCGTAGATTACAGGAAATTGAACAAAGTTACAAAATTCGATGCGGAACCGTTACCTCTTTTAGACGACTTATTGGAGAGGTTATCTCATGCCACATTCTTTTCGAAATTTGACCTTTCAAAGGGCTATTGGCAAGTGCCACTAACTCCTAAAGCAAAGCCATTCACCGCTTTCTCGACGCCACGGGGTCTTTTTCAATGGAATTTTATGCCATTCGGATTAATGAATGCGCCAGCTACCTTTGTACGCATGATGCGCCGCATATTGTCTCATCGTCCCGATGTCATTACTTATATAGATGACATCTGTCTTTTCAGTGACTCTTGGGATGAACATATTCATGGATTAAAAGCTTTACTGTCTACCTTACGGGATTATAACTTAACAGCAAAACCTTCAAAGGCTTTTGTCGGTTTTCATGACATCTCATTTCTGGGTCACCGCATAGGTCATGGTTTCATGTATACAGAAGACAGTAACGTCTCTAAAATTTTAAACATCTCAGCACCTAAGACAAAAAAAACAAGTTAGGTCTATTTTAGGACTAATACAGTTCTATTCAAAATTCATCCCTCATTTGTCTACTATAACTGCACCTTTTTCGTCTCTACTGAAAAAAGGCACATCTAATGTAATAAAGTGGTCGCAGGATCACCAAACGGCGTTAGACTATATAAAACGATTTTTTTCAAAAGAACCTTTTTTGAGGTTGCCTAACAAAAATCTCACTTTCATTCTTCGCAGTGATGCATCTTCCTACGCTATTGCTGCAGTTTTGATGCAGGAATATAACGGCACCTTATTTCCGGTGATGTACGTGTCCAGAAAACTTACGGAGAGTGAACTCAAATACTCCGTTCTAGATAAAGAGCTCCTCGCATTAGTGTGGGCAATCACAAAACTGGAACGTTACCTCCTTGGCTCACACTTTGTGGTGGAATCTGACCAAAAAGCTCTTACCGCACTGAACTCGAATAACGTTAAATCATCGAAGTCAGCGCGTTACGCTATAGCGCTTCAACCATTCAATTTTGAAATACGAGCTATTCCTGGAGTGAAGAATGTGTTCGCAGACTGTTTGTCGAGATGCCCAAGCGAACTTGTCGAAACTAAACCACTTCCAGATGTTGAAAAATCCTCACCGATAACATGAATAACTTTCTACATTTTCATTGATTATACATCTATAAAGACTGATCATATAACTGAAGTATTCGTATAAATATATCTTTCAGGATATACTTACTTATAGATTATAACATTACTTCTTGTGTAGTAACGTTTTATTAGAACGGGAACAGTGGTATTAGAGTAACATTTTATTAGTACTGCAACATTGGTACTACAGTAACTTTTTATTAGTATGGAAACATTGTTAAAAGCGACAAATATACATTTGTTATTCCTATGGAACATATTACACTACATATCGTGTTCGAGAATATATTTTATCGTGTATGGAACATTGAGAACATCGTCTCGTCGATTACTAACTAGTTGTAACTGAACATTGACAATGATTTATATTGGAATTACTTAGAATATATTAGTAACTGGTTATTTGTTAGTAATTAAGAAATATATAAATTACTATAATTCAATTTAATCTATTTAATTAATTATGGATCACACATATACTAACTTTCTTAGTTGTCACGTAATACCTGCATTCACGGGTCTTAGTTATGATATCTCACTGTTAAGATCACTAGTCAACCATACTAGTGTTAGAAAACATTAAGGGTGTTGATTCTTAAAGTGTTTAATTTTGCATTGCTTCATTTTTGCACATTGTATTTTCAATTTTTCTGTTTTATTGATTCTCTTGTCATTGATTATCATCAGTGTTGCTGTTCATTTTCATTTTTGAAATCATATGTTTCAATTTTTTTTTAGAAAACTTAGTTGAATTTTATTATCATCTTTTTTTTATGGTTTTTTCATTTTCATTGTCAACTTCTTTTACTTCGAATATTACCACATCGTTCCAAAGTAGGTCGATGGTGGATGTGTGCTTTAATGCATACTATCATTTAGTTATATTGATTTCGTTTAATATTCTTTTCTTAATATGGTATAACTTTATGCATTTCATAAATCTTGTTGTAGTTTTGACTCACCTCTCCCGGGTACTAAGTTAAAAAAAAATTAATAGAATTAATTTTTTTTAAGGGGAGGTAATAAGGGAGCTGTTACGTACATTTATTACCTAAGGGGGTAGTCTTCGGTCCTGCCAAATGTACGCACCAGTCTCAATATAGTTATATTATTTGTGCGGTCGAATGATTCGCGCACTGACGTGCACAAAGCAGTGTGAGTTGCTTTGGGACGCACGGGTAACCTAGTTGGGGAGTTTCTGACGTCATGTTTTGGAGGGGCAACATGGACCTTGTTTATGTCCGTGATTGATATATTATTATTGTATTCATGGCACGTTTATGGAAGCCATTTATTCTAGTGATCTGTATTGGTCTTCAGGTCGAAACCAATAGCAGTAATGTCACGTAAGTTATCGCCCCACTTCTTATTGTATGCTGTATTGTAAGGCCGCTCTTATACTAGTCTAGCGGGAATATGTTATTCCTAGAATGGACCTACAGAGTCGTTAGCCTTTAGGACTCGTATCGTAGAAGAAGGATTCCTACAAGTGGAAGAAGTTATTGATTACCTTATTCACATGTTTTAATATGCTGCTACAACAATGCCAGAAGCGTGGCATAGAATGGGAGAGGTTAGTCAACTGGAATCTCTAACCTGTTCGTATTATCGTGAGTGACCTTGTTTGAAACTATATGCTATATAACGTTATGTATGGAGAAAGTCTGGGATTGGGAAGTACGATATGGAAGATTTTATCCTGGAGTATGAATACGTTACCATGATAGACGTCCTTGAAAGAAGGTCAATGGACTTTAATGAGAAGAATATTATATGGTAACAGTTTGTGATCCTTAGTCACTTGAAAGAGGACTTATTGGTAGAGAATCTTCAGGAAACTTTAAGAGTAATTACCAATATGTTGACGTATGATCTTTGCGCCTGTGACGATGTTAGTCTTGTCCACTTCGTATGTGTCATGTTGAATAAAAATCTATGTACAGTCTCCACGACTTATGTACTGCCAGTACTTGCCCAGTTCACCCAGTTCAACCTTGCTTGTTGGAGTGTCGTTTGAAGAACATTGTTGACATTCGTTCATTTTAACCATTCGCGTTTTAAGTTACCTCTTCACCAGTATAAACTGAGCTCAACAATAAAAAACGGAGTCAACACATATGTACTGCATTCTCTACTTCTGATCTGAGAATGTTTGGGTCTTCTTTAGAATCTGGTGATGGTTTTTTTTTTACCTTTGTTGTCCTCGAATAGTTCTTTTACGTATTCTGCCCATCTGTTTGATATGTCTTTCTCATCAAGTAAGATTATACTTGTACCATTTTTATTCTTGATACAGCCTCCTCCTTGGGCAAACCACGACCTATTTGATAATTTCTTTATTTCTTCATGCATATCTCGTCATGTGCTTTGCTTCCATGTCTTCTATGTCCTTGCATTTTGTTTCTATCCACTGTTCTTTTGCTTGTCTACACAAAAATATGAGTGCTCAAATAACTAAAATGGGAGGTTTCTTTTTACCTGCTTTTTGTTATCTTCTCCTGGCCCTGCAAGACTGGCAAGTTTGGATTTTGTCTCTGTGTCTAAACCAGCAAAGTGGTCTTCGTCTAACAGACCCTTTACCAAGGCATTGAGGCCTAGACCTTTCAACACATGATGCCTCAAGCCTAAATCTGGCATCTCTTGAAGCACTGGACTGTCATTCAATTTTTCTGAAATTACAACATAAAATAATAGAATGACATACTTGTATTATGAAACGCAGGCGTTTGTTTTTTTTGGTTTTGTATGTATCTGTGTGTGTGTGTGTATCTCTATTAGTTTCACATATTACATATCTCTGTTAGCTTCATATTACGTATCTCTATTAGCTTCACATATTATTTATCACTATTAGCTTCACATATTACGTATCTCTATTAGCTTCACATATTACGTATCTCTATTAGCTTCACATATTACATATCTCTATTAGCTTCACATATTACATATCTCTATTAGCTTCACATATTACATACATGAAACAGGCCAAAGAAAAATGGGTAGCTGATCAATGTGAGTCCATTAATACGGGGCTAATAAAAGGTAACAGCAAGGCAGTTTTTGACACATTAAGAAGACTATCAAAACCCCAACAGCCCAGGGTAACTGTCATAGAAGATAGCAATGGGGCTCTGCTCAATGAAAAAACAGCTGTAATGAGAAGGTGGACAGAATATTGTAAAGAATTATATAACTGTAAACTTGACACTGACTTAGGCATATTAAACAACATTAAGTGCGAAAACAGAGAACTCGGAAATGCAGCAATACTACGGGAAGAAGTGGAAGAGGCTATATGTTCGATGAAAGGAGGGAAGTCACCGGGTGTGGATAATATACCAGCAGAGCTCTTGAAATATGGAGGACCAGATATAGTAAAAATCATGACAACAATTTGCCAGAAGATATGGAGTACAAAAAAATGGCCAAAAGAATGGACGCAGTCATTAGTAATACCGCGTCCAAAGAAAGGAAATCTAAAAATGTGCAAGAACTACAGAACCATTAGCCTTATTAGTCATCCAAGTAAGGTGATGTTAAGGATACTTTTGAACAGAATAAAACAGAAATCAGAAGAAATCTTGTCAGAGGAACAGGCTGGCTTTAGACCAAAATGAAGTACCTCAGAACAAATCTTCAATATTAGATTACTGATCGAAAAACATCTCCAGCATCAACATGATTTATACCATAACTTCATCGATTTCACAAAAGCCTTCGATCGAGTCTGGCATGAAGGTTTATGGCAAATAATGAGAAAATTCAATTTTGATACCAACATCATAGATATCATTGAAGCACTATACAAGGACGCAAGCAGTGCTGTTTTTTTGCAAGCAATGACATTGGAGAATTTTTCAAAACAACTGTAGGAGTTCGCCAGGGATGTATCCTGTCACCAGTGCTCTTTAACATTTATCTAGAACATATTATGCAGGAGGCTCTCTGCGATTATAAATCAACCATATCGATTGGAGGCCGACCTCTGTGTAATCTACGTTTTGCTGATGATATTGATCTGATAGCTGGAACAGAATCAGAACTTCAAGACCTTACCTCTAGACTGGAGAAAGTAACAAGAACATATGGGATGGAAATTAATATAGAAAAAAGCAAGATATTGGTGAATAGCCATAAGAAACATGTTCCAACCAACATTACGTTAAATGGGCAAACGTTAGAAGAAGTTAACACCTTTAAATATCTCGGGTCCACTATATGTAGTGATGGAAGATCAAATAAAGAAATCAAGACAAGACTTGAGATGGCCTCAGCTGCCATGACAAGGTTGAATGTGATCTGGAAAAGTAACATCAGTTTTCCTGTGAAGATCAAATTATACAAAACACTTGTATTATCTATTCTCTTGTATGGGTGTGAGGGCTGGACACTCACTGCAGATACGGAGCGAAGGATTCAGGCTTTCGAGCATAAATGTTATAGAAGAATTTTGCGCATTTGCTATAAAGAGCACAAAACAAATGTCTATGTTAGAGAGAAGATAAACACCTATGCAGGCCATCAAGAACCACTTTTGTCAATAGTGAAACGTCGAAAGCTTGCCTGGTTTGGGCATGTAACTCGTCATGACTCCCTTTCGAAAACGATCCTCCAGGGAACAGTCGAAGGTAAACGGAGAAGAGGAAGGCAAAGAAAATCCTGGGCTGATAACATCAAAGAATGGGCAGGACACGGTTTCTCCACACTTGTACGCATTGCTGAGAATAGAGAGCAGTGGAGGACCCTGTCTGTTGATGCTTCCACCATGGCACCCCTACGACCCATGACGGGTTATGGGTTGAGATGAGATGATGATTACATATCTCTATTAGTTGACGAAATTTCAGGGGAAATGATTAAAGCAGTTAATGACAACAACCTCTTGAGAATTTTAGATATTATAAATGAAGTATGGAGAGAAGAACAACCACCACAACAATGGAAAGACAGTATTATTGTAAAGTTACCGAAGAAAGGTGATCTATCAGACTGTAATAACTGGCGTGGTATATCTCTATTATCAGTACCTGGAAAATTATTATGTTGCATGATGTTAGAAAGACTTAAATTGCATGCTGACGAAAAGATCAGAGAAGAACAAGCGGGTTTCAGGTCGAAACGATCATGTATTGATCAAATATTCACACTAAGAACAATTATAGAAGAATCAGTGAAAAGGCAATCGCCACTTATTATCACCTTCGTCGATTTTCAAAAAGCCTTTGATAGTCTACACCGCCCATCATTGTGGAAGATACTTACAATCTATGGTTTTCCAACAAAATATGTGAATATAAACAAAGCACTATATGACAATGCAAGATGTTGTGTTAGAACAAATAAAGGGAATACAGAATGGTTTACAGTAGAAACAGGGGTGAAACAAGGCTGTATTATGTCACCACTACTTTTTGGAATAGCTATTGATTGGGTTATGAGAAACTATACCCACAATGAACAATTGGGTATAAAATGGACAAATGGAAAATTCCTGGGGGACCTGGATTTCGCAGATGATGTAGCATTCTTAAGTTCAACACCAAGACAATCCCAAGAAGCAATAAATAATTTGTGTCATCTCTCGGTTAAAAAATAGGTCTCCAAATAAATGCCTCTAAAACTAAAGCTATGAACTTTTCTAACGAGACCTTTGATATCATCTTGAACGGGGAAAAACTACAGAAAGTTGAAAGTTTCAATTATTTAGGCAGTAAAATGACTCAGGATGGTGACACAACAAGAGAAATCCATACTAGAATTGCTTTGGCAGCTAGCGCCTTCAATAGATTATCTAACATTTGGAAATTACGATCATTGAATATACATACCAAGCTTCATCTGTTTAATTCAAATGTTATCTCAGTGTTAACATACGGCTGTGAGAGTTGGAAAATAACAAAATCATTGGAGAACAAGCTGAATACATTCGAGAACAAATGTCTTAGAAAACTCATGAACATCAGTTGGAAAGAATTCAAGACTAATCGACATATAAGAGAAGACTCTAGGCAGAAATATGTCTCCGACTATATAAGGAAAAGATGATGGTCATATATCGGTCATGTCCTAAGAATGCAAAACAACAGAATACCACTACAGGCGCTCACTTGGGTTCCTGAGGGTAAGAGGAAAAAAGGAAGACCAAAAGAAACACTCAGAAGAACAATAATAAGAGAAGGAAGAACGTTGGGCCTAAATAATGTGCAAGAGCTAAGAGGAGTGGCGTCACAACGAACAACCTGGAGAGCACTGGTTTCTGCCTTATGCGCCGTGTTTGGTGCTTAAAAAATTTATTATTATTATTATTAGCTTCACATATTACGTATCACTATTAGCTTCACATATTACTTATCTCTTATGACATGTCTGAGGAAGCAGTTGTCTTATTCTTAATTTGCCTCCGCAGAGGCACACACCCACACACATAAGGATCTACATGGGGCTACTTATTCTTGGATTCATCTTTTTGTTAGTATAAGATTTAGATTTGTGTCAGTTTCTGAAACGTCCCATTTTTTAAGATGCACATTTATTAATAAGGTGTGTAGCTGCATCAGATGTTGTCATCTTGTTGTTTTCATTATGTGTGCTTAAAAATTCCAAAATGTTATTAGAAGTGGTTTAAGGTTTTGATTTATTATCTGCCAGGGTTAAATAGTTTATTTATACACACACACACACACAGAGCATTACAGCAGGAAGCAGTTCCACTGTCGGGCAAGTATTTAGGCCCTTTAATCTCCTTTACACTTGGGGGAGGGAGAGGAAGCCACGAGAAGACTATTTGTGTTACATACACATACATGCAGGCTATGGAATTGAGGATTTTAATTTATATACATCATAATGGTTACTCTCGAAATTACCTCATTGATTTTTTTTTTTCCTTAACCAGCGGCACTTGGGCTTTCAGCCTTTCGGCCCAATGACATGTCATTGCGAGGCTCGTGAACCTGAGGACTTTCCTTCCAACCCGGTCAGTTGCTTCGCTCCTTCCCATCCACAGAGGGTTTATGTCAGGAGCCGTTCAGGTTATTCAGTCAAAATCCCGGTCGATGACACTCCTGCAAATACCAGCGCCCGTGCTTGAACCTTGAAAACCTGGTCGCTAGCGCAACGTTGTAACCATTACACCAGCGCGACTCCCTACCTCATTGATAAAACCAGCATTGAATTTGTAAGTCACACCCAAGGTGGAGTAAGTTTAATTTGCAGCACAGGCTGGATGACAACAGGAGGCTAACACAAATAGTCTTCTCGTGGCTTCCTCTCCCTCCCCCAAGTGTAAAGGAGATTAAAGGGCCTAAATACTTGCCCGACAGTGGAACTGCTTCCTGCTGTAATGCTCTGTGTGTGTGTGTGTGTATAAATAAACTATTTAACCCTGGCAGATAATAAATCAAAACCTTAAACCACTTCTAATAACATTTTGGAATTTTTAAGCACACATAATGAAAACAACAAGATGACAACATCTGATGCAGCTACACACCTTATTAATAAATGTGCATCTTAAAAAATGGGACGTTTCAGAAACTGACACAAATCTAAATCTTATACTAACAAAAAGATGAATCCAAGAATAAGTAGCCCCATGTAGATCCTTATGTGTGTGGGTGTGTGCCTCTGCGGAGGCAAATTAAGAATAAGACAACTGCTTCCTCAGACATGTCATAAGAGATAAGTAATATGTGAAGCTAATAGTGATACGTAATATGTGAAGCTAATAATAATAATAATAAATTTTTTAAGCACCAAACACGGCGCATAAGGCAGAAACCAGTGCTCTCCAGGTTGTTCGTTGTGACGCCACTCCTCTTAGCTCTTGCACATTATTTAGGCCCACGTTCTTCCTTCTCTTATTATTGTTCTTCTGAGTGTTTCTTTTGGTCTTCCTTTTTTCCGCTTACCCTCAGGAACCCAAGTGAGCGCCTGTAGTGGTATTCTGTTGTTTTGCATTCTTAGGACATGACCGATATATGACCATCGTCTTTTCCTTATATAGTCGGAGACATATTTCTGCCTAGAGTCTTCTCTTATTTGTCGATTAGTCTTGAATTCTTTCCAACTGATGTTCATGAGTTTTCTAAGACATTTGTTCTCGAATGTATTCAGCTTGTTCTCCAATGATTTTGTTATTTTCCAACTCTCACAGCCGTATGTTAACACTGAGATAACATTTGAATTAAACAGACGAAGCTTGGTATGTATATTCAATGATCGTAATTTCCAAATGTTAGATAATCTATTGAAGGCGCTAGCTGCCAAAGCAAATCTAGTATGGATTTCTCTTGTTGTGTCACCATCCTGAGTCATTTTACTGCCTAAATAATTGAAACTTTCAACTTTCTGTAGTTTTTCCCCGTTCAAGATGATATCAAAGGTCTCGTTAGAAAAGTTCATAGCTTTAGTTTTAGAGGCATTTATTTTGAGACCTATTTTAACCGAGAGATGACACAAATTATTTATTGCTTCTTGGGATTGTCTTGGTGTTGAACTTAAGAATGCTACATCATCTGCGAAATCCAGGTCCCCCCAGGAATTTTCCATTTGTCCATTTTATACCCAATTGTTCATTGTGGGTATAGTTTCTCATAACCCAATCAATAGCTATTCCAAAAAGTAGTGGTGACATAATACAGCCTTGTTTCACCCGTTTCTACTGTAAACCATTCTGTATTCCCTTTATTTGTTCTAACACAACATCTTGCATTGTCATATAGCGCTTTGTTTATATTCACATATTTTGTTGGAAAACCATAGATTGTAAGTATCTTCCACAATGATGGGCGGTGTAGACTATCAAAGGCTTTTTGAAAATCGACGAAGGTGATAATAAGTGGCGATTGCCTTTCCACTGATTCTTCTATAATTGTTCTTAGTGTGAATATTTGATCAATACATGATCGTTTCGGCCTGAAACCCGCTTGTCTTCTCTGATGCTTTTCGTCAGCATGGCAATTTAAGTCTTTCTAAACATCATGCAACATAATAATTTTCCAGCTGATAATAGAGATTACTTCCAGTTATTTACAGTAAACCGTCAACTAATAGAGATATGTAATATGTGAAGCTAATAGAGATATGTAATATGTGAAGCTAATAGAGATATGTAATATGTGAAGCTAATAGAGATATGTAATATGTGAAGCTAATAGAGATACGTAATATGTGAAGCTAATAGAGATAAATAATATGTGAAGCTAATAGAGATACGTAATATGAAGCTAACAGAGATATGTAATATGTGAAACTAATAGAGATATGTAATATGTGCTAATAGAGATACGTAATATGAAGCTAATAGAGATATGTAATATGTGAAGCTAATAGAGATACGTAATACATATCTGTCAACCTGTGCGAATTTTTCGTACAATGTACGTATTTTTGATACTTTTAGCAGTGTACAGCCATACAGACTCGTTGTATGGATTTTTCCCCCTCCCAACAAAAAAAAATCAAAAAAAAAATTTTTTAATAAAAAAAAATTCTAAAAATATTTTCCAACCCACGTTTTTTTAAATCAGAAAATATTTTCTAGCCCAGGTTTTTTTAAACCAATTTTTTTATTTTTAATTCCAGGAATCTCGGCGTCTGTTTTTAAACTGAGGTCTCTCCCAGCAACCAATCAAATCCTTTTATACCCAACAATTCGGCAAAAACTTTGAATTCGGCCTGACATCTTCATTAGAGAAAGAACAGCCAAAATGAAACAGAAAGGAGAGTCCTAACCACAAAATATATAGAGAAACATTACCCAAGCAACACCTGGATCCATGCATGGATCGACAACTAATGCAACAGAAGATAGGGGTGGAGGAGTCTTCCTGAGCTTAAGCAATGGCACACAAAAAAAGATAGCAGTCGCAACAGGGACATTTTCAAGTAACTTCAGAGCAGAGGCAGAGGTCTTAAAAACTGCATAAGAAATTCTGATGACAGAAGAAAGCTCAGAGAGACCAGTAGCTATCTTCTCAGATGCGCTGTCAGTGATTACAATGCTGAAAAGTCAAAGTAATGCTGAACTGGATGACCTAAGAGTAACACTTCACAGACTATGTCAGCAATACAAAAGAGTAGTGATACAGTGGATCCCTTCTCACTGCAACATCCCTGGAAATGAAGAGGCTGACAGATTGGCAAATGGAAGGGAAAAGCTTTTTCAACTTGACACAAACATAACTTATGAGGAGGCCAAGAGTTTTATCAAGCGCAGGTACAGGCACAAGTGGAAAGAAGAGCATCCAGGCCACACAAAAAATGATCCGTATTACCAGCTCAGCAGAAGTGAACAAGTGGTAATCTTCAGACTTCGCACAGGTCATAACAGATTGAGATACCATCTATTCAACAAAAAAGATAGGAACTACTGATGAGTGTGACTGTGGCACCGATAAAATGACTGCCGAACATCTGTTTCAAAGGTGCCCAACATATGAGGAACAGAGAAAATGCATATGGCCATCACCAATACCATTCCTGGAGAAAATCTATGGAGATATCAACAGCCTCAGGCTGACCACTGCTTTCTTTGAACTTATTCAAGTTGACATCTGAGGGTGAACGAAGAAGAAGAAGAAGAATTTGGCCTCAAACACTTTTGGTTTTCAGCGTGACATGACGTTTTTTTAAAGTTACCTGTTATCAACCACGCTTGCCAAGACACTTCGACGCCATTTTGTTTAAAAAAAGCAAAGTACTTATAACTTGGTTAAATATTGCTGTTGTTTTGCTTTGTTGCAATTTAATCAGTGTCTTAACCTTTCCAGTTATATCTTGCCCTTCAATATATTTCTGATAAATTAATGTCATAATATTATGTGTAGGCCCTACATAACTAGAAAAAAAGTTTGTGTAAACTTCGCTGCTTTATTTTTCAATAACAAAATCCACACAGACTGCAGGAGGTCCATGAATGCGGACACACTCACTTCTTTTTTACAGTGTCAGATTAACATTGATACATGCTGTGCAGACTTTAAGCCCACAAATGCAATTCTGCAAAGTGCTAAAAGTGCATGTGTTGATTATAATACAAAACACTGTGCATCGAAAGAATAGTACCTCACGATCACTAAGTTTTTTTTATATGTAAAGAACAGCATGAGACTATTAGCATGTTTTATATCACACTAAATCAAATGCTAATAGATTTGTATGTGTCAATTCTCATTTTAAAACTGTATTGTGTATAATTTATTAATATATTTTTTGCGTAAGGATTTTTGGGTGTTTGTAAGGATTTTTTTGGTCCGGCGTACAGGTTTTTGTCTCAGGAGGTTGATAGGTATGGTAATATGTGAAGCTAATAGAGATATGTAATATGTGAAGCTAATAAATACGTAATATGTGAAGCTAATAGAGATATGTAATATGTGAAGCTAATAGAGATACGTAATATGTGAAGCTAATAGAGATACGTAATATGAAGCTAATAGAGATACCTAATATGAAGCTAATAGAGATACATCATATGAAGCTAATAGAGATACGTCATATGAAGCTAACAGAGATACGTCATATGAAGCTAATAGAGATACGTAATATGAAGCTATGCATGGGGGGGCTGACTACCTCATCATGTAAAACAAATTGCTACAGAAACTGCCGCTACTTAAAGCAGGGTTTCTTAGCCTGTGGTCCACGGACCACTTTGGGGGTCCGCAAATGGATTCTTGCGGTCTACGTACATAATCTAAAATTTAAAATGTAAAGTTCTTTATTATGCTTTTATGTATATATTTTTTTAAGAAGGGGCCCATAGCCTTATCATTTTAAATTCTGTCTCCAGTTCTCTTCTCCATATGTTCTTTACCTCTGCCTCTCTTTCCATAGGGATTCCAGAATGAGGACTGCCTTGTAATACTATCAAGAGGTTTCCTCAATGTGTGTCCTATCTATCACCAGCATCTTCTTCTCATCTCTTGTTCTACTGGCACTTGTCTGGTTCTTATCATCAGTTCCACACTGGTAACTTTTGTCATACCATTTCAATCCTTCTATTCTACACAAGCACTCATTTATGAATGTCTGTAGGTCTTTTATTGTTGTTTTTGTGTTCTCCATGTTTCAGAGCCACACAATAAGACTGACTTGACACTAAGATTCTTGTGTTTGTGTTGGACTTGATTTCTCTTGTTCTCCATGCTTCCCAATAAAAGATCCCCTTACTTTTTGTGTAAAAGCATCCACTGAAGAAAGTCTGTAAGTTCTCAAAAACCATAACAAGAGTATCAGAAACTGACATAATGAATAAGAAAGAGAATGGACAGAATGGATGGAACTAACAACTTGGACAGACTCAAAATAGAAAGTTTTTAGAAGCAATCAAAATTTAATTGGATGGGCTCAACTAATAGTTTTAGAAGGAATAAAAAATTACTCAAAAGAAACAATGAAAGAAAATCTAATGATAAGACAGGAAACATGATACAAACTAATGGTATCCTATTATGAGCAAACATGTTCACTAACTCAACCAATGTCCTTTTCAGGACGAACGAGGAAGAAGAAGAAGTTCACTAACTAAGTTGATCCAATGTTGAAATGACATTGTTGAAAATGATGTTTAAGTTTTCCAAAGGAGCAGGTGAGTTTGCAGCCTTGCTGTGGTGGATTCTTGCATACAAGTGGATCCACTCTACATAGGGATGTTGATTTGTCAGATGTTGGCAAGCCTGGAAAGTAATTTAAACAGAATGTTAGAGCTGAAAATATAATCAAAACTTTCAGGTAGTCCCATAGCAGATACTGTGCTCCACAGGGGACTGAAGTAACAGAGACTTCACTATACTAGGTCTAGCACACACGGGACTGAAGTAACAGAGACTTCACTATACTAGGTCTAGCACTGGCAGGTTGGATGACCAGTTCCTTACCTCGCTGCCTTTTTCTTCCCTAACTCAAAAGTCAGGAACCCATTTACAGTTGAGCAGACTGGAATGTGACGCCGTATTTTGAACCCGGCATCTTTGCTGTGAGAGGCCAAAGTTCTAACCACTCTGCCAATCAGATGCTCAAAGACACTGTATGTGATGGTAATACATAACTGATGATACGGCAAGGCCTCAAAACCCAGCCCCTGAAGACTCAAGTAGAACAGTTCCAAATACGATGGTTTGGCCATGTCTGCAGAATGGGAGAAGAAACTAAGAGCCAGGGATGCAGACCTCCAGGATGACCCAGAGTCCACTGGAAGGACAACATTAGACAATCTCTGCTGGACCGAGGACTAGTTTGAAACCAGGCCAGAAAGAAGACAGCTGATAGGATAGTATGTCACTCTCTCTGTCAAACCTCTACACCCCAAGGTAGAAGAGGATCGACTAAGAAAGTACGGTAATATATAAGTAACAATGCCTCTGGGTACTAGAAAGCTGCATGTGTAACCTCAGTGTAGGCAGTTACCCATGAAGAGTGTGTAAGAGATGGCATTATAAACTAAATCACTACCATTTTATTTGCACATGCTGGTTCACACAGCAATCTTTAACTTGATTAATGAACTGCATTCTCCAGCAGAACGAGCTACCACTGTAAAGGTTTCTAGCCTGAAACCCATATAAACAGAGACAAATTGAACAAAACCACTGCATAATGAAAAACCATGACTTAAGAGGGTTAAGCAGAATAATTTCTAGAACAGGTAACAAAGAAAAGCCATCTTTGATGGCCTATACTTTAGAGAGGGGAAGGTGGAAGAATAAGATGAATCAAATGTCCTAAATGTGCATATTTTTTTTCTGCACAATAGTCATGAGACATTATACACTGATGAACAAATGCATTCAAATCTGATAATTTAGTGAAAATCATGTTTGCATGAAGACATTATATTATGTTTAGAATACCAAGTTTTGAGAAAAACAAGTTTAGTTTAGTAAATATTTGTTCATGAATGCAAAGGTCTTAGAACTAATTTTCTTGTAATAACAGTGTCTTAGTTTATCAAAATACAATTATAAATGTGATTGAAACTTGGGCATGTTAATAACAGTAAATAAATATTAGACAAACATAAAGGTATGTTTTCAGGCACTCGTAAGAAATAAAGAATACCTTTATGTTTGTCTAATATTTATTTACTGTTTACAGGCCTCGGGTTTCCCTTCCTTATGTGTTATAAAGGTAAAGGATCCCGTTACACGCCCATTGAGGCATATTGGGAATATGGTGTTAGGCCCATATTTTCTTGGACCGTCAGCACACTAGGGGTGATGTGGTCAGTATCACGCCGGCCGCCTTAACCTTCCCAGAGTTGCTCTGGCACCCATTTGGGGCTGGGTCGACCCAGGAGCCTTTTGTGGCCTAAAATAAAATCCCACCTCATCTGGGGATCGAACCATAGACCACTGAGCTAGGAAGCCAGTGCACTAACCACTATGCTACCGTGGCTCCCAATGTGTTATACATGTTAATAACACCAGATAAATGATGAATCTCTGAGGTGAAGAACAGAACAGCCCAAGTGAAACTCGAGTTCTATCAAATTAAAAGCTAAGTCAAACTTCGATAAAATCAGCAGACTCCAAAATCAAGCAATGAGAATTATAAAAAGAACTTGAAAAGATTACATACCTCCAGCCAATGGAGACAAAAGAGACAGCAGGGCTCAGCAGCAAGCTGAAAAATTCAAAAGACTAAAAGACCATCCAATGTGCCACTGAATAAATGCTATCAGACGGCAAAGACTCAAACGAAGCAACTTTGTAGAATCAACCAAACCACAGATGAGAGCAGTTTCCATAAATGCAATATCAACTATTAAACCCATCTACACTGCACACAAGCTTCCAGTTTGGAAACATCGTTTCCCTGAAATGATAGAAAACATCCCTGGAATTGAAAGAAAAAAGAGACAGACTGCAACAGAGAGAAAATCCTTAGTGACAAAATACATAGATAAACATTACCCATGCAACACCTGGACCCAAGCATACACAAATGAATCAGCAACAAATGCAACAGAAAATGGAGATGCAGATGTTTTTCTGACCTTAAGCACTGGTGCACAAAAAAAACTGTCAGTGACAACAGGACAATTCTCAAGTAACTTCAGAGCAGAGGCAGAGGCCTTGAAAACTGCAGCAGAGGTTATAATGACAGAGGAAAGCACAGAGAGATAAGTTGGTTTCTTTACCGATGCACAGTCAGTAATTGCAACGTTGAAAAGCCAAAATAATAATACACACCTGGATGACCTCAGAATAGTGCTCCACAAACTATGTCCACGATTCAAAAGTGTTGTGATCCAGTGGATCCCATCTCATTGTAACATCACCAGCAATGAAGAGGCTGACAGATTGGCAAAAGGTGGAAAGCATAACTTTTCACCTGTAAGCATAGCTTTAATGTAAGCATAGCTTTAATGTAAGCATAGCTTACAAGTGTAACTTTCAAGGAGGCATTGAGTTTTATCAGAATCAGATACAGAAACAAATGGGATGTAGAGCATCCAGGTCACACACAAAATGATGCATACTACCAGCTCAACAGAAGAGAACAAGTGGTAATCTTCAGACTGTGCACTGGCCACAACAGATTGAGATACAATCTATTCAACAAGCTAAAGATAGGAACTACCGATGAATGTAACTGTGGCACTGATAAAATGAATGCCCAACATACGCGGAACATAGAAAGCGCTTATGGTCGACACCAGTACCATTTGTGGAAAAGCTGTACGGAGATTCAATTAGCCTCAAACTGACTACTGCTTTCTTTAAAAACATTCAAGTGGACGTGTGAGAGTGTACAAAGAAGAAGAAGAAGATACCCAGGTCACATAACAGATGATGTAATGGATTTACAGCATGATACTGAGATATGGACTCGAACAACGCTAGGGGACCAAATGAACAACGGCATCACAAATTTAATTAGTATAGCATAACATGGCCACAAAATGGCATGAGAGAACTTTACAATGACTGCTAAAACCAAGATTAGGCCTGTACACAGGCAAAATATTAACCAAGCCACAAGGCCAGAAACAATCACAGCTCACCGCATTGAGTCAAACTAACAATGATATCTATGTCAAGTAAATACTCACAAAATATGAGAATCAAAACCTACTAGAGGTCGCCATAGCATGATAGACATCATTAGCCCTATGATCAAGCCAGGACTAGCTACAAACTAAATGACGAATTACTCTGTCCCGCTGATGGCCATATATACAGTTAAAACTCACCGACACTGAAACTTGTGACGCACACAGTGCGGCGGTTACCCCAAGACTAATTTCTTGTGAGCTTCCTGCTTCCCAAGATACCTTGCGATCACGTGATACCACATGACCTGATATTCACACAGTGAATCAAGCATCATTCTCTCCTATAAACAAATTCATGCTCCCAACAGAGCATTTACGTCTCTGTAACTATAAAACAAACAGTGAGTCCATCAGTTGTTCTTACCGCAGTTTTGCATGTATGGTACATGGCTCTCATATTATCTTATAGCTACCCTTGTATTTTGTAGTCTTCTAATACTAATCAAAGTTTATTTCT
The DNA here is from genome assembly GCA_024509875.1 of Oreohelix idahoensis. Classification (NCBI taxonomy): domain Eukaryota; kingdom Metazoa; phylum Mollusca; class Gastropoda; order Stylommatophora; family Oreohelicidae; genus Oreohelix; species Oreohelix idahoensis. The sequence goes on along the minus strand of JAMPIV010003253.1, from coordinate 162,240 downwards.
ACTCATTCTATTACAGGCCTTCTCAAGGTCTATAAATGCTACTTTTAGTTGACTGTCATATCTGATTGTTCTTTCACTTAACTGTCTTAAGGTGAACAAAACATCAGTACATCTCATTCCTTTCCTGAATCAAAACTAGCTCTCATGCAATTATGGCTTGACAATGGGTCTTATCCTTCTCACTAGTATTTTCATAAATATTTTTACAGTGTGACTCAGAAATACGAAAACCTTAAAATATAAACTTTATTTCTCATCATTCTCCAAGTTATCTGGACCTTTCAGCATGTGGCCAAACTGTTCCAAGTATACAGATCTGAGCAAAAATAAATCAAATATATCAAAAGGTAATCAGTGAATCAAACCATAAATTGGCAAATCAATACATAAATAAATAAATTCATGTGTAAATCAACAAGATTGCTCTACTACCATCATATGCACTACTTTCTCTCTGCAAAAAAAAAAAAAAGCAAACAGTGAATATACATACAATGAGTTTGGACAATTAGAACTTAGATCTATTATCTAAACAACAAAATCTGTCTATATCTACCTGTTAGAAACAACGTCATCCCACACTGTCACAGGATCGAGAAGACGATGGGGTAATCTTCCATCCCAAACCTTGATCAAAGGAGATAACCCTGATGCTGAACAGTCTCCTGCTGACACACAGGTAAAATTATTGATCAATGAGGTGAATATGGGTCTTCACTTAAAGAGAATGATTGAAGATACCAGAATAGACCTTGCTGAATGCATACAGTACAAATACAATTTTTTAAAATAATTATGAACAAATTCCTTACATATAATAGGAGTACACTACTCTTTGCCAAATAGAGATCAGATGATCATTTTAAAGGTAGGTATTGGCCACTACAGATTCAAATATCACGTGTTCAACAAATTCAAAATCCTGGGCCGCTGATGTAAAATCTGTAGGCTGATGAGAGGAGCCTGAGACAAAATGCCAACTCATTGAGAGAAATAGATATGGTTATATGGAAGTAAATGAAGAAGGAAAATAGTGATCCAGGAATGCTAATGAGACAGGAAAATACAGATACAGGAAAAACAATCTGCTGCAGAAAACATTTTTATAAAAAGTCAATTTTTTTATTATTTACTTTTCTTTCTTTCCTTTTTTTTCATGAACAAATTAATATTTACTATCAACAAGAATTTTTAAAAATTACATGGACAACAAAAAGCACTTTATCTGAGGCATAGCATGGCAGAACAAAAACTATCTGCTGGGCGTATGTACCACTGGAAATAAAAGGTAACAAATTTAACATTCACATCTTCCTTCATGAAATTTACCAAACAATCCACTCACTAACTATTACATGCAACAAAACTGGCTACACACATATACTAAATCTGGCTGTCAGATTTTTATAACGAAGCCAAATTAAATTTTTTTAAAGTCTGTGGCAGACGTTCATCACTGAATATACTTGGTGTAGGAGCATTGACAAAAACTCACGAGTTTCATCTTCTTCATCACTGAATATACTTGGTGTAGAAGCATCGACAAAAACTCACGAGTTTCATCTTCTTCATCACTGAATATACTTGGTGTAGAAGCACTGACAAAAACTCACGAGTTTCATCTTCTTCATCACTGAATATACTTGGTGTAGAAGCATTGACAAAAACTCACGAGTTTCATCTTCTTCATCACTGAATATACTTGGTGCAGAAGCATTGACAAAAACTCACGAGTTTCATCTTCTTCATCACTGAATATACTTGGTGTAGAAGCATTGACAAAAACTCACGAGTTTCATCTTCTTCATCACTAAATATACTTGGTGTAGAAGCATTGACAAAAACTCACGAGTTTCATGAACTTCATCACTGCCCTTCAGCTCCCCAAGGAGCACATGCCTTCAATGCCAAGTTCTACTGTCCTGTGCCATCAGTTTCAGAAATTTCCATGTCTTCCTCACCACTTTCATTTCTGTTCATAGTTCTCTTCTTTCTTCATGTGTTTTTTTTATCTCCCTCAATCTCTCTTTCCCTGGGGATTCCAGAACAAGGATTGGCTTAAATTGCTATCAACAGGTTTGCCCAATGTGTGTCCTATCCATCTTCAGTGCCTTCTCATCTCTGGATGATTTCAACAGAAATGAGAGACTACAAGACAGATATGAAGACTGTGTGAAACAAGGTGGAGAGGGGCACAGAATGGAAGAAACTGATCACAGGAGAAATGATGCTATTCTCAGGACAAAATATGATGCATTAATAACTGATTGTAGAATAACAGATAATGGACTAACTGTCAGGGCCAACATGATCCAAAAATTCCTGAAGCTCCACTAAAGCCTGCACCCTGTGTAAGTTGTCCCTGCGGCATAGCTCCAAGAGTGTTGTAGTGTTACACCAGTCCTGCATAGAAACAGGGTGGAAAAAAATTAATTTACAAGCAAAATGACCTTCCATAAATAAATAGTTCCACAATATTAAAATGGACACAACTGAACCCGGTTTAGTATGAATAACTTCTCCTGTGTTCATAAATTTATAAGACTTCATGCCCTGCTACATTTGAACTTTAGGGTAAATGAAAATAAGTAATTTATCTTCCTAGGACACAGAAAACTGCCTACATTATGAATAATAAGTCTTTGTCAGGGCCCAAAAAAAAAGAATTTAAACTAACAAGGCAAGTAAACCTGTCCTTTAATGATATTTCTTAAACTAACAAGGCAAGTAAACCTGTCCTTTAATGACATTTCTTAAACTAACAAGGCAAGTAAACCTGTCCTTTAATGATATTTCTTAAACTAACAAGGCAAGTAAACCTGTCCTTTAATGATATTTCTTAAACTAACAAGGCAAGTAAACCTGTCCTTTAATGATATTTCTTAAACTAACAAGGCAAGTAAACCTGTCCTTTAATGATATTTCTTAAACTAACAAGGCAAGTAAACCTGTCCTTTAACGATATATCTTAAACAAGCCAAGTAAACCTGTCTTTTAATGATACATTTTAAACTAACAAGAGAAGTAGCCCTTTCCCTTTATGGTACATATTTCAACTAACAAGGCAAGTAAACCTGTCCTTCATGATGCATCTTAAACTAACAAGGCAAGTAAACCTGCCTCTTTATGATAAATCTTAAACAAGAAAAGTAAACTTGCTCCTTTATGATTTATCTGTAACACAGGAGGTAAACCTGCCCCTTTATGATGCATCTTTAACTGGTAAAGAATTAAAACTGTTCCTTTATGACACACCATAGATTTCATGGTGAAAAAAAGGCACATATTGAGAATAACCACAGCAGTCCCATAGAACCAGATTTAATAACAATTCTGCCTGCAAGAAAGGTTCAGTCTCAATAATTTAGTATGCGAAAGAAAATAAATAACCATCTTCACAATAAGTAAAACAACAAAGAAATGAATATATCTCTGACACTTGTCAACTAAAGCAATCGATCATTGGGAATAAAATGAATTTTCTAATTATACCTAAATCATTGCTTAAAATTAAAAGATTTCAAACATTTTGGATTCATGCTTTTCCATCTTCAGCAAATATCAATGTCTAGTTCCTGGGAGTCTTAATAAGACAACTTCAGCAAATATCAATGCTTAGTTCCTGCGTGTCTCAAAAAGACAACTTCAGCAAATATCAATGTCTAGTTCGTGGTAGTGTTAAAAAGACAACTTCAGCAAATATCAATGTGTAGTTCCTGGGAGTGTCAATAAGATGACTTCAGCAAATATCAATATCTAGTTCCTGGGAGTCTCAATAAGACAACTTCAGCAAATATCAATGTCTAGTTCCCAGGAGTCTCAATAAGACAACTTCAGCAAATATCAATGTCTAGTTCCTGGGAGTCTCAATAAGACGACTTCAGCAAATATCAATGTCTAGTTCCTGGGAGTCTCAAAAAGACGACTTCAGCAAGTATCAATGTCTAGTTCCTGGGAGTCTCAATAAGACAACTTCAGCAAATATCAATGTCTAGTTCCTGGGAGTCTCAATAAGACAACTTCAGCAAATATCAATGTCTAGTTCCTGGCAGTCTCAAAAAGATGACTTCAGCAAGTATCAATGTCTAGTTCCTGGGAGTCTCAATAAGACAACTTCAGCAAATATCAATGTCTAGTTCCTGGGAGTGTCAATAAGACCACTTCAGCAAATATCAATGTCTAGTTCCCGGGAGCCTCAATAAGACGACTTCAGCAAATGTCAATGTCTAGTTCCCAGGAGTCTCAAAAAGACAAATTCAGCAAATATCAATGTCTAGTTCCTGGGAGCGTCAATAAGACCACTTCAGCAAATATCAATGTCTAGTTCCTGGGAGTCTCAATAAGACAACTTCAGCAAATATCAATGTCTAGTTCCTGGGAGTTTCAATAAGACAACTTCAGCAAATATCAATGTCTAGTTCCCTGGAGCATCAATGACAGACAACTTCAGCAAATATCAATGTCTAGTTCCTGGGAGTGTCAAAAAGACCACTTCAGCAAATATCAATGTCTAGTTCCTGGGAGTCTCAATAAGATAACTTCAGAAAATATCAATGTCTAGTTCCTGGGAGTCTCAATAAGACAACTTCAGCAAATGTCAGTGTCTAGTTCCTGGGAGTCTCAATAAGACAACTTCAGTAAATATCAATGTCTAGTTCCTGGGAGTCTCAATAAGACAACTTCAGCAAATAACAATATCTAGTTCCTGGGAGTCTCAAAAAGACAACTTCAGCAAATATCAATGTCTAGTTCCTGGGAGTCTCAATAAGACGACTTCAGCAAATATCAATGTCTAGTTCCTGGGAGTGTCAATAAGACAACTTCAGCAAATATCAATGTCTAGTTCCTGGGAGTGTCAATAAGACAACTTCAGCAAATATCAATGTCTAGTTCCTGGGAGTGTCAATAAGACAACTTCAGCTAATATCAATGTCTAGTTCCTGGGAGTGTCAATAAGACAACTTCAGCAAATATCAATGTCTAGTTCCTGGGAGTGTCAATAAGACAACTTCAGCTAATATCAATGTCTAGTTCCTGGGAGTGTCAATAAGACCAAGAAAAAAACAGGACTCTTGCTCCCTCAAGCATGTCATAACAGGCAACTAGTATGAGGTTGTGAACTGGGACTGGCAACCTCATCATGTAAAATGAACCGCAGCAGGAGCACATGAATGTCTTGATGCAGGCTTACCACAAGGGGACCAACTGCGGTGGTGACTCCATGCCCCGTAGAGCTAAAACAAAATTAAATGATGACATACCAGTCATATGCCTAAATGGGTGTTGTATTTTCATGGTAAGCATCAACTCTGAATAGTCCAAATAGTACTTTACCTGTAATAATTTTTCAAAAGCCAAACTGGCATAGTGCCTTGATTTGTCATAATTGTTCTGCCATAGATACATCAAGGCAAGCTCCGTGGAGTAACGGCTCTGGTAAGGAAGAGGTGTTATACAAAAGTCAAACTAGCATCTTGAAGAATGTGTAATTCATTATGCTAGGCACTAGTCTCTATGGTTCTCATATATATCACTATTCGTCTGAGTATTTTCTATGGAAACTAATAGTTAAACCCACGCAATTCAACCACAGATGGGTTATCATGAAGGTGTTGTCTATAAATGTAGGTGCCCTATAGTTTACGGCGGGGGGGGGGGGGGGAACTAACATGAGGTTGTGCATGGTGGCTGGCAACTTCATCATGTAAACAAATTGTTACAGAAACCACAGCTACAGGACCATGTGCATTGAGACAAGCTTCCTGAAAGGGGGCCAGCTAGAGATGTTGCCTCATGGGGGGCCAGCTGGAGATGTGGCCTCATGCGTCATAAGGAGTGACCAAGTAGAATACGATGATCTTATACATTCAACTGCTGCCTTCTGCTTACTGGCAACATCTTTCTAAATCATTATTACATATGCATCATCATCATTTCCCTTTTCACACCACATGAAGCATAAAGCCACAACTGTCAGCTGACCCCCTAATAGGAAGCTCGCACCAAAGCACTCTTGTGTTCTTTCAGTGATGGCTTCTGTACCAGTTTATTTTACAACATGAGGTTGACAATCTCATGCACTGCCTTATGTTAGTCGCTTCTTAAAACATACGTAAGGGAGCAGTAGGCAAATTCTTTCTTTGTCTCATCACAGACCCCTGGCACTACAAGACCCTGGCACTACAAAACCCCTGGCACTACAAGACCCCTGGCACAACAAGACCCCTGGCACTACAAGACCATGGCACTACAAGACACAACCTGTGGGTAGTACTATCTTTCCTGTTTTCAGTTTCACCTTCTTATATTCTCTTCCATCTTGTTTTGCATAATCCCAGAATGTCAAATTTAGTCATTTTCTTTCGTTTTTTCCTGCTGCCTCCTTTATGGTTATTTCTTGTTTGTTTAACATTCAATTATTCTAGGACCAGGCTGGAGGTTCTTCTATACGCATACATGCCACACCTCAGAGATGAAAAACCTGTACAAAAAATTAAAAAAACCTGTACAAAGACCCGCAAAACCTGTACAAAGACCTGCAAAACCTGTACAAAGACTGAAAAACGTAACAAAAGAGTTTATTCATGTAAAAGTATATTCAATTAGATTTCTCCATGCTGCATCAAGAAGCTGTTTGATGACTTCTCTTTTTGGCTTTCTCCATGCTGCATCAAGAACGTGTTTGATGACTTCTCTTTTTGGCTTTCTCCTTGCTACATCAAGAGGCTGTTTGATGACTTCTCTTTTTGGCTTTCTCCTTGCTTGCTTTCTCTCCTAAACAACAAGAAGCTGTTTGATGACTTCTATTTTGGCTTTCTCCATGCTGCATAATAGAACAATTCTGATGAATTAATCTTTTGTAATTTTCTCCATGCTGCTTTCTCCTAATGCAATAGAAGCTGTTTGGAAAAAAAATTCTACAATTTCCATGCTGAAATGAAGAACAGACTTGCTTTTTGGCTTTTCTCCATAGCTGCCTTATAAAAGTACAGGCCATAAAGAAGACCAGTTTGATACTTCATTTTTGGGTTAGGAATCCATGCTAAATTTAAAATCTCTAATAAATTTTTTGCTAAAGCTGGCTAATAAAAATATAAACTAGCGCCTGGCTGTAATATTTTGAGCCTGTATATTTTTTGGCTTTCTCGATTCTGCAAAAATTGAAAGCTGTTTGATGACTTCTTTTTGGCTTTCTCCATGCTGCATCAAGAAGCTGTTTAATGACTTCTCTTTTTGGCTTTCTCCATGCTGCTTTCTCCATGCTGCATCAAGAACCTGTTTGGTGACTTCTCTTTTTGGCTGTCTCCATGCTGCATCAAGAACCTGTTTGGTGACTTCTCTTTTTGGCTGTCTCCATGCTGCATCAAGAACCTGTTTGGTGACTTTTATTTTTGGCTTTCTCCATGCTGCTTTCTCCATGCTGCACCAAGAACCTGTTTGGTGACTTATCTTTTTGGCTGTCTCCATGCTGCATCAAGAACCTGTTTGGTGACTTTTATTTTTGGCTTTCTCCATGCTGCATCAAGAACCTGTTTGATGACTTTTATTTTTGGCTTTCTCCATGCTGCATCAAGAACCTGTTTGATGACTTCTCTTTTTGGCGTTCTCCATGCTGCATCAAGAACCTGTTTGATGACTTTTATTTATGGCTTTCTCCATAATGCTGCATCAAGAATCTGTTTGATTTCACTTTACTCTTTTTGGCGTTCTCCATGCTGCATCAAGAACCTTTTGATGACTTCAGCTTTTTGGCGTTTAGTCCATGCTGCATCAAGAACCTGTTTGAGACTTTTATTTTTGGCTTTCTCTTGCTGCATCAAGAAAGCATTTGATGACTTTATTTTCTGACTTTAAATGCTGCATCAAGAAATGTTTTGATGACTTTCTCTTTTTGACTTACTCCTTGCTGCATACAAAACTGGAAATTAATCTTAAACTTTAGGCTTTCTCCATGCTGCATCAAAAAGATCTCAGTGATGACTAATCGTCTCAAATAATCTTAACCTCCATGCTAGCTTCAGCGAAGCTGTTGTGAATGAACTCTTTTTTGACTTTCTCCTTGCAATTGAAAAATAGAAGCTGATTTTCATTGACTTCTCTTTTTTTTTTTTTTCTCCACTTGGCTTAAGAATCTCGCCGAATGATCATGACGCAAATTGTTCTAGTGGCACAAGATGCTGTATATTTAATCCTTTAGCTGCGATCAAGAAGCTGTTTGATGACTTCTCTTTTTGGCTTTCTCCATGCTGCTTTCTCCATGCTGCATCAAGACAACCTGTTTTGGTGACTTCTCTTTACACATGGCTGTCTCCATGCTGCATCAAGAACCCCGTGTTTGGTGACTTCTCTTAAGGCTGTCTCCATGCTGCACGTAAGAAAATTTGTTAGCAGTCTACTCTTTTTTGGCTTTCTCCATGCTGCATCAAGAACCTCTCTGATGACTTCTCTTTTTGGCTTTCTCCATGCTGCACCAAGAACCTCTCTGATGACTTCTCTTTTTGGCTTTCTCCTTGCTGCATCAAGAAGCTGTTTGATGACTTCTCTTTTTGGCTTTCTCCATGCTGCATCAAGAACCTCTCTGATGACTTCTCTTTTTGGCTTTCTCCATGCTGCATCAAGAACCTCTCTGATGACTTCTCTTTTTGGCTTTCTCCATGCTGCATCAAGAACCTCTCTGATGACTTCTCTTTTTGGCTTTCTACTTGCTGCATCAAGAACCTTTCTGATGACTTCTCTTTTTGGCTTTCTCCATGCTGCATCAAGAACCTTTCTGATGACTTCTCTTTTTGGCTTTCTCCATGCTGCATCAAGAACCTTTCTGATGACTTCTCTTTTTGGCTTTCTCCTTGCTGCATCAAGAAGCTGTTTGATGACTTCTCTTTTTGGCTTTCTCCATGCTGCATCAAGAAGCTGTTTGATGACTTCTCTTTTTGGCTTTCTCCATGCTGCATCAAGAACCTCTCTGATGACTTCTCTTTTTGGCTTTCTCCATGCTGCTTTCTCCTTGCTGCATCAAGAAGCTGTTTGATGACTTCTCTTTCTGGCTTTCTCCATGCTGCATCAAGAACCTCTCTGATGACTTCTCTTTTTGGCTTTCTCCATGCTGCTTTCTCCTTGCTGCATCAAGAAGCTGTTTGATGACTTCTCTTTTTGGCTTTCTCCATGCTGCATCAAGAAGCTGTTTGATGACTTCTTTTTGGCTTTCTCCATGCTGCATCAAGAAGCTGTTTGATGACTTCTCTTTTTGGCTTTCTCCATGCTGCATCAAGAAGCTGTTTGATGACTTCTCTTTTTGGCTTTCTCCATGCTGCATCAAGAACCTGTTTGATGACTTCTCTTTTTGGCTTTCTCCATGCTGCATCAAGAACCTCTCTGATGACTTTTCTTTTTGGCTTTCTCCTTGCTGCATCAAGAAGCTGTTTGATGACTTCTCTTTTTGACTTTCTCCTTGCTGCATCAAGAACCTATTTGATGACTACTCTTTCTGGCTTTCTCCTTGCTGCATCAAGAACATCTCTGATGGAAGGCCTCCTCTGACTTAGATGAATAGAAATACTGGCTTTGGATTACTTGTTCATGTTTCTGACTGGTTTACCTGTCTTAGTTCTTAACAAGAAGGATTAGCAAGCAGCAAGCCCAACCCTCCTTAGCTGCGCTTTTTATGCAATCTCCATGTGCTGGTCAAGAACCTCTCTGAATGAAATTCTAATGAAAAAACCAATTTGTTTCTTATCACCTTGGCTTAAAACTTTTACTTTAACATTTCATGCTGCTTTATAATTGCTTAATCAAAACATGCTTTTCATATGAAACATTATCAACTTTCTAAGGCTTAGTGCTGCAAAGAAAGAACCTCCACTGTAAGTGACTTCTCTTTTTGGCTTTCATCATTGAGCTATCTATAAAGCTGAGCAGAGGCTGCTGGTTCGTATCTCCACTCAACATCAACTTTAGCTTGCTGCGTATCACATATGGCAAAAAATGCTCCTGAAACAAATAATTACTGGTGCATTATTGCTTGTATAGCTAATTCCTAGAAAGATTTCACCAGTCAAACAAACCACAGAAGACACAAAAGTGCATACCTGTCAACCTGTACAAATTTTTCGTACAATGTACGGATTTTTGATACTTTTAGCAGTGTACGGCCGTACAGACTCGTTGTACGGATTTTTCTCCCCGCCAAAAAAAAAAAAAATTTTTTTTTAAAAAAATTTTTTTTTTTTTTTTAAATTCTAAAAATATTTTCCAACCCAAGTTTTTTAAAATTTTAAATCAGAAAATATTTTCTAGCACAGGGTTTTATTTAACCATTTTTTTTTTTTTTTTCTCTCGGCGTCCGTTTTTAAACAGGTCTCTCCCAGCAATCAAATCCTTTCATTTTCGGCAAAAACTTTGAATTCGGCCTCAAACGCTTTTGGTTTTCAGCGTGACATGGCGTATTTTTAAAGTTACCTGTTATCAACGACCATGTTTGCTTGCCACCACACTTCGACGCCATTTCGTTTAAAAAAAGCTAAGTACTTTTTGGTTTTCTTGCATTTAATCGCTGTTCTTAATCTTTCCAGTTATATCTTGCCCTTATTTTCAATTTGTAAATTCTGTTTGGTGACTTCTATTTTTAGGCTTTCTCTAGAAAAAAAAAGTTTGTTGCGTTGAGTAGGCCATGCTGCTTTATTCCAGCACTCAAGATTGGTGCTTTATTTTTTAATAAAGTGGCAGTCTGTTATCTGTCTTTAAGCTACCAACTCGTAAATAATAATTTGTAAATTTTTGGTGGTACGTTTTTTTTTTCCTAGATTTCCATTCTGTTCATAATTTTGTTTAAAATTTTTTTTTTTTTTTTGGTGCTGTTAGCCGTTTGCTTTGTTCGTAAGTATATTTTTATTCATTCTCTTCATTTTTGTTTCAGCTACAAAGATTAACCTGTTTTTGTGACTCTTATTTATTTTCTTTCTCCATGAATGATGGCTGCAATTCAAGAAACAAAAGTTTGCAGGACTTTGGTATTTTTCAGCTCGAAGATGGGTCTTTCTCCATGCTGCATCAAGAACCTGTTTGATGACTTTTATTTTTGGCTTTCTCCATGCTGCATCAAGAACCTGTTTGATGACTTCTCTTTTTGGCGTTCTCCATGCTGCATCAAGAACCTGTTTGATGACTTTTATTTATGGCTTTCTCCATGCTGCATCAAGAACCTGTTTGATGACTTCTCTTTTTGGCGTTCTCCATGCTGCATCAAGAACCTGTTTGATGACTTCTCTTTTTGGCGTTCTCCATGCTGCATCAAGAACCTGTTTGATGACTTTTATTTTTGGCTTTCTCCATGCTGCATCAAGAACCTGTTTGATGACTTCTCTTTTTGGCTTTCTCCATGCTGCATCAAGAAGCTGTTTGATGACTTCTCTTTTTGGCTTTCTCCATGCTGCATCAAGAAGCTGTTTGATGACTTCTCTTTTTTGATGCTGCATCTTTCTCCTTGCTGCTTCAAGAAGAAAAGTTTGATGACTTCTCTTTTTGGCTTTCTCCATGCTGCATTCAAGAACTTTCTCCTTCCATGCTGCATCAAGAAGCTGTTTGATGACTTCTCTTTTTGACTTTCTCCATGCTGCATCAAGAACCTGTTCTGATGATTTTTTTTGGCTTTCTCCATGCTGCATCAAGCTTCTGATGATTTCCTTTTTGGCTTTCTCCATGCTGCTTTTCTCATCAAGAAGCTGTTTGATGACTTCTCTTTTTGGCTTTCTCCATTCTGCATCAAGAAGCTGTTTGATGACTTCTTTTTGGCTTTCTCCATGCTGCATCAAGAAGCTGTTTGATGACTTCTCTTTTTGGCTTTCTCCATGCTGCTTTCTCCATGCTGCATCAAGAACCTGTTTGGTGACTTCTCTTTTTGGCTGTCTCCATGCTGCATCAAGAACCTGTTTGATGACTTCTCTTTTTGGCGTTCTCCATGCTGCATCAAGAACCTGTTTGATGACTTTTCTTTTTGGCTTTCTCCTTGCTGCATGAAGAAGCTGTTTGATGACTTCTCTTTTTGACTTTCTCCTTGCTGCATCAAGAAGCTGTTTGATGACTTCTCTTTTTGACTTTCTCCTTGCTGCATCAAGAAGCTGTTTGATGACTTCTCTTTTTGGCTTTCTCCATGCTGCATCAAGAACCTGTTTGATGACTTCTCTTTTTGGCTTTCTCCATGCTGCATCAAGAACCTGTTTGATGACTTCTCTTTCTGGCTTTCTCCTTGCTGCATCAAGAACATGTCTTAGTTCTTAACAAGAAGGATTAGCAAGCAGCAAGCCCAACCCTCCTTAGCTGCGCTCTGCAATATGTGTGGTAAGGTAGGGTGCTAATGAAAAAACCAATTTGTTTCTTATCACCTTGGTGTAAAACTTTACTTTAACATTTCAAAAAAATAAAATAAAATATAATTGATTAAAAAACATGCTTTTCATATGAAACATTATCAACTACTAAGTCTTAGTGCTCAAAGAAAGAACCAGGACACCCACCTGTAAGTGTTGTCTTGTTTGCTCATTCATCATTGAGCTATCTATAAAGCTGAGCAGAGGCTGCTGGTTCGTATCTCCACTCAACATCAACTTTAGCTTGCTGCGTATCACATATGGCAAAAAATGCTCCTGAAACAAATAATTACTGGTGCATTATTGCTTGTATAGCTAATTCCTAGAAAGATTTCACCAGTCAAACAAACCACAGAAGACACAAAAGTGAGACAACAATATTCTATGCAGAATTAATGAAAAACATGCCCAAGAGGAATCCATTAAAACAGATGAGAAATGATCTAAAAGAACTAGAAGGTGATTCTGAGAATAAAAGAATGCAGAAAATTTACGTCTGCAATGAAGAACCAACAAGACATTTTTTAAAATGTATAAGATCGATAAAATGTTTTGGCCATGTAAAAAGACATAACATCTTGCTGAAGACCATAAAAGAAGGAAAAGTTGATGGCAAACATTCAAGAGGAATACAGCACTATAAGTGAGAAGATAACATCAGGAGATGGACAGGAAAGAGTCTACAAGAGTGCACCATCAAAATAAGAGACGGAAGAGGCTGGAGATCCATTGCTGCCGACCTTGGATGTGGAGATGGCAGCTGCATCATGATGATAAGATCGATACCACAGCCCAAACTACTGCTATCAATATGACCAATGACCCATTTTGTTACAGTATTCCAGGACTATACCAAACTGCTGAAAATATTCCAAACGCCATACAACAGCTCACTGTAATACTACCAGTATTACCGGGCCCGAAAGGGGAGCAAAGAATAGTAACACTGTAGTAACCTACATAAATCCTGGAACAAGTCAAGAGCTACTCATATCTTGGTCATATAATAACAGAAGATGGCAGAAGTGAAACAGAAATCAAGAAGAGAATAGGAATGGCCAAAGCTACATTCAACAACATGAAACATAAACTGACATCTAAACAGTTAACTCACAAATTAAAACTGAGAATTGTAAAATGTTATATGTATTCTGCACTACTGTATGGTGTAGAAACATGGACAATGAATAAGCGATTGGAAGAATGAATTGAGACTCTTGAGATGTGGATGTATAGAAGAATGGGGGGAAAGAGAAGAAAACAAATAAGGAGGTCCTACAAAATCTAGGTATGAAAAGAGAACTAATGAGGGAGATCAAAGTTAGGCAGCTAAAATACTTTGGCCACATAAAAAGGCATAACACCTTGCAGAAGACCATAATAGAAGGGAGAGCGGAAGGCAAACGTGCAAGGGGAAGACAGCGATATAAGTGGGAAGATAACATCAAAAGATGGACAGGAAAGAGTCTATCAGAGTGCACCACCAAGACAAGAGACAGAAAACGTTGGAGATCCATTACAGCCAACCTTCGTTGTGGAGATGACAGCTGATGATGAGTAACCTACCACACATGTTGTAAGAAGTGCTAAGGAGGGTTGGGCTTGGGACCAGTTACCCCATCCTTTAATAAATTTTAAACCACAAAAACTCCAACAGTATTAATGGCACACTGTTAACTTATTCCTAGGTGATGTGAAAGTGATGCCCCAGCTCACCCCATCTTTGAAGCAACCAAAGACCCAAATGGCTATAAAGACATAAATGACAAATTATCATTAGCATCCTCATTAATATTATTTAGTTCCCTGCAGAGCACAGGCCTTCAATAATTCCATGCCATGCCTTCCTGCCTGTACCATCCATTCTTCTTTTAATCCTTTCATCTCCATCTCCAATTCTCTTCTCCAAATGCTTTTAAGTCTCCTACTAATCTTACCCTGGGGATTCCACAATAAGGACTGCTCTGTATTGCTATCAACTGGATTCTTCAATGATGTGTCCTATCCGATGCCAGCATCTTTTCCTCACCTCTTGTTCCACTGGTGTTTGTCTGGCTCATTCCCTCAGTTCCACAATGGTGATCTTGTCATCAGTTCCACAATGGTGATCTTGTCATCAGTTCCACAATGGTGACCTTATCATTAGTTCCACATAGGTGATCTTGTCATCAGTTCCACATTGGTGATCTTGTCATCAGTTCCACATTGGTGATCTTGTCATCAGTTCCACATTGGTGATCTTGTCATCAGTTCCACAATGGTGATCTTGTCATCAGTTCCACATTGGTGATCTTGTCATACCATTTCAATCCGTCTGTTCTACACAATCATCAATTTATGAAAAAGTCTGTAACTTTATGGGTTGTCATGTTAATGATAAATCATCATCAGCTGCAGGATCTCCATGTCTTCTGTCTCTTGTCTTGATGGTGTACTCTGATAGACAATTTCCTGTCCATCTCTTGATGTTATATTTCCTCTTATAGCGCAGTCTTTCTCTTGCACATTTGCCTTCAACTCTGCTTTTTATTATGGTTATCAGTAAAGTGTTATGTCTTTTTACATGGCCAAAATATTTTAGCTGTCTAATTTTGATCTCTTTCATCGATTCTCTTTTCATTCCCAGGTTTTCTAGGATCTTTATGTTTTCTTCTCCTTCCATAAGACGCGCCACATTCTTTTATATTTCAACAATTTATTTAAAGACAATACAACATTCATAATATCAATGCTGGACCTGGACATTAAACGAAGAACAAGAAAGATAGATGACCACTTGCAAAATGAGACATCTGAGAAAACAGTGGCCAACAGAACACTGAACGACCTAGCAATAAAGTGAAAAGATCAGGGCTATCATTGCAACAACACCAGTCAAGGTATATCATCATTATTATTTCCCTTTTAGCTCCTTATGGAGCACGAAGCCACCACTGCAGCTGGCCTCCTTGCAGGAAGTCTCCATCAAATCAGTCATGTGCTCTTGCAGCATTTGTTTAAGTGGCAATCTGCTTTCAATGATGAGGCTGCCAACCTACACAACCTCATATCAGTCAACTCAAACGACACTCCTGAGGAAGCAGCAATCCTATACTGTGTGCCCTCAGAGGCACCTGGGAACCACATGGAGCATGAGGGAGAATCAAATTATAAAAAGGTTTTGGGTGCCTAGTAAGGATGAACCACAGCTAACCAACATCATTGGCATTTAATATCAAAACATAAGAGATTAAGTAAAGAGGACATGCATGGTGTGAGTTATCTCATGAGGCCATTACAGTAGCCATGAAGGCTAGCTCAGAACACCCCGACAAGTGCTGGGGCTCGGCAGTTTCCTACATTGTGTTGGCACCTGATGTAACTGTCAAAATGTACAATGAATCACAAAAACCTCGAAGCAAAAAAAGTTATTATCTAAAGATTGTACTAACAGCTGATAGTATATTTTTCCCCCAAAAAATAAAACCACATTTTCTTTGGCAGTGGAGGGACATAAAGTAACAAATATATATTTTATTCTCTCCCATCCTCACCTGATAATATTCATCCTCCCATACACGATCTAAGTTGGGTGTATCAGAACTGTCCACTCCTTCAACAGCAAATTTCTCTAGGTCCTTCCATCGACATAAATTGTCCAAGCACTGAATGAAAAGTACATGATGCGGAATACAAAACAACCTTACTTTCTTTAAAAAAAATAAATAAATAAAATATCTAATTATGTATTTATGGCAGAATCAACATTAGATATACATCACGCTATGATATAAACTTTTAGAATGGAATTTTAGTTAGATTTTAAAACAAGCAAATGTTATTATGTAACAGAAACGGATGAAGACCAAAAAAGACAAAGAGAAGGGCATTGAAGACAGGCATGAAAGAGATAAGAACATGGAAATACTATGAATGGATGGCACAGGACAAGAGGGATTGGCATGAATTAGCTGGATGACCTAAACTCCACACAGGGACCTGAAGAATAAAGAATGAATGGGTGGATGGATGAATGAAGGAAAAGTTACTCCTGATCCTAAACATAAAAAACAACATCTAAAGTTTTGCTCCATTAAAAAAAAAAAAAATGAAGAAGAATAAGCATAACAAAATACATTGCATGGTCAGAAAGGTAATTCAAGAAACAGTGTCGGAGTCAGGAATACAAACAGTGATATGGTTTTCAAAAGAATTTGCTATTTCACCAACAGCTTGAGAAATATTCAACGTTTTGCAATAAAAATTGAGATTTGCTGTTTAGAACATGTCTCCAGATTTTTTCAGTTTTTACAGCCTATGTGAATTTTTAAAATATTTCTCTTCACCTGTCAGTTTCCTGTGCAGCACATACCTTCATCCTAATCTCTCCAAGCTATCATTTCATTGGCATAAAGTTCTAGTTCTATCTATATTTGTTTTTGTCCTTTTCTTCTTTCTGCTTCTAGTTCTTTTTTTTCCCATGTTTTCAGTTGCTCCTTGACTTTTGCCCTTCTGACATTTATTTCTATTTTTTTCCCTCTATGTGTTTTCAGGTCTTCCTCTAATTGTGCCCTTCTGACATTTATTTCTATTTTTTTCCCTCTATGTGTTTTCAGGTCTTCCTCTAATTGTGCCCTTCTGACATTTATTTCTATTTTTTTTCCTCTATGTGTTTTCAGGTCTTCCTCTAATTGTGCCCTTCTAACATTTATTTCTATTTTTTTTCCTCTGTGTTTTCAGGTCTTCCTCTAATTTTGCCCTTCTGACATCTATTTCTTTTCCTCTATTTGTTTTCAGGTCTTCCTCTAATTTTGCCCTTCTGACATCTGCTTCTAGTTTTTTTCTCCATGCATTTTCAGGTATTTCTCTTATTGTTGTTCTTTTAATATCTTCCTCTAATTCTTTTCTCCATGGGTTTTTAGGTCTTCATATGGAACAAGTGAGAAAGTGGCAGCTTGTTACTATAAATAATTTAAAAATCTGAGTGTGTAGAAGCTAAAACTGCTAGACTGAATGCAATAACAAGTGCTTAGAATGTGAGATGGCCAGCACATGAGAGATGAACAACAAAGAAAAGTTAAGAAAGCAGGAAAACTTGTAAGGCAGCCCACACATATGAAACCTCACACTTAGTTGCCAACTCAGCTGTGTCATTGGAAAAACATCAGCTAAGCCGCTAGGTTTGTGAATACAGACTGGTTGTGCAGCTAGCTGACTTATAACAATGTTTCCATGAGCATTTACTTGTATACGTAATATTTTCAATTTTAATTAATGAAATAGCTTTATTGCTTCCTCTCTCTCTCTCTTCTCTGTGTGTGTGAATGACTGTGAGTAAATGTACTTGTGTGTGCTCAATTGCTGAATGTGTTGATAATACTGTTTAATTGTGATTGAAGTTATTAATATTTTAATTTGTAAACACATTGAGAATTGTAATGCAGGGTAAGAGAATTATACCTATTTCTTTACCCTGATGAAATAAAGATTTTGTTCATTCTCCAATGGTAAGGTGGGGTAGCCAAGTTGTGGGTTTGAATCTTTTGGTTGCCCATACATTTCTTCCTTCCCAATCTTTCATCATCCTTTTCCTTGTCACTCCTGATGGAGCTTGAAACCACCACTGCCGCTGGTTTCCTTTCATGCTCTTGCAGCGTTAGTTTCTGTAGCAATGTTTTTACCTGATGAGGCTGCCAGCTTCAAGCACAACCTCAAATTAGACATGCCTTGTATGACATGCCTTGTATGACATGCCTTGTATGACATGCCTTGTATGACATGCCTGAGGGGGGCAGTAGTTCTGTTCTGTCTTTGTCTCATCACTGACCCCCGTGAACTACACGTGGCTTCATTATTTTTGTCCTCTTCGTTTTTCAAGTAGTGAAGATCTCTGCTGTGTTAACGTTAATGTTAATCAGACTCGATGTCATTGCACTCCAGGTAAACCCATAGGTGCTCAGCCTCCCTCAGCAAATGTTGAAGGGTATGAATGCTAATTGTTCCTATTGCACACTGGTTGTATACACGCCGGATGCGTCCTCTCATACGTCCATCCCTGCTGGTCTTACGTTCTCTGCTGTGTCCCTGGAAAGAAGTCAACTAAGCAGCATGGTCTATAGATGCAGACTGATTGTGCAGCCAGCTGACTTTTCCACAGTGGTGATTGTGCAACCAGCTGACTTTCCCACAGTGGGGATGTGGTGTTGCCAAGTTGTGGGTTCAAATCATTTGGTTGACCTTGCATTTTTCCTTCACTATCTTTGCCCTGTTAGTTTTTTAAACCTATGAAGACACTGAAGATCCATCAGCGTAAGCAGTTATTTTTGTTGGAGACCCATATTTAAGTAACCATTCATGACACAACTGAAACTGCCAACTTATTAAAACAGTTTAAAAAAAAAAAAAAATGTCCTGTCTGAAACAAGCACATTATGTAACATTATCTTCTATAACAAATAATATTATGCAGCAACTAACAAGATATTACCTCCATCTGGTTATCTTCCCAAAACATAACCTCTTCATTGAAAGGATCACCATCTGTCCAGTCTGTTTTACAAAGCGCCTATTATAAAAAGAAAACATAGATAGAATTTTCAGTAATGCTTGCCAGCTTTTTTGTAGGTTTTCTTATCTGAGCCATACTGAAACATTGTGTATGAGGCTTATAATGACATTTTAATGAGTATTTATGTTTGTTGTTTTTTAAATTAAAATACATTTTTGAAAAACAATTATCAAGTATGATTAAGTCGTAGTTATTACAGAAAACTTCAAAGTTCAAACATTAACATATAAATTACCCATATTGTTATCTAAATTACCCATACCTTTACATGGTAATAGGAATGTATTTTAAAAAATCAATCAATTAGAGACATGCTTATCTATCTGAGATAGATACTTATTTGCCATTCTGATGTTAATCACTGCAGCTAAAGAGCTGTAATTTACTGTGAACCAAATTATAATACTGAATATGGCTCATAAATTGTCCATGATTCTTAACATTATTAAGTGCCACCTTCCAATTAAAGACACACAGATGACAGACAATTGGCTAGGATAATTAATGCGCTAGTTAAAAAACCAAAAGTGTGCACACCCTATAATGATTCACAGCATAAGTAATGGAAAACAGACAGAAAAAAATATACTTACCTCTTGATACTTCTTAACGGCTGTATTATAATCTCCCCTAGCCTCAGATAGGATAGCTTCCCTTGTGATATCTTTTGTTCCCAGTTTATCACCAAATATCCCCTGTAGGACATCAAACTCATGAATGGACTTGTACAGGCTGTAGAAAGAAACAAACTGTAAACTTCAGGTATTTTCTTAATGGTTATTATTAATATTGAATATTTCTTTTCATTTGTGAGGTGCCAGAATGAATTTGGAATAGTCTCTCTGTGGATGAATACTAAAGATAAAGCAGTCACGTTTTAGCTTATTTTGTTAATTACTGACAACTTCAGGAAAAAAAACACCGGCCAATAAGGCAAGACAATTTTTAAATGACATCATGCCCCAAATGTTAAATAATAAAATTGTATATATTAATTAGACTAAGTATTTTCAAAAATATACTAATTATGAAACTGAAAAATGTTTTCAATTGCCAACTCACCAGGACAACTCAATCCACTCAGCAGTTTCCACTGACTTCTCTTCACGGTTGTGTCTGGCCCTTTTTCCAGCAGTAGCAGCCTGTCTAGGATCTGACTGAATTAACTGCTCCTCTAGCACCACAATTCCTGAGAACGAGAAAGTATATTTATAGCAAACAGCCACCTGGGATGGGACTGAATTAAGTTATTTCTCTAAGATCATAATTACCCCATGATGTTCCAGCGAGTCTATGAAGAGACAAAGAAAGATAGGATTACTACACCTCAGGCATATCGTACAAGGCACCTAATATAAGGTTGCCCATTGGCTGCCAAGTTCATCACGTAAAACAGAGTACCACAGAAACCACCAGTGGAAGAGCATGTGACTGCTTGATACAGGTTTCCTGCAAGAGGACCAGATGCTGTGGTGGCTCCATTCTCCATAAGAAATACAGAGACGATAACACCATAATTCCTGAGAATGAGAAAACATATTGATAGCAAGCTGCTTGTCTGGGATCTGGCTCCTCTGACATCATCAACTCCAGAGAATTCCAGCTCCTCTTGCTCTCTTCTTTTTCTTCTGCGTTCAGTTTGTAGTCATGCAAAATCTGCAGGCCTGTCGCCAGGACGAAGTCCACAGTCTTTACCAGGTCGGCGTGGCAGCCCCATAGCTTCTGCTGGAGCTCAGCACTCCTTGGCCAGGTCGCACGTCGCGGTTCTGGAGAATGTGTTCTGGGGTCTGGATTCCTGTTCCGCATGGGCATTCATTTGTGTGGGATATCTTGAGGCGATAGAGATGTCCTAGTAATCTGCAGTGGCCAGTTCTCAGGTGGAACATTGTGGTCTGTCCTCTTGCTCAATAATGCCTGTGGTAAGAAAGCACACATCCTATGTAATTCATAGGGTTCCCTCTGGAGATGAAGACAGAATGGTTAAGCATGTGATAAGATGAGACTAATTTGAGACAGTGTGGGGCTGGCAACCTTATCCTGTAAAATAAACTGCTACAGAAACAACTACTACAAAAGCTTCCTGCAAGGGAGCCAACTGTAGTTGCTATGCTCCATTAAAAAAAAATAAAACAATGATGCAAAATGAATCAGAGTAAAAGATAGTTTACACAGACAGAATGATGGTTACCCAAAGTTTGCTGATTACTCTTCGTAGCACTTATTCCCAGCTCAGGAGCAGGTACTTTCAGGCTGGATCTCAGCTCATAAAGAATATTCTAAGAAATAAGAAACAACAGCATTCAGCTTAAGAAGATGAATTCCGTTTTAAACAAAGTTACTTAATTTCACTGTGAAATATTTACTTTAAAAGTTAAAAATGGACAAATATCAAGCTATTTCACATCTGTAATTTTACCACTTTTCTCCTATGGAAGACAACATTGTTCCATTAATGTTTTCCTCCACAATTTTAAAATTGCAACTTTCAAAGACCACAGACTGTCCTAGTGAAATTAGAAAGAATGACAATTAATGTGTATACATGTGTCGTGATTTGAATAAAATTTCAGTCACTTTTAGTCAAGTGGTCTGCCCTGTCTTGTTCTCTATTTTTGTCTATGCCCACTTTTCTGTCCTATAGCTCCTAATAGCACTATTTCTGGCATTGGTCATGTCAATCACGTTGGACAGGCTAAATTCTACCCCTCTGCACGTGGACAGCGGCATCTAGCTAAAGGTCCTTTTATTGTACCTTTCTTGTATATATATATATATATATATATATATATATATATATATATATATATATATATATATATATATATATATATATATATATATATATATATATATACCTTGTATATATATATAATTATATATATATATTGAGTGTAAGCCCAACGCTAAATTTTTGGTAACTCATTCAGTGTTATCCCTACTTGGATGATTATCACTGGGGCCACCTATAATTATCATGGAGTGTGGGAATACCCAACATTGTTTTGACCTTACCATAGCGTGTGTGGGACCAGGTGTGTGTGTGTGTGTGTGTGAATAATTTTAGCCTTAGGTCGCCTTGCGACACAGCATGCCATCAACGCGTGGCTTGTAACAGAAACCTAGGGCGGGGACTACAGTGGTAGTGATTCCCTACGCACAACAGAGCAAAGTGGGTGAGAGACGGGTTTTGTTTTGATTTTGTGAGAGAGAGAAACGGCAAGTGGAAGTTTGTTTATATTTTGCATGGGTGACAGAATAACAGAGGCAGTGTAGGCTATGGGTAGTAATGAGATTTTGACTTGCTTGTATATTTTCAGTGGTCACAACATTTGTTCTGTGCTTCCTGATTAGATTGCTGCTTTTAATTGGATTTCAACTTCCATATAACAAATATTACATGGCAGTCCAGATCATACTGCCAATTTCAGCATATTACGGCTGGGTCATGGATAACGTAAACACAGCCTATTGCTCAAAATTACCTGTCATTCCAGAACATACGGGCTGTCGCCTTTGCCATCCAGTCATTTTTGGCAACACTGACCAACCGATTTTTTTTTTTTTTTTTTTTTTTTTTTCGTACGCCCGCTAATACTCGAGGCGAAATCTCAGGTTATTACTATGTCTAACCTGACATTGATTTTTACGTGAGTATCCCTTTTTACTTGTACAGAGACAGGTGTCCCTCGCCATTCAGGCAAATACTCTCCGATTTCGGAGGTACCCATTGCAGCTGGGTCGGCTCAGGAGCCGCCAATCCCTGGTCGACGACACTCCTTCAAATGTCATCGCCAGGTCTCGAGTTAATCCAGTCCAATTCCCGGTCGACGAAAAATCCTCAAATGCCGTCGCCCGGGTTTGATCCTGAATCACCCGGTCGCCAGAGCGGTGTTGTAACCACTACGCTAGCGCGGCTCGACCAACCGATTAACAGCCAGTTAACTCCGACTATACAGGCATGCCGACAGAAAGGATTCGTCGATAGCCAGTACTTGTAAAGCACACATTACTCGTGCTGTCTGGAGTATAACACACTACATCGATTTCTGTTACCTATTCATAAGCAGTAGTCTTGCGTCCTGGATTATTTACCTACAGCACATAGTGCCGTCATTTGCAGTTAACCATCATCACAGCACACACGGGCTGTCACCTTTGCCATCCAGTCATTTTCGGCAACACTGTCTGACCCATTGATAGCTGGTTTCCTCTGAGTATACTGACATAATGACCGAGAGGAGTAGTCCGTTGCCAGTACTCGTCACCTGTCTTATAGTTCAAGTCTTCATCATCCAGTATAAGAGGCGCCCCAGTGTGCCTACTGGATACTCGCTCACCAGCAAAAGTCCTCGTTGTTTGGATATCAGTGGGTGCAAGTATTTCTGCACTCGTTTTAATCTCCTTCGCCTGCTAGTGTGGCCACCAGCCACAGGAAATTATGAACGCATAGGATTTATTACAATGCTGTTACAGAGAGAGCTTATCTCCATAGCCTTTGAATATCAAATTAGGTGGAACAGTGTAGTGTTTTCCTAGCTGAGGAGTAAATTTACCTACCAGGATCTGTTAACTTTACAGGAGGCCGTTTTCTTCACAAAAACTGGGGGCCTACCCCTTTAGTTAGATTATCTAAATCTTGATAGTAAGAAAGTGTACAGGTGTTGGTGGTTTGAAGTGAGACATTTTGCATGAGAGATTGAATGAAGTATTTTGCTGTGATTGTGACATACAATCACTAGCCCATCAGAGCTTGTGAAGTTATTATTTTTGTTGTTATCATAGTTTCTTTAATAAATATATTCATATGTTCTAAGCGGTCAGAATCCATTCTATTCTGTCACTTGATGTTTGCTGTTGCAGTTCTTACTGTAATAGATTTTGCATAAGAGGACGGAGAAGGGTATGACATATTAAAACACAGTCCCGAGTATGGCTGAGAAGTAGACCTTAAATATTTGATTATATCTCTCCTCTACAGAAGTCATATCTCTCTCCATATTTTCATTAGTGACTTTAATTTTCTCTACTTTCACATTACTCATTCATAGTTTGTCTAAATTCAGACATTCTGTATTTCCATACTTGAGACAACATGATCAGCTACAACAATAATGGATATTTGTGACAAAGCATAATGGAAACATAATGAGAAGCTTAATGGACATAAACCTCACATGAAGGCCATTAGCTACAACAGGCATAAACCTGCCACATGAAGGCACCTATCTAACAATAATGGATACAAAGATGTCACATGAAGGCAACTAACTATAATGGACATCAACTTGTTACACGAAGGCAACTTACTGTAATGGACATCAATTGTCCCATGAAGGCAACTATCTAACCATAATCGACATCAACATGTCACATCAAGGCAACTATCAAACTATAATCGACATCAATTTGTCACATGAATGCAACTATCTAACTATAATCCACATCAACTTGTCACTTGACAACCACTATCTAACTATAATGGACACAAACTTGTCACATGAAGATAAGTATCTAATTAAAATGCACATCAACTAGCCACACGAAGGCAACTATCTAAATGAAACAACACAGAGTATAACAGCAACGTAATAGACTAAAGTTTACCAAAATGCTGCCCATGAATGGTGGGAAATAATGAACAGACTGAGAAAGAATGCTCTCCAGGCTTTTATTAATGACTTGAACTAGTTCCTCCATCTCTGTCTCTGTTTTCACTTTGTCCATTTCTGAGAAGATTGCCTGGAAAAGAGAGCTAAACAGGAGCCGTGCCACAGTGCTGTCTCGCTGGGAAGAGAAAAACAAAAATACACAACTTAAAATGTAGCAAACTGTCTTGACACAAGCTTTAGTAGCAGTTATAAGTTATCTCAGACTTGATTAGACCAGAACTATAAATTCTGAATACTTTCAAAGAAAGATGTACATTTTATATTAAAAAGTAAATCTTAATGGTTAAAAAATGCAATTATTTTAGTAATAATTCTATAATTGTGTCTCCATATGTAAGATTACTTGTGAATATGTAATTGACTTTTATACTGTCAGGTGACATGAGACAAAAATAGAGACCTATTTGATTCTTTTGATCATACAACACAGAACAATAACAATTATAAACACAAACGTGTTGCATGAAGACAACTATCCAGCTATAATCAACACAAACTTTCAGTAGCCACAGTAAAAACACAATGACCCCTTTAACTCTAAATCACTGAAAGGGAACTGATCTGATTAACAAGAGGAAATATAAGAATGATTGCTCAAATTAATAATGGGCTATTTATTTTCTTTTATCCATTTTGAAATAAGCAGTGTGTATTTCATTACTTATGGAGAACAACATCAGCAACAACCAAGAAGTTACAAGCTTATATCTGTGGATGCATGCACTGAAAACAAGGATTGAAAATAGCATGACAAGAGCACCAATGCGGAACTGATGGGAAGAAATTTAAAAATGACCAGTGAAACGTGACTTCAGGAACAAATATTTTCACTAGATAGCATGCACATCAAGGAAGTTCAGGAACAAATATTTTCACTAGATAGCATGCACATTAAGGAAGTTCAGGAACAAATATTTTCACTAGATAGCATGCACATCAAGGAAGTTCAGGAACAAATATTTTCACTAGATAGTATGTGTGACGGAGTTACTGTGATTTAGTCTTCAATAGGCCCCATTTTGAGTTTGCCATTTTTGTCTTCCCTCTATTAAAGATTGGGAAGTATTCTTTTTCTCTCTGAATAATAGGGGTGTTTAGATTTTTTTCTGTAGGTAAAGTAATTGCAGGTTTTTTTCTATAGGGATTAACGTAAGTTAGTACTGAATGGCACCAGTCGGCCTATTTCTAAATATCGCGATCTTGAAATTCCATTTTTTTGCGTTGTTAAATTTATCGCGGTCATTTTTCGTGGGGAAGGGGAGATGACCCCTACCCAGGTAACGCCCAACTTTCTGCTCACGCTAGCGGACGACGTTAGGTAACGTTACGTAGCCGGAATTACGCGCGCATTTAAAGGAAGCAAGAATACACTGGTTCTAAATTTAGAGATGAGCGCATGGAAAATTTTAGAGTATCTTTAATTCTATTGGTTGTAGGGAGACGCCTAGCCTCAAGTAGGTCGGGGGTCAGAGCAGGAAAAATCTAAGATAAAGTAGCGCTTTTCGATTTTAGCGGTCTCTTCCTGCAGTAATCCTGGGCCGTGTATCAAGCATATTGTCGGCTTCTAACGCTGAACGCAATATTTGGTATGTCTATAATTTAAAGTAGCGTGGTAATTAAATCTAGTATTCTCTAATAGAGCCTTAGTCCGTTCTAATTTAATTTATTTTTGAACTTTATAACTTGTAACGCCATCATTTATTTCTACAGTGTCTATGAGTGATAAAGAGATATTACGTAGGTGTGCTCCGTAGATTTAATAGAAAGTCTGTAGACATACACGCATCCTAGATTTATATTAATTTACAGAATATTCTGAAGCACGTGTATTTTTATTTCATTGAGAGATTAATTCTGATAAGTCTCCTAATAAAATACGGGAACGGATTTTTTCGGGAAAATTTAATCACGTGGTTTATCGGGATTTATTGGAGTAGAAATTCTGGATGGATAGAGTAGATATTAAATATTTTTCTATCGGGGGAGTTAAAATATAATTTCAGGGAAACCACGTGGGGTAGAGTGAAAGGAAATTATGGTGCCTTAAGTGGTTGTGTAATTAAATATTATGCAGAGTAGTATTTGATTTGTGTGTTATGGAATTTAATGAGTTCTAGGTAATATAGTCTATAGAGATAGATATATTTCTGTGTATAGAAATGTAATATATAAATGTAATGGTGAATTTTAAACATTGATGTGCAGTTAATTGTTGTGCATTTTTATCAGAAGGGGGAAACGATGATAAGGTCATGAGACCGTTTACAGAGTTAAAGTAGGCCTAAGTACGGGAGGTTCCCCTACCTGTTTTTAATGTTTTAAGGCCTGAGCAAGCTGTGTATAATTAGTATTGATCAGTGAGTCGGGTTTACTAGACAAGCGGGGGTTGTTGGGAATAGCTGACCCAGGGTCAGGAAATATTTATGTATCATCGTGCACAAGATGAAAGGGGGAGAGGGGAAATGGTGGAGCAGTCTGCGTTTCGGGTGTTTACATGTTTGTGCTAAGATGTGAGCGTGACTGAAGCAGCAACTGTATATGTTTTAATAGATAAGTTATTTTATGAGAGTATTTTAGTATTGTAGTACAGAGTGGCATTTCTTTTGTGTCCACAGCAGTGGTCACGGCCCGAAGAGCGGGAGTTGCCAATAAATCTTGTTCCTGACAGCTGGCAAAGGTAGCCAGTCTTCTCAAGAGAGAAAAAGTCGAGGAAACGCCAGAGGCGTAAGAGCTTGTACCGTGGAGGGGTATCGGCTCTGATTATTGTGGCCCCAGAGAGAGGGAGCGAGGAAGAGCAGGTCGAGACAGCGACGCAGTCTTCAGTGAAAAGGGTTTTCTTAAGACCCGGAGCTCTCAGCTCATATACACACCCATCGAACCCAAGCAAGCGGGTTGGTGTGTCGTTTTAGCCTCGGTAACTACCGAAGGGCCTAAACCCAAATGAGGGGTAATATAGCAAAGGAGAATCAGCTTTCTTTTCGCCAAATAGAGAAGCCTCTACAGTCTACGGCAAGTGCCTAGTCGTCAGAACCAGGAAGAAAGGGATATCATTTCCCGGTTGCTGAAATGAAACGAGAGCAGCAAGGCAGAAGTGGAGAGAGATGGTGAAAAATAGATCAGGGACCTGCAGAGTCTCATAATATTCTTAGAGGATAGCCTCTGAGCCTTAGAGTTAGAAAAAGTCTATTACATAGCAGTGCAGAGTGTGACTTAGTGGCGTATACCGCTGACAGAGTTAGCAGCTGTGCAGATAGTCTTCATGAAGGGTCAGCAGCCATTGACTTTAGAGATAGTAGTGTAATAGAGAGTGGTGGCTACAGTTGAGGGCCACTAAACTAGACTGTAGTTAAGATCACTTATCATTTTTTTTAAATTTTGTCCCCAGCAGGGTGTATGAAGGAGTGAAAGTGGTTGGAGTTTTAAATTTGGTGTGCTTATAATCAAATTTGAGTTTCTTTGTTTTCCAGGTCGGTGCAACCTTGCACGATATATGCTTTTCTTTATTTGTTACTATGTTATGAAAATTCTGTTGATTTGTATAATAAACTTATTTAATGTTCACTGGATCAGCTTCGTCACTGTATAGTCCTTAACTGTTGTCTGTACAGTGGTGTCTGTAGTGTTAGTTTAACCTTATCTCCTTTAG
Source organism: Oreohelix idahoensis (assembly GCA_024509875.1). Lineage (NCBI taxonomy): Eukaryota > Metazoa > Mollusca > Gastropoda > Stylommatophora > Oreohelicidae > Oreohelix > Oreohelix idahoensis. The sequence goes on along the minus strand of JAMPIV010003253.1, from coordinate 134,016 downwards.
TCTGTTAAAGGTAGCCAGAGGTGGTGAGTTTATAGCATTTCTTTAGTCACGATTTGGCGAGGAAGATTTAATTTCGGTTATCCTCCTCGGGCCAATAGACTCACCTTACTACATTCACTGTCATTTCTCATAATTAATCTATTATCTTAGTCTTTTCTCACACTAGGGTCTTGTCCTACACTTGGGCATAACTCTAACTTAAATCCAACTCGTGACAGTATGCCCATCAAGGAAGTTCAGGAACAAATATTTTCACTAGATAGCATGCACATTAAGGAAGTTCAGGAACAAATATTTTCACTAGATAGCATGCACATCAAGGAAGTTCAGGAACAAATATTTTCACTAGATAGCATGCACATCAAGGAAGTTGAGGAATTAATATTTTCACTAGATAGCATGCACATCAAGGAAGTTCAGGAACAAATATTTTCACTGGATAGCATGCACATCAAGGAAGTTCAGGAACAAATATTTTCACTAGATAGCATGCACATCAAGGAAGTTCAGGAACAAATATTTTCACTGGATAGCATGCACATCAAGGAAGTTCAGGAACAAATATTTTCACTGGATAGCATGCACATCAAGGAAGTTCAGGAACAAATATTTTCACTAGATAGCATGCACATCAAGGAAGTCAGGAACAAATATTTTCACTAGATAGCATGCACATCAAGGAAGTTCAGGAACAAATATTTTCACTAGATAGCATGCACATCAAGGAAGTTCAGGAACAAATATTTTCACTGGATAGCATGCACATCAAGGAAGTTCAGGAACAAATATTTTCACTGGATAGCATGCGCATCAATGAAGTTCAGGAACAAATATTTTCACTAGACAGCATGCACATCAAGGAAGTTCAGGAACAAATATTTTCACTAGACAGCATGCACATCAAGGAAGTTCAGGAACAAATATTTTCACTGGATAGCATGCACATCAAGGAAGTTCAGGAACAAATATTTTCACTGGATAGCATGCACATCAAGGAAGTTCAGGAACAAATATTTTCACTAGATAGCATGCACATCAAGGAAGTTCAGGAACAAATATTTTCACTAGACAGCATGCACATCAAGGAAGTTCAGGAACAAATATTTTCACTGGATAGCATGCACATCAAGGAAGTTCAGGAACAAATATTTTCACTGGATAGCATGCACATCAAGGAAGTTCAGGAACAAATATTTTCACTAGATAGCATGCACATCAAGGAAGTTCAGGAACAAATATTTTCACTAGATAGCATGCACATCAAGGAAGTTCGGGAACAAATATTTTCAGTGGATAGCAGGCACATCAAGGAACACATATTTTCAGTGGATAGCATGCACATCAAGGAAGTTTAGGAACAAATATTTTCAGTCGATAGCAGGCACATCAAGGAAGTTCAGGAACAAATATTTTCAGTGGATAGCATGCACATCAAGGAAGTTCAGGAACAAATATTTTCAGTGGATAGCATGCACATCAAGGAAGTTCAGGAACAAATATTTTCACTGGATAGCATGCGCATCAAGGAAGTTCAGGAACAAATATTTTCACTAGATAGCATGCACATCAAGGAAGTTCAGGAACAAATATTTTCACTAGACAGCATGCACATCAAGGAAGTTCAGGAACAAATATTTTCACTGGATAGCATGCACATCAAGGAAGTTCAGGAACAAATATTTTCACTGGATAGCATGCACATCAAGGAAGTTCAGGAACAAATATTTTCACTAGATAGCATGCACATCAAGGAAGTTCAGGAACAAATATTTTCACTAGATAGCATGCACATCAAGGAAGTTCAGGAACAAATATTTTCACTAGACAGCATGCACATCAAGGAAGTTCAGGAACAAATATTTTCACTGGACAGCATGCACATCAGGAAGTTCAGGAACAAATATTTTCACTGGATAGCATGCACATCAAGGAAGTTCAGGAACAAATATTTTCACTGGATAGCATGCACATCAAGGAAGTTCAGGAACAAATATTTTCACTAGATAGCATGCACATTAAGGAAGTTCAGGAACAAATATTTTCACTAGACAGCATGCACATCAAGGAAGTTCAGAAACAAATATTTTCACTGGATAGCATGCACATCAAGGAAGTTCAGGAACAAATATTTTCACTGGATAGCATGCACATCAAGGAAGTTCAGGAACAAATATTTTCACTAGATAGCATGCACATCAAGGAAGTTCAGGAACAAATATTTTCACTAGATAGCATGCACATCAAGGAAGTTCGGGAACAAATATTTTCACTAGATAGCATGCACATCAAGGAAGTTCAGGAACAAATATTTTCACTAGATAGCATGCACATCAAGGAAGTTCAGGAACAAATATTTTCACTAGATAGCATGCACATTAAGGAAGTTCAGGAACAAATATTTTCACTGGATAGCATGCGCATCAAGGAAACCAACAGAGAGAAATACAAGGCAATACTTGGTCTGGAAGTCCCAGGGTAGAACAGGAAGACACATGAGGAAGAGAACTGGAGATAAACTTACAAAGGATACAGAAATCAAGCATAGAATGTGAGAGGATGGCCCAAAATTAAGAAAGTGTGGTGTGAATTAACTGAATACATACACTTCATTGGGGGTGAAGATTAACGATGATTATTTAAATGCTTGTATTTTAATTCTATTCTTTAAATTTTATTTTGTTCCTCAACTACAAAGAAAGCAGCTCAAAACTGTTCAGGACCTTGAGGACTAAAATGTATGTGGTTAAATATCAAAGCTATGTTGTTGGTGTTCATTTACTAGGGTTGATCAGCTTGTGACTCTTTAGTAGCCAATGCCAAGTTGAAGAATTTGCATGTGTTCTGTAGCTGCTGAGTGGTGCTGTACAGTGATTGTTGGGGAGGCCGGCAGTAGCTTTCTTCTTTCTGTGCCAGAGTCCTGGGCAGGTCAGCAGCACATGGTAAACTGTCTCATATGGATGGGTACAGTTGTGGCAATTAGGCTGATGTGTGGAGTTTAATTTGTTTAAATGCATGTTGAGTCTGGTGTGTTCTGTTATCAATTGGAAGAATGTGCTCTGCTCCACACATCGTAGGTTGTTGATGCAGTCATTTCTGTTGCAATGGGCCATTTCTTTATACAAGGCACGTCCAGTAGACCCTTTTGTCCATTGGTTCAGCCATTCCTCTTTCAAGTTGTATTGGATTTTTCATTTAGCTGTCTGCATGTTTGCTGGAGTGTTTGTTTGAAAACAGACCTAGGTTTTATGTATAGTTAATACTTGCATGAGCAAGCCTGGTTCTATAGTAGATTTCAAGAGCCTACAAACCACACTTAAAAAGTGACCAGTGTTTTGTTTTCAAATATTCTGTACCAGGGCCCTTGCGGTCATGCCCATACTTGTCTGTTTCAGTCTGTCCCCTCATGGTGACCAGCTCTGTCATCTGTGTTGTCAGATTTGTGTTAAATTTCAAAATACAGAATTGTATTATTATCTTTTTCCTTTACGCTCCCTATACAGCATGGAACATCCTATGCATAAAGCATACACAAAATATGCACACGCTCTAGCAGCAGTGGTTTCTATGGTAATTTGTTTTACACAATGAGGTTGCCAACCCCATGCACAACCTCACTTTGGATGCCTTGAACGGCAAGCCTAAGGAAGTACTAGTCCAATTCTTTCTTTGTCTCACCAGAGACCCCTGGGATCTAAATGAGGCTGATTGTTATGCTCTTTTGAAACTACCGATTGCCTCTAAAATGTATATACATATCTGTGTTGGAATGTTACGTTTACAAATTTTGTTTTCAAAAGATGTGTATGCTCATTTGAAAACCCAAAATTTGTGAATCTTACTTTACAACACAGATATATATATAGCTGAACATATCAACCAGTTTGGCAGAAGATGTCTAGCATCCATTTTATTCGTACAGACTTTTTATTGTAGCAACTTACGTTTGCCAGAGCCTGTAGTGGTGCTATGACATACTGGTATTTGATCTGAATATCTGGCAAGTCACCAATTCGATATTTGCGGTAAAGTGTCACTTGGTTCTCTCTACGAGCTTTCTGCTCTTTCAGTGCTTCCTGAAATTGAAATTACATTATGCAAGTATCTTTAATCGTCAACTGCTTTACTTTCTATCACTTGTGAAAAAGTGTGCAGTGGTGGAGTGGTTAGAGGCTTGCTTTTCAAAACAAAATTACCGGATTTAAAACCTAATAACATCATGCCAATTTACCCAGCTGTAAATAGGTACCTGATTCTGCTCTTCAGTAAGGAAAGGTAAAGGTGGAAGGAAGGGAACTGGTCACCCCATCACATAAAGCCTGTAACACTTCACTCCCTAGTAGTGTCTGCTAAGGGACTACATTTACCTTACTTGTGGTGGAAATAAGCTCTGGATAGTGAAGAGTTAAGCAAGAAATGCATATTGTAACACGAACACTTTAGTTATGAGAGTCATTTACCGTAACGCTGTGGTGCATTTATCCACATTTATTTCTGACAATACGCCCACGACGACCGTTGCCTCAATTGGCTGTGTGTGGTGTACCCGGAAACGGGGCCTCCCAGTACTGAGGCACAGTTAAGTCCCCGATGTCACTTATCGGTGCAGAGTTGAGAGAGATGGCTGAGCATCACAATCCCCCCTGTGTTGCAGCATGATGAGAACCCAGCATTGCACACTGAGCTTGGGGGGATCACTTGGGCACCAGACTTAATACTGGCTCTTAACTGGATGGCCGCATGCAGGAGATTTCTACAATGGAGGGTTGGCAGGTGGTGGGTATCTGGAAGTGGCTCTGTGCAGGACGTGAGGATTCCTTGGGAGAGCCCAGAACCAGAGCACAGCATTGTGCAAGCTCTGCATAGTTGGAGAGCCCCCTGGATGACGGGGGAATGCACAGTGTGCTACCCCACCTATCCCCAACTGCTAACTTAGAACCAGAAGTGGGGTCCTCTGTATGCGTGCCAGGCCAGGATAAAATGCCTGGGAAAGAGACTGGAGCTAGGAACTCCCTAACTCAAAGTTGCAGGATGGCAGAAAAGCCATGGGACAGACAGGGCTATTTTGAAGATAACGCAACCATATTTTCACCATACGAGCTCGGACGCCGCCTCGGTAAACAAGGTCCGCGCAGAGCAGTGGCACCCCCGGGCTGCTTGCGAATAGTCTACTACTGGGAACATAAACAGATTAGGGATGAGCCCGGCAACGGACACTCTCCCGTTAGAACAGGTGCTAAAGTCATAGATTACTGGGGTTCCAGAAGGCGCACCGGAAACCACAGTATCACGCAACTCGCGGACTACTTTTTTTTCTATGGAGAGTACACGCAAGGGAGACTGATGATATGTGGTGTATTTTCTTCGAAAAGAGATAAAAAGATATATTGTAAAAAAATTCACTTTAATTTAAATGATTATAAACATAAGCTTGGCTTCACTTCCTTGGCAACCATTTTGGTTTCTATAAAATTATCAGCTCAAAATTTGCACACACAAAACTGTAAAAGTTACCAATAAATCTGAATTTGTACATACCTCCCTCATCTTATTCAGGCGAACATTTTGTTTCATGAAGAAAACGGACTGAGAATACTGATCCCTGATGAACCTTCGCCTCAGTCTCCAAACATCAGTAAGTGATCCTGGCAATTATAAATAGACAGCAAAAATATGTAATACAGAACATGGCTGCAGGGCTCCAAATTTCAAGAAGTGTACAGACAAATTTGCTTGTGTTATTTATAAAAGGCAGTTCCATGGCAGATACTGCCGTAGGGGAGTGAAGTGTTACAGACTTCACTATACTAGGCCCAGCATCGAGAGGTGAGGTGACCAGTTCCCTTCCTCACAGCTTTTTCCTTCCCTACCTCAAGAACAAAGTTAAGTACCCATTTATATCTAGGTAGACCGGAGCGTGATGATACCATCAATCAAACATGGCACCCTTGCCACGAGAGACCAGCGCTCCAACCACTTTGTCAATCGGACGCTTCTGTCATTTATACAAGTCTTAAAAGCAGAATGTGAATAAGTGCTACAGGAAATGATATGACAGCAAACAGACCCAAACAAAAAAAGGGTCTTAGACAAGGCAGCAGCAACCGGTCAATCTTGATCTACTGGTAGATCCCATGGGACCATTTGGTAATCTCTAGATGAGTGAGAGGAAAAAAAAAATTTTTTTAACCTAGGTAAATTCAGGACCAGCCCTCTCCAGCCACCGTTGCCAATTAAAACCTATGCCTTCCCGGTGTATTGGCTTTGAGGCAATCATATAATATTTCTCTATGATATCATAATGAACATCAATCTTAAATGTTCTGTGTTCCCAAATTTAGACACATTCACGTCATTGAAAACCTGCAAGCCAGCTTACTAAAATTCACTTTATTTGTGGCCTGCAATAGACAGAAAACAATCTTTTCTTGAAAGTGAAAAAAATGATTGATATAATATTTAGTTTTAGTTTTCCTCTGCTCTGTTGGTGGGATTGCGGGAAGCAGATCGGGTAGCACAGATGAAAGTTACATATAGGCTTGACTTATTCCAAATATTCTGAAACCTGAAAACAGACATAACTGAATCAAGTTAGATCTTTAGAGAGTTCAGTGTTTCTGAAGAAGATCCTCACACTTCCTGGGTTCCCAAGTGCTGCCTTAGACTAAACAGCAAGGAGACAGAAGTAATGGTCACCTAAAAGAAACAAAATTAATCAGATAGCAGCATCAATGTAAATGGGACAATTCTTAAACAAAACAATGAATGTAAATGCCTTTGCACATGAATAACACTGAATGGAAGATAATCTCAGAAATACAAAACAGAAAAAACTCAAGTATTAAAAAAAAAGCAATCCAGAAAAGTAAAAAGCATCCTCTGCAACAAATATTTGTCAATGGAAATAATTAAGATATCATTCAATGTTGCACAAAGCCAATCCTGTGATATGGAGGTGAATCACGAACAATAAATCTTACTTTACTTTCACGTTTTTCCTTCCACTATTGCCGTGAAGATTAGTGGGGAGATGAAGTTTGTGTTCTGTAAGCCAAGTGTGTCACATTGGCTGCTGTCAGCTCATGTTCTTGTAGGACAACTGTGATGTTGTCTATCCATGTGCCTTTTGGTTTTCAGCAAGCCCTGAAACCAGATCTTCAACTGTTGTAGGCGCATAGTGGTATTTTGTCGAGCTGCATTTTCATCAGATGGCCAGACCACTTATTTTTGGTCTCTCTATACACTTGATGCAGGAACAATCCATCAACAAACAATAAGATCACTGGAAACCATAGGAATGTGTTTTTACAGAAGAATGTTAATCCAGCAAAAAGTCAGACTAATGATGGTATCCTGAAAAAAGCCAGAGGTGCAGGAAGCTTATACACACATCAGCTAGAAGCAGTCCGTTTTCAATGCATGCATATTTTAAAAACAAGCACAAGTAAAGCGGAAGAAAATTAAACTGATAAAGGATAACACACAGTGAGGATAACTGATAGTTTAAAATATGTCATGGAAAGAAGTCAATAGCAGAAGCGATAACTACTACTAGGAATAAAAAGTTGCAGAGAGCCATACTTAGGCTATTCAGAATGAAACATGAACAATTATACAACTGTAATGTACACAGAAATCCAAGAAAGCTAGACCTAAGCCAGATCGGCGAATTCTCGCATTAAAAGCACTGAAGCCACGTGTCTAATTGCGGGTTAGCGTCCATCTTTGAGTAGTCTATGGTGGAGCCTTGCACGACAGTCCAATCTCAGCGCAGAATACGGAGTCGAGCACAGAGAAGGAAAATCCGAACCATTCAAGACCTACCGGGGGCAACGTCAGGAGACCGGTGAACTAACCACGCTTCACTATCAGCCAGGGGCTGAAAAGCTAAGTCCCACGAAAAAGGGAACTCACCTAATCAATGCCACATATGTTTGTCATCCATGATGAAAAACACTTGAATTGTGAGACACATAATACATACAGCAGACACTAATACCATCGACAATACTATCATTCACCATCTATTCATTTTATTGCAATAAACCAATTGGGTGTATATACTGTACCCCATGCTTTGTTCCTTCCATTAGATGTTGAATATTGTCTATGTTTATCTTCCTTTATAAGGGAGGGGGGGGGCTCGTAAAATATAATATAATTTAAAGAATAATAATAATAGATAACTGAGAAGGGGACGACGGTAGCGAGAGACCAAATATCTCCTTACAATCTTTTCCAGACCTGTCGAGTTAGGAGAATTTACCCTCTTCGTCACCCTTCGGAAGTGGGAAAACCCCGCAGGGATTCCTTGAGCAAAATCTTCCACATCAGATCTATTATTTCCTCTAAATAATTCTCTTATCCTTTAAACGCTACGTGACAACGTTCATTCCGCACCCTACAGCTTCCTGAGGAGCATAGGTATTCAACAAAGTCACACTAAGTTCTCTTGTTCTGTGCCGTCTGCTAAAGGTTCTTCCATGTCTTTATAATCCCTTTAATTTGTGTCGCCAGTCCTCTTCCTGTGTTTATCAGTTTCCCTCTACATCTGTTATCCTGAGGGTTCCAGAACAAGGACTGCCTTACAATGACATGTTTCCTCAATGTGTGTCCAATCCATCTCTAACATCTGCATCCCATCTCCTGTTCCACTGGAACTTGTCTGTTTCTTACCATCAGTTTCACATTTGTGATATTGTCATACCTTGTCATACCATTTCAATCCTTCCATCTTACACAAGCATTCATTAATGAAAGTCTGTAAGTTCTTGATTGTTAATATGACATTAACTGATATGACTTTATTTCAGACTAAAACATTATTAAACTGTACGTAAATGTTCTAATAATAATAATAGCCCCTTCAGTCATAACTGACTAAGTGAATGCGCCCCTGAGGTGACAGCCCTCAGCTGCTCATTTTCCTGGTGCTCCTTTCGACGTTTTCTCCTCACCTCTGCTTCCTATGTGAGCCTCTCTTCCGCCCAATCTGAGGCGGCGCCGTAAATAGCATCGCCACTTAGTGCGATCGGCAGCTTCATCCTCCCATGTTGCTGGATCCATGTCCAGTGCCCTCATATCTCTCTTGCACACATCTTTGAACCTCAGCTGTGGTCGCCCAACTGTTCTCTTGCCATCTGCTAATTGTCCGTAGAAGATATCTTTTGGGATGCAACCATCTTCCATGCGGCGAACATGGCCAAGCCAGCGAAGTCTGCGCTGTCTAAGAAGCGTATACATACTTTGAAGGCCAGCACGTGACAAAACCTCGACATTTGTCACTTTATCTTTCCACGAGATGCCGAGGATGCGGCGTAGACACCGCAAATGGAAGGTATTGAGCCTTCTTTCTTGCTTAGCATAGGTCGTCCAGGTCTCGCTGCCATATAGGAGTGTGCTGGTGACGCAGGCATTATATACCGCAGCTTTGGTCTTCATTGTGAGTTTAGAGTTTCCCCAAACACGCGATGTGAGGCGGGCAAAGGTAGCTGCAGCTTTGCCAATACGGCTGTCGATTTCTGTATCCAGTGAGAGTTTGTCATTGATGGTAGACCCTAAGTATATGAAGTGGTGCACCACTGCCAATTCATAGTTATCGATAGTGATAACTGGTGCAGCACCCACATTCTGACTCAGCACATTCGTTTTCTTTAGACTTATTGTGAGGCCAAAGTCCTTGCATGCTTTAGTGAAGCGATTCATCAAGCTCTGAAGCTCCTATTGGCTTTGAGTGACGACTGCAGCATCATCAGCGAACAACAAGTCTCTTATAGTGACCCTTCTGATTTTTGTTTTTGCCTTCAGCCTTGAAAGATTTAACAGACGGCCATCTGACCTAATGTTCTACTCTTCTATAAAAACATTATGTAAATCTGAAAAAATGCTCTATAATATTTCACATAGATATGATAATTACATCTCAACACAAACATATTACAAAGAATATTATCATGTGCAGGTTACAAGGGAGACTTCAGTTAGACTACAAGGAAGGAGGGAATATTCATTTACATAAAAATGAAACCAAATATTTTAAAATCTTAGTTATTTATTCCTTTTTAAGTGTTTCTACGCGGTATTTTAACTTTTACTGAAAGTTTTTTTTAATGTTAATTAATGGGGAGAAGTATCTTGTTCAGCCCCAGATGGGTTATAATTAAGATAATATACAGGTGAACCCTACTTTATGTCACTGCACTTTACGGCACTTCGCTGATACAGCGCTTCTGAATTATAACTCTTCTCCACATTTTAGGCACATTCTTCGCTCTTTTGGCATTTTTCGGTCAACCTGCGATCACCAATATAAATCTCTGAAATCGGAGTCAGACGCCACTGTGATGTCCATCAGAGTCTGATCCTGCCATTTGATCGTTCGGCATCTCTCAGTGTTCTCTAACGTTTTAAACATGTTATATTATGTACAAAAGTTAATTGTTACTTAAATTATTGGAATTGGGTGAAGATTGCAGCTTTTGAGAGAATTTACCCCAATTTTGAAAGAAAAAAGGTAAAAAAGGAACCCGTTACACGCCCATTGAGGCATATTGGGAATATGGTGTTAGGCCCATATTATCTTGACCGTCGGCACACTAGGGGTGATGTAGTCGGCATCACGCCGGCCGCCTTAACCTTCCCAGAGTTGCTCTGGTACCCATTTGGGGCTGGGTCGACCCAGGAGCCGTTTGTGGCCTAAAAAATTCCCACCTCGTCTGGGGATCGAACCATAGACCACTGCGCTAGGAAGCCAGTGCACTAACCACTATGCTACCGCGGCTCCCTATAATTTTGAAAGAAGTAAATTCAGGTGTTATAAACAATATTGCATGCTACAAAGTAATTTTAAGTGAAAATAAATACCAATCCCTGAGGCAAAGTTCAATGCTTTCCTACTTTAAAAAACCAGCATCTCAACCTTCCACATTAACAGCTAGCAATCCTTCAACTTCATCAGTAGAAACCCCTGATGTCTTCACCATGAGGATTAAATATTTTAAGGTAAGCAATGAGTGCTCTAAACCGTATATTCTTATTAGGATTCTATTATTTTTATGTCTAGTTCTATTACTAATGTAATTTATTATAGTGTAAACATTTTATTAGACTTTGCTACGCATTTACAAGAGAAAAAAAGTGATTTTTCGCTTGCAGCAATTCTCGCTTCACAACAAGGGCCTGGAACCTAAACCGCCATAATGCAGAGTTCGTCTGTAGTGTCTATTACTGTAGACAGTAAATTCAACTGTTTTTGTTTGTTTACTGGCAAAATCCTTTCTCATCATTTATTTCATACTCAATATCCATAATTTTACAAGTCATAATGAGTGCATGTGAAAGGAATTTTTATTTTAAAAATCTTTACTTCACATCTCTTGTATTTAAAAAAAAATAATTTAAGGGGAGGGGGCGTGGAGGAATAAGGACTACGTTCATGCGCCTGACAAATGCCATATTCTATTCCAGTCAGGACATTCCTCATATTGGTTTTTTTCCCCAATTATTTTATTCACTACCCTCAGTCTTGTGAATCTTACTTATAACCAATCCAAAGCTTCAAGCAAATCAAACAAAAATTTTAAGAATGGCATTCCCTATCCAAGTTTGTAAAAAACAAAAAAAAAACTCTTTTACCATGAGTACTGGATCATTTTAGCTACTTCTGAAAACTCCACTTGGCTGCTAAATAATGTTTCACACAGTAATCCTTTGTGATTTGTGCAATCACTGTTTCAAGAAATCCCTTATACATTTTAAGGCTTTCAGTACTGAAACCTGCCATCAATGGTACCTATACCTTGTAGCGGTATGGCAGCTTGTGTACCCTGACAATCCCCAGAGCTATGCCAGTGGGAGTTTTACTCCTGGTAGGTTCAACCAAGCTGAACTGGTCTGCGTGGGTATGGGTCAGACAAAAGCTGGTACCCTGGTCCTTGTCACGAAGTGGTTTTAAAGTTTATTAGAGTTTGCCTGAATGAAAGCAAGACCCTAGTATGAGAAAGTCTGAGAAGATAGAATTTAGATGGAAAATGACATGCCTGTGGACAGATGAGACTATTGGCTCAAGGGATAGAACCAGGTTTTGATTCTCCCCTCGCCGCTTCGTGACTTCAGAAAGGCTATAATCTCACCCTCCTCTAACTACCTTTAAATACAAGGAGATAAGGTGTATAAAACGACCACAGACACCACTATACAGACGACATAAAGTATAGTAAAGAGTAGAAGCTGATCCAGTAAATATATTATAGATAAATTTATTTACACACAGAAATCATTAAAATTCATCATACATCCAATAGAAAAATTAGCGTGCACTGTTGCACGGCCTGGAAAACAACGTAACAAGTACATTGATAGACACTAGAAAAAAAAACCCAAATCACATTCACTCTTTCTGTCACCCTGCTGAGGAACAATAAAATGATTAGTGATTAAACTACTCTGATCTTGTAAGGCTGTCAACTTTAGCCTCCACTCTCTAATACCAATAAGATGTCTACTGTCTCAGTCTGGTTGACTCTTCCTCAACGAAACGTCTACACAGCTTCCAACTTGGTAGGCGATATGCGCCGCTATCTAACACCACTGGACATGCTAAAAAATAATAGACTTGGAGTAACACAATGGCTCAGTGTATATCCATCGAGTGGATACTGAACAGACCCTACTGGTCCTGCCTATTTTCTCCCTCCTCTCTCTCTCCCTCTTGATCTCAGTGTCTCTCTAATACTCGACGACTGATGATGCAGCGTCTCCGTTACGTTCTTCTCTCGTTTCTTTCAAGACCCAGGTATGGTAACCCTCTCACCTGTTCCTGAATCTGGGGAGGATGATGATGAAGTTCTGGCGTCAAGCATGAGGTACTTGATTAACTGTCGACAAACTTCTCTGCTGCTGAATAGCTTCCCTCTTTTAACCCGCTCCGGAGTTAGAGGAAAAACACAGCCTTGATTTCCGGCTGTACGCACTTGAAACCAGTCTCGCTGAAGAATTGAACTTCCCTGCAATAGACCGTTTAGGTTATGTTCTTTTGCTCCTGACGATAACTCGAGTACTCTGACCCTGAGATATGTCTTTTTGCCGTGGAAAATTTTATTTGACAAAATTATGTTCCCCCACTGTTTCGCCGTGACTCGCGATTATCGCTGTTTTTCCCCACAGTGGAGACGATAAATCGAAGTCGACCGGCAGGCAATATTTCTTCAGAGAGACTTGCCCGCCGTTTAACTGGCTATTTATACACACCGGAGCCACCCCCGCGTGTTCTCTCCTACGCATACCCTAGCTTTCCCTCGGACCAATGGAAACGCTAGAAAAGTAAAAATAACTACGAGCTACGCCAGTCAAATTTGAAAACAACGCGAAAATCGCGTGTCCAAAAATTGCGTCACGTCCACGTGCGTTTCTGACGCGTCATACAGGCGTGCCCGAAAAATAGCGATTTCCGTAAATAACGAAAAATCGCGGAAAATCAGAAGAAAGAAAAACTGGTTGAGTGTAAAATAAACCTACCATCATAAAACGACCCCATTTAATTATCTACCCAAAAATACCAACCACGATATATATACAAATGAGAAGAAAAGATTGTGAAAATACAAAATAGACGACAGAATCGGGCCAGTTGAAGGACAGAATTCTAGTGCAGCATCACAGTCCTCCAGGTTGGGGGTTTTAGCACAGGACCAACACCCCTGTCTATGTAAAAAATTGCACGTTACGGAAACGGCAACAAATGGAAAAACTTTGATGTGGGACGGACATCCGGAGTCTCAGGCTCGTATGACTGCCAGTGGTGAAAGCCGAAAGGAATTCATTGGCATGAAAACGGATGCCCTGACCGCAAAACACAAAAACAGTACTTTATTCTGGTAGATGGTCAGCACAACGAAGGTGTAGCCATTATCCTGAAGAAAGGAATGGAAAGGTCTTTACTGGAATGGAAACCCATCAACAACAGACTGATAAGAGCAAGACTGAGAGGGAGATTCACCAACACCACAATTATACAATGCTTTGCACCAACAAATGACAGCGATGAAGAGATCAAGGACGAGTTCTACCAACAGGTACAAAAGGAAATGGAAACTGCACCCAGGTACGATCTTATTATAGTAATGGGAGTCCTAAATGCAAAATGTGGAGCACACTATAAATATAACGAAAGAGTAATGGGGAAATGCAGCAGTGGAACAGTAAATGAGAATGGGGACAAATTAATAAGATTCTGCAGTATTAACAACCTGGTCATTGAAGGAACACTTTTTCCACACAAAGAAGTGCACAAGTTAATGTGGGAATCACCAAACGGATAGGACAGAAACCAGATAGATCACATATTGATCAATGGCAGATGGAGACATGCACTACAAGACGTGAAAGTAAGAAGAGGCACAGATGTGGGAAGTGATCATCACCTAGTAGTAGCAAGACTGAAGGTGAAACTCAGAGCTGCTGGACCAGTTGCAGTCAAACAGAAAAGATATAACATCATGAAACTCAAGGACCCCCTCACCAGAAAAGCTTTTGTGGTCAACGTAAAGAGACGATATCAGATTACCAAAAGCCAGGAAAGAACAGAGACCGATGATGTCGACCAGAAATTCAACACCATCTCAACAATATACAAGGAAAGCAGCAAGTCATGCTTGGGATTCCAGGAAAGAAAGAGCCAAGACTGGATAACACCAGAAACGCTAAACACCATAGCGAAGAGAAAGGAAATGAAAAGAAAGAAAGCAGAAGCTAAGTCTCCCAGGTTAAAGGCAATATATAGTGAACAGTTCAGTCAGCTGGACAAGGAAGTAAAATGTCAAACCCGTGCGAACAAAATGACATTTCTGGATGACCTTGCAAGACAGGCAGAAGAGGCAGCACTGAGAAATGAACGAAGCACAGTTTATAAAATAACTAAAACTATCAGTGGAAAACGGGGTGCAAACAACATAACGTTAGTAAGAGACAAGCAAGGAAATCTCATCACCACAGCACTGGGGCAGGAAACAAGATGGGCAGAGCACTTCAGAGAAACACTGAATAAGGAACCACCAGAGACTCAGCTGAATGTTCCTGAGGCTGAACGAACAAACTTTATTTTCGAAGGGTTAAGAATTGGGCGCGCAGGCCCGTCTAACATTCTGCCCTTCCACTCTCATTTATCTTGCATACTATATCCTTTCATTCCCACATGTTACTTTAAGCATTAATTTAAAGGCATGCAACATTATAAAGTTAACATAACAGCATTCATTTACAGTATGCAATCATAATAAAAAATGAGTAGGTTTTTTTTTTAAAACAAACAAGATAGTAATTGGGAAAAAAAAATAATAATAATAATAATAAAAGAAAATAAACAAAACAATAAATAAAAATAAATAAATTCTGTATACTAACACTCACTCATGCGGTCAAACCGTCTACAATTAATCTGTATTTTTTAATGTGTCATCAATCATTAATACAAACATTACATAAACACATTCTCGCTTATATCCATAAATTCTTGGTGGAAAATGAAATAATACTAATAATAACACTTTCTTACTCACTTCTGTGGCAGGTAAAGTCTTTGAGCAGTTAAAAAAAAAAAAAAATTATGTAATATCTGCTTATTCTCATACACATCATCCCATTTAAGCAAATGAAAACAATTCACTATTCTAAAGTACAGTGGTATGTGGGTACATTCTCACATACATTACATTATATAATATTTTAAAGTGAATATAATAATATTACATGGATATAAAACAAATTATTCACAAAAAACAAGCGGAAGAGGAAAAGAAATGTTGACCTATGGATGAGATGTTCACAGGCAAATGCTGTTTCTATGGGGGTAGATAATCAGTGTTGAGGAAGTGTTGGAAAAGTGCTTTGTTAAATGAATATTGTGTAGGTAGGCTTTTTAGGTGGTGTGGAAGGCTGTTCCATAAGTAGTAGGCTCCATAGTAGACTAGACTCTTTTTGAACAGGTCAATCCTAGGTTTGGGCAGATGTAACTGATATAATTGTTGTCCCTCTCTTCTACTGGTTTGAAACAATGATCGTAGGTATGCGGGGCATTGTTAGATAGAATTGCGTGAGTCAGCTTGGCTTTGTTGTAGAGGTCGTTTTTTTAGGGACAGTATTTTGGGTTCTTTTCCTGTCCTTGTGTGTGGTATCGTGCGATTATCAGTGATCAGACGTACTGCTCTCTTATGCAGGGAGTGCAGTCTCTTCAAGGTGGAAGCAGGGCAACCATCCCATAGTGTACAGCAGTAATCTAGATGTGTCTATATATGTGAGGTGTAGAACAATAGTCTAGTGTCTGCGTCTAAGAAGTGTTTTATTTTAGCTAGCTGGTATGTCTTTTGAGCTAAGTGTTTGGTTAAATTCCGTACATGGGAGTTCCACGTTAAGTGCTGGTCAATCATGATCCCTAGAACTTTGTGTTCTGTTACATGTTCAATTTGTATTGATTCAGCGTGTAGCTGTAGCGATCTTTTGGTGCAGCTTAGGAGTTTCTGTCTGGTGGTAATCAACATAGATTTCGTTTTTGCTGTGTTTACTGGCATACGATTCATATTACTCCATTTTGTTTTCAAGTGCCACACAGTCATTGTCACTAGTGTAGATAGTACAATCATCTGCAAAGAGGTAATTCACATGTTGAATATTTTAGATGTAGTGGTAGGTCGTTGATGAACATTGCGAAGAGTAGGGGCCCAAGAATAGAACCCTGCAGTACTCCTGTATCTATCTTCGAGAAATCTGATGTCGAGTTGTTGTGAACCACTAACTGTTGTCGATCTGCCAGGAATGATTTGATGATATTTAGTGGATTAGGGCCTATTCTGAGGGCTTCCAACTTTTGAACCAAGATAGTGTGGTCAATCATGTCAAATGCTTTTTTGAAGTCAACAAAAACAGCACCACCTAATTTTCCCATCATTTACATTCGACAGCCAGTTGTCTGCCATTTTGGTTAGAGCTGTGTGACAGGAATCTTTGGGTCTGAAACCTGACTGGCTATCAATGAGCAGTTTGTTTGTTGTTAAGTGTTGAAATGTGGTGTTGTAAATGTGTTTCTCTAGTGGTTTTGAAAGAGATGATAGAAGGGATATTGGTCTGTAACTGTTGGGATCTCTATGTGAGCTAGATTTATAGAGAGGATACACTTTGGCAGATTTAAATACTGTGGGGAAGTAGTTGTGTGCAATACAGTGGTTGTACACATAGGTTAAGGAGTCACAAATGATGGGTGCAGCGTAACGTAGAATCTTATTGCTGATATCATCAAGCCCAGATGAATTGTTGTTTTTTAATGCCAAGATATATTTGAGAACTTCATGTACTATTAGAAAAGGAATATGTCTTAGATCTGCTATGGTGTGTTCAGTGTTGCAGAAGGCTGTCAATTTACTAATATCACAGCTGAAAGTGACTTAGACGTAAATACAGACATTCCACGAAAAGAAGAAATCATCACAGCTATCAAAGGGTTAAAAAATGGAAAAGCGCCTGGTCACGACAATCTAAATGCTGAGTTATTCAAGGCAGACCCTGAACTAGCAGCAGAACTATTAGAACCACTATTTGCACAAGTCTGGGAAACTGAGACAACACCAACAGAGTGGAGTAAAGGAATAATTGTCAAATTGCCCAAGAAGGGCGACCTTGCAGACTGCAACAACTGGAGAGGAATTACTCTCCTCTCAGTTCCCAGCAAAATACTTGGCAAGATAATCATCCAGAGAATTTCAAAAGCAGTTGACCATAAACTGAGGAAAGAACAAGCGGGCTTTAGAAAGAACAGAAGATGTGCAGATCATATATTCACCCTCAGGAACATTATAGAGCAGTGCTCAGAATGGCAGAGACAGCTATACATTAACTTTGTTGATTTTGAAAAGGCTTTCGACAGCATACACAGGGACAGCCTATGGAAAATACTGAGGGCTTATGGAATTCCCAGCCGCATTGTTTCCATCATAAAAAGCCTCTATTCTAACTTTACATAGGGAGCCGCGGTAGCATAGTGGTTAGTGCACTGGCTTCCTAGCGCAGTGGTCTATGGTTCGATCCCCAGATGAGGCGGAAAAATTTTTAGGCCACAAACGGCTCCTGGGTCGACCCAGCCCCAAATGGGTACCAGAGCTACTCTGGGAAGGTTAAGGCGGCCGGCGAGATGCCGACCACATCACCCCTCGTGTGCCGACGGTCAAGATAATATGGGCCTAACACCATATTCCCAATATGCCTAAATGGGCGTGTAACGGGTTCCTTTACCTTTTACCTAACTTTACATGCAGTGTTGGATTGAGTAATGTAACTTTCAATGTGAAAACAGAAGTATGACAGGGATGCTCCTTATCAACAACATTATTTTTGACAGTCATAGATTGGGTGATGCGCCAGACAACAGAGGGCAGTCCAAGAGGAATTAGATGGACGTTTTCTACACTGGAAGACCTGGAATATGCAGATGACATTGCACTACTCGCGCATTCACATCAACACATTCAAGAAAAAACTGATAGACTGAATAAGTATGGCCAGCAGGTTGGCCTGAACATCAATCTGAAGAAGACAGAGGTCACGACACTAAATGTGGGCAATCCTGAGCCAATAACAGTAAGGAACCAGAAGTTAGAACAGACAGACACATTTACTTACCTAGGATGCATAGTAACACCTGACGGCGGAACAAGCAAGGACATTAACAACAGAATGAATAAAGCGAGAACAGCCTTTGCTAGTCTCAACATCATTTGGAAGTCTTCCCAGTACAGCATAAACACCAAATTAAGACTGTATGAGAGCTGTGTACTTTCTGTGCTTCTCTATGGTGCAGAATGCTGGAGAGTAACAGAGAAGGAAATGTCGAAACTGTCCTCCTTCCACACAATCTGCCTAAGGAAAATTCTCTGAATCTTTTGGCCAAACACCATCAGCAACCAAGAACTACTTACTTGGAGTAACCAGGAGGACATGCACACCATCATAACTGGCAGACGCTGGAGTTGGGTTGGCCACGGGTCCCTGATACCATCACAAGAACAGCTATGCTATGGACCCCCGAGGGAAAGCGAAAGAGAGGCCAACCAAAAACAACTTGGCGGAGAACTGTGGAAGCCGAGATGCAAAGAATGAACCAGAGTTGGGGCACTGTACGAAAGATGGCCGCCGACCAAGCAAAGTGGGATCAATTTGTTGCTGCCCTACAAGACGCCACCAGGCGTGATGGCCACTGACTGCTTTGGCAGTTGTCGGTTATGGATCAAAGAAGAAAAAAGAAGTACTGAAACAGAACTGCTTAAAAACGTACACCTAAATGTAAAAAAGCTAAATAATCTATATTTTTTATTTAAATTCTCTTTAAATGCATAATGTTATGTGTTTCATTAAATTTAAAAAAAAAAAAAAAAACTCTGTGCCTGGAGAAAGAGTGAAATCATATGGTTATACGATGATGTAAACTTCATACCTTCAGTGTTGTCACTAGATGTTGATGGTTTGCTGTCTCCTGAACTTCCAGATTTCAAAGCCATAGTCTTTTTGGCTTCTGGTAGTCGACCACCAGTGGCTCGAGCCTGACCTCTGCTCCTTGATCTGAGCAGATCCTGACTCCTATCCCGATTAAAAAGAACTGGAGACAGACATGAAAATGGTGAGGAAGACATGGAAAGATCTTAACTGATTCCGTACGCAAGATCTAATAATAGACGCAAAGGCCGAACGCTGTAGACGTAAGATCTTTTAAAAGACGCTGATTTATTTCATTGTTTCTTTCTATTCTGATATTTTATACTGCCCGGAATTTATCTCGAATGGAAGTAAACACAAAACTGGGTAAATTTCAACAAGCTTCAATGTCTTTTATCTGCGTTTGAAGGGATTTTTTTCACATTTATCTTCATCTTTAATCGTGTTTTGTCGTATCGCCATAATGGCCGAAAACACACAGGATATGTTACTAATATGTGAACAGTGAACAAACTGTGTGATCAACCATAACTTTCTTACTTTTTCTGTGTTTCTAAATGGATTACCTGCACAAAGAGAGCAGTGAAACTGTATTGTGATAACAATTTATGTTACAAGCCTTACGTAAGTCGAAAATTATTGTTTAAAATTTCAAGTTATCTTTTTTTCTGTGTACATGTTATCTGTTATAACATAAACATAACATAAAATTAGCTAGAAAGGCATATGGATTTATATTGTTCATCCAATGTACTTTAATTTGATATATAATATGTTATACTTAACTCATGATTAGACACACATTGTCAGTAAACGTAAATTATGTATGTGTAAATTTTTGGGGCTTAAAAATAATTCCGTCCAGAGCTGAAAATAATTACGTACGGAATCAGTTAAGCTGATGTCATGTGACAGGAGGACCTGGCATGAGTTTGTTGATGTCATGTGACAGGAGGACCTGGCATGAGTTTGTTGATGTCATGTGACAGGAGGACCTGGCATGAGTTTGTTGATGTCA
This sequence comes from Oreohelix idahoensis, assembly GCA_024509875.1. Classification (NCBI taxonomy): domain Eukaryota; kingdom Metazoa; phylum Mollusca; class Gastropoda; order Stylommatophora; family Oreohelicidae; genus Oreohelix; species Oreohelix idahoensis. The sequence goes on along the minus strand of JAMPIV010003253.1, from coordinate 113,528 downwards.
TGTGACAGGAGGACCTGGCATGAGTTTGTTGATGTCATGTGACAGGAGGACCTGGCATGAGTTTGTTGATGTCATGTGACAGGAGGACCTGGCATGAGTTTGTTGATGTCATGTGACAGGAGGACCTGGCATGAGTTTATTGATGTCATGTGACAGGAGGACCTGGCATGAGTTTGTTGAAAGCCTGTGACAGGAGGACCTGGCATGAGTTTGTTGAAGGCCTGTGACAGGAGGACCTGGCATGAGTTTTGTTGAGGACCTGCGCGGCACAAGAGAGCGGGTTGTGTTTTTGTTGAGGACCTGCGTGGCACAAGAGAGTGGGTTGTGTTTTTGTTGAGGACCTGCATGGCACAAGAGAGCGGGTTGTGTTTTTTGTTGAGGACCTGCGCGGCACAAGAGGGTGGATTGTGTTTTTGGCTGAGGACCTGCGCGGCACAAGAGAGCGGGTTGTGGTTTTTGTTGAGGACCTGTGCGGCACAAGACAGCGGGTTATATTTTGTTAGGACCTGTGCGGCACAAGAGAGCGGGTTGTGTTTTTTGTTGAGGACCTGCGCGGCACAAGAGGGTGGATTGTGTTTTTTGTTGAGGACCTGCGCGGCACAAGAGGGTGGATTGTGTTTTTTGTTGAGGACCTGCGCGGCACAAGAGGGTGGATTGTGTTTTTTGTTGAGGACCTGCGCGGCACAAGAGAGCGGATTGTGTTTTTTGTTGAGGACCTGTGTGGCATAATAGGGTGGATTGTGTTTTTTGTTGAAGACCTGCGCAACACAAGAGAGCGGATTGTGTTTTTTGTTGAGGACCTGTGTGGCATAATAGGGTGGATTGTGTTTTTTGTTGAGGACCTGTGCGGCACAAGAGAGTGGGTTATGTTTTGTTAGGACCTGTGCGGCACAAGAGAGCGGGTTGTGTTTTTTGTTGAGGACCTGCGCGGCACAAGAGAGTGGATTGTGTTTTTTGTTGAGGACCTGCGTGGCACAAGAGGGTGGATTGTGTTTTTTGTTGAGGACCTGTGCGGCACAAGAGAGCGGATTGTGTTTTTTGTTGAGGACCTGTGTGGCATAATAGGGTGGATTGTGTTTTTTGTTGAGGACCTGTGTGGCACGAGAGCGGATTGTGTTTTTTGTTGACCTGCGCGGCACAAGAGAGCGGATTATGTTTTTTGTTGAGGACCTGCGGGGCACAAGAGGGCGAATTGTGTTTTTTATGAGGACTGCACTCTCTAGGGAGTTGAAAAGTACTAACTGATAGATGACTAGGGACAAGAAGTTGTGGAGGGACAAAACTGCCTTGCCCAGTCAGCACAGCAATTGAAGAATAATAATACCATGAAAGTACTACCCGAAAGGGTAGCCAAAAATAGTAACACTGTCACCTACAATGCATGTCATAATGTGACTAAGGAGTGTTGTGCTTGGGACTGGCTACACCATCCTGCAGAAACTTTAAGCCACAAAAACTTCAACAACTTGAACAAGTCATCTGAAGTACTTAATTCAACTCAATCATGAGTAATGATTCATTAAAACAGTCACCTTAATGAATGAAGACTAACAATCACCCACAATACTTCCCTATAAACTTCCCCTACTTATAATACAGTTCTGACCTGCCACATCCATTGTTGCGGTAAACTGTGCTGCATCTTGTGTTGCTCTCACTCCACCATCTAAACTGTCCTCATCTGTGTCCATAGCCTGAGTGATAAGTGTGCTGGCAAAAAGAGGTGTCATGACAGCATGTCGCTGTCGCCAGGACGAGTGTACAGAGTAATCCTTTCAAAAACAGATGCAAAGTTAATTTTGTCATTATGTTATCATTATCATCATCATGATCAATCATTTTCATTTCACATATGATTCCAATAAGAAATATGAAAGTCTCTTTTTCTCCGTTTTCTCACAGTAGCAAGTCTCCTTAAAGGACGTCTGCATCATGTGCTCTTGCAGTGGTGGTTTCTGTAGTAATGTGTTTTACACGATGATGTTTGTCAGAGTCATGCACACGATGATGTTTGTCAGTCATGTACACGATGATGTTTGTCAGTCATGCACAAGATAATGTTTGTCAGAGTCATGCACACCATGATGTTTGTCAGTCATGCACAAGATGATGTTTGTCAGAGTCATGCACACGATGATGTTTGTCAGAGTCATGCACATGATGATGTTTGTCAGTCATGCACAAGATGATGTTTGTCAGAGTCATGCACAAGATGATGTTTGTCAAAGTCATGCACAAGATGATGTTTGTCAGAGTCATGCACACGATGATGTTTGTCAGAGTCATGCACACGATGATGTTTGTCAGTCATGCACACGATGATGTTTGTCAGAGTCATGCACACGATGATGTTTGTCAGTCATGCACACGATGATGTTTGTCAGAGTCATGCACACGATGATGTTTGTCAGAGTCATGCACACGATGATGTTTGTCAGAGTCATGCACAAGATGATGTTTGTCAGAGTCATGCACACGATGATGTTTGTCAGTCATGCACAAGATGATGTTTGTCAGGGTCATGCACACGATGATGTTTGTCAGAGTCATGCACACGATGTTTGTCGGTCATGCACAAGATGATGTTTGTCAGAGTCATGCACATGATGATGTTTATCAGAGTTATGCACATGATGATGTTTGTCAGAGTCATGCACAAGATGATGTTTGTCAGAGTCATGCACACGATGATGTTTGTCAGTTATGCACAAGATGATGTTTGTCAGTCATGCACACGATGATGTTTGTCAGTCATGCACAAGATGATGTTTGTCAGTCATGCACACAATGATGTTTGTCAGAGTCATGCACATGATGATGTTTGTCAGTCATGCACACCATGATGTTTGTCAGAGTCATGCACACAATGATGTTTGTCAGTCATGCACAAGATGATGTTTGTCAGTCATGCACAAGATGATGTTTGTCAGTCATGCACAATATGTTTGTCAGTCATGCACAAGATGATGTTTGTCAGAGTCATGCACACGATGATGTTTGTCAGTCATGCACAAGATGATGTTTGTCAGTGTCATGCACACGATGATGTTTGTCAGTCATGCACATGATGATGTTTGTCAGAGTCATGCACACGATGATGTTTGTCAGAGTCATGCACAACTTCATATTAGTTACCTCTTATGAGGCAGAAGAAGTCTTATTCTTTCTTTGTCTCATCAGAGACCCCTGGGAACTTCACGGATTCAAAAATGAAACAATGGTAGCACAATCTGGCAAAATACATTAACAGTAAAGTGCATAAAGCCATACCTGGAATTTGCATTCACTGAGTGCATGCTCAAAGATCTCTCGATGGTAGTCAGGAGATTTAGATGTAGCTTCCAGCAAAAGATCTGTAGCATAAGCCAGGTAATATGGCTCAGTAGTGGGAGAGTACATGGCTTCCAGCATCGACACAGTACGATGTTTTTAAAAAACTCTCTTTTAGTTTATAGTGTTGTTATAACTTCACATACTACCATAAACTATGAACAGCAGAATGTTTACAGTATGTTGCTGTACCACTTGACATGACCAAAATACTCTGAGAATGATTTAACTTACTCTACAGAATTCAACTCTTTGTGTGAACATCTAACATCCATAGAGTTAAAATAATAAAATATATCAATGTCTACAACTGAAAAATTGCCAATGTTCTATGTAGGCCATACAAAAAAAAAACATGTTTCTTTCATTAGTTCAGAACTGGGCATGCAGATCCATTTACATTCTGCCCTTTATAATGTCTCAGCTTGCATACCAGGCCATGGCAGTTATACATGTGTTCAAGGTATAAAGAATTGGTACATCTTCATAATAATAATCATAATAGCCCCTTCAGTCATAACTGACTATGGGAGCGATCACTGAGGTGACAGCCCTCAGCTGCTTATTTTCCTGGTGTTCCTTTTGACGTTTTCTCCTCTCTTCTGCTTTGTTGTGTGAGCTTCTTTACGCCCAAACTGAGGTGTCGCTGCAGACAGCATTGCCACTTGGTGCGATCGGCAGCTTCATCCTCCCAGGTTGCTGGATTTATGTCTGTGCCCTCATGTCTCTCTTGCACACATTTTTTAATCTCAGCTGTGGTCGCCCAACTGTTCTTTTACCATCTGCCAGTTGTCCATAGAAGATATCTTTCGGGATGCGACTTTCTTCCCTGCGGCGGACATGGTGAAGCCAGCGTAGTCTGCGCTGTCTAAGCAGTGTATACATGCTTTGAAGGCCAGCACGTGACAACACCTCGACATCTGTCACTTTCTACATCTTCATATAAAACAATAATATTTAATGGTATCAGCCATTCTCAACACATATTGCTTTCAAACCTATGTTTATAACAGCATAAAATAAATGTGTCATATACATCTGTAACAGTATAAAGTATTGGAGAAGTATAAAGTACTGTAACATTCTGACATAGATAAATAATGATATAAAATATAGGTACACTCTCACTTTTACAATATGCTGCATGGACAAGTGCCTTATCCAAAAATCTTGACCTCTGTAGTGATCATTGTGTAGATATTTTGATCACTGATAATACAGCTATTTAAACTTGTTGAATATTTCCATTTCAACCATTCGTGTAATCATTATGTTCATTATGTAAATACTGGGACTGACACAAGCTGCATTTTATCCTGGACACAGTGTGGTGTTACAGAGCATTCTTCTATTATGATACTGAATGTGTGAGGAAGGTACAACCTGTGTGCTGGTCTAAGTGTATGATAAAGGCCCTTGCAGATCACACAATCACTCGTAATGCAATCAACAACTCAGGATTCAATTCCAAGAAACAATGTAATGAGACATGTTCTGAACATTGGGATTATGATATGAATGTTGGTAAAACAGTGTTCCACTGAGCACATGATACTGATGGCACAAAGAACAAGGTTAAATGACGTAATAATCAATACCGAATAACATATCTTCCAGCTTCTGAACTACTGAAACTAACACAAAATTAACCAACAACATTCGTAGTACTATTATTATATATTCCCTTTTTTTCAGAACAACAGAACACAGCCAGCTCACACAAAACTCAGCTAACAACTCTCCTAATTCATACTCTCCTCTGAAACTTAAATCTCGAAAAACTCCTTCATTCTCATGTGACTTTAGGTGACAACATTTATACCCCAGATGCTAACTCACAATCTAGATAATTTCTATACTTTATGTTGTTAGACCTGAACATTATTCATTCAAGCATACAAAACAAGCAATATATATTTCCCATAAGAGACATATCCATTCTTGACCACACATGATCATCATCATGTGACAGGGACCATTACTGTAATTACTAAGTTATCATTTATGGCCTGTACCATTTTTTATGCATTTAGATTAGTTCCTACTTTTTTTCCTCTACTGTTTTCATGGGTTTGTCCCTGAGAAAAAGCAAGTAGTCATAATGTGGTTCCCTTCTTTGTCCTAGTAAGACTTTCCACTTATTTTCTTACCTATTAATTATTAAATGGAGGTTCCAATCATTAATCACTCTTATTTATCTTGGATCCTTAGCCCCTGACAGTCAGTGGCCATCACACCTAGCTAGTGGCATCTTGTAGGGCAGCAGCAAACTGTCTCCACTTTGCTTGGTCGACGGAGACACTTCGTGCAGTGCCCCAACTCTGGTTCATGCTTGTCACGAAGTGGATTTAAGTATAGAGTGTTGTCTGAGTGTGTGGACAAGACCCTATTTAGAGAAAGGCTGAGAAGATAGATTTTAGATGAGAAATGATAGTGAATGTGGACAGATGAGACTATTGGCTCAAGGGTGAGAACCTAGATTGACTCTCCCTTGCCACTCGTGACTTAAAAAATGCTATAGACTCACCCCCTCTGACTACCTTAAACAAAAGGAGATAAGGTTTAATTAAAGACCACAGACACCACTATACAGACAACATATAGCTACTGTATGTAAATAAAGTGACTGACCCAAGCTACAATTTAAAGTTTATTTACACCAATAAAATCAAGTACATATCAAAGAAAATAAAGTGCGTGTTCGCACACCTGAAAACAAACAAGCACGATAAAATGATTTATCGTCAACCCCAACCCTTCACCCACACTTGCAACCTGTATGGGGAAAAGGATTTGAGATTAAACAAAACCACACTGAACTTGGTGAGGCCACGAATTTCGAGCCACCACTCCAACTAGCTATTATTAATGTTTCTACTGTCGCTGTCCTGCTGACACTGCCTAAACAACTACCTACACAGCTTCCAAGCTCTATAGGCAATATACACGCCACTAGCTAACACCACTGTTACTGCTACGCTAGTAGACTTTTATTACATTTATGGCTCAGAGGCTATCCTCTAAGGATAATATAAGACCCTACTGGTCCCGGCTATTTCTCTCTCTCTCTCTCTCCTCTCCACCTGGCTTCAGTGTCTCTCTGACCCTCTTCGTCTGCTGATGTGGCGTCTCCATTCGCTCCTTCTCTCGTTAACTATCAGAACCAGGAATGGTGACCCTGTCTCCTGACTACTGCATAGATGACTTGGGTATCAAGCACGAGGCACTTGAATCAAACTGTAGAAGCTTCACTGATGCTGGCCAACTTCTTAAAGTGGCCTCGTTACCCCTCTTTGGGTTTAGAGCAACGACTTTATTATGGTCGTGAAGAACCGAAATTACAACAACACTGGCATCGCGCCAATTTGCGTGTGTAACAACAAAGAGCTCTGGATTTTTTTTTTAGACAAAATCCCGTTCCAGCTGAAGAATGTCTTCGATGCCTGGAAACACATATTTTTATTTTCTTTCGCCTCTGGCGATATCTCAAGCTCTCAGCTTCTGAGATGCCACTGTTGCCATGGGTAATTTGTAGGGACAAATTACGCTCTCCCACTGTGCCGTGAACTGCTGTAAACAAATAAATGCAACAGCTGTACAACACATCAATAATATACTCCTCTCTAACATATATATCCCTTACTTCCTAAACTCCCCTGTCTATCTCCTGCTCTATTTTCGCACTAAGCGACAAACGATTATTTATGCCCGCAAGGTCAGCCTCCCATACAATTCCCTTCTCTTTTCTCTACCCCGTTTTCAAGTAAACAACGATATGGAAATACTCCCAGACGCCGCTGACCTAATCTTTTGTTCTGCATGACTAGCCATGTGTCACAACATTCAAACTTGAGGAACCCCTCCTGTCTGTAATACTTAGGGCTACTTTATCACTGACCCTTGGTGTTCATTGATCAATACAAAATTAAATCTAGGAAGGCCGAACTCCCATCTCAGAAAAACAATTCCCTTATCAGAAATATTCTACATCTCTTTGAAATAAAAAGAAATTCCCATATCAGAAATATAGATTACATCTCTTCTGATTACACAGCAATATTAACGTAACAATTTACTCTTACATTAAATACTTTCTCTAAGATAGTAATTGATGGCCCTTTCGTTTATATAAAATAACTTTAACCTTCCTGAAGAAACTTTACGTATCAGCTAAGATCCTATGTTAAAACGAACTAAAATTACGAAGCTAATAAATTATGAACATACCAATTACCGTGTTTCTTCTGCTTGGATGCAGACAATAAAGGCTAGATTCACGGCAGGCAATTTTTTCATCATAGAGAGACCCGCTATGAATATGCGCGAGTATATATCATCAAAAACCTCACGCTGACCTATGCCCCTACGTCATCGCTTAGCGTCCTATTCAAACCAATGGAAACATTATAAAAATTAACAACGGTGACCTCCGCCAATTAAATTCGAAAGCAACGCGGGAGTCATGGTTGTCCAGACCACGCGCATATTTCTGACGTCATATTAAATAACGTTACCTGTTGGCGTGAGCAAACTTTAACTTAGATTCGCTCTAACGTAAGTTCGACGTTGTCTGGGTAGTGGTTCAGTTCCCACCCCCAAATTAATACTCACGCTCTGATATACAATTAAATGACCACGATTATTTTAACAAAGAAAATGAGATTCCGTGATCACGATTAATCTAGCGAAAAGAACTGGTGCAAATCTAATATAACCTCCCCAGTAATCCCTATTATAAACGCAATTATTTGCCTACAGAAAAAGACTAAACTCCCCTACTATTCATAGAGAAGAAACATGGGGCAAACACATATAGTTACAGAGAGAAGAAGGCATGGGCCTGTTGAAAATAAAATCACAGTAACTCTATCACAATGCTCTGCATTTCAGGATCCACTGCCCTCCGCCAGGTTGTCTTTGGTCAGCATCTCTTTCACCTTCCTTCTGGGGTAAACAGCATAGCAGTTTTTGTGACAGCATCGGGGTCTCTTCTGAGAACATGGCCAACCCAGTTCCAGCATCTGCTCGCAATGATGGTGTGCATATCTTTTTAACTGCGCCGTGTAAGCAGTTCCTGGTTGATGATGGCATTTGGCCAAAATATCCAAAGAACCAACAATCATAGGTCCAATTAAATCTAACACGTGCATCACCTGCCAATAGGATCTCCATGACCACCATTATCTTCAGGTGTGCACAAGCGCCTACTCATACAATCTTTATGAGGATATTTGAACAATTATGGTAACAGTATAGTTTCTGGGGGTCTCTGATGAGACAAATAAGACTATTACTATCTCAGGCATATTGTAAACGGCAACCACTATAAGGTTCAGCATGGGGCTGGCAACCTCATCATGTAAAAAACACTGCTACAGAAGCCACCACAGCAAGAACAAATGAATGCTTTAGTGCAGGCTTCCTGCAAGTGGACCAGCTGCAGTGGTGGCTTACAGCTCCACAAGGAGCAAAGAAAATAGGGCAATGCTGATGATAATGATAACAACAGTTGCGTGGATACCTGGATAACCAATGATACAACCATCTAAAATCAACAAAAAGTATCACCTGCATGCTTGATCCTCATCACACAGCCCCCTCAGCAATGCCTCCTTGGTCAGCCTCATTATCTCTGCACTGTCCTCATCCTCTCCCTCTCTGCAAAATTTATAAGCAGTATTTATTTGTTAGCACAAGAATAATAGATGGCCAAACGATTTTTCTTAAAAAGCAGACCACAAGATCTTTCTGAATGATGCAGTGACTGAACAAACTGTTGTAGAAAAAGGGTCTCCCAAAAAAAATTTATGGCTGTCCCAAAGTGGTTTAATTAGACTCCCCCACCTCCAAGAACCAAACACGTCAATAGCAAACTTGAAATCAGCTTGCACACTGTATCCTGTATAACTGCCAATTCTCTTCTTCCCCACCCATCCCCTTATGGGTGTCACTGAGTGGAACAAACAGAAGCGCAGAACAATTTACTTCTCTAACCCAAGGATTCTGACCCACCAGACACTGGGGACCTTGTTTCCAGTTCTTCTGCTATTGAAAAAGAGAATACGGTATGACAATTTGGGAAAAATGGGAAAATATAGCACCAATGAGGTTACTGGATAACACAGAGATATGTGAATGATGATGATATGGAAATGTGGAAAGCAGCCACCAGGGACAGAGATAAACTGAGGAAAAAAAGTGTACATTCTGGGTCTAAACTGCAGTATAAGAATATAACGCAATCCAGCCACATTATCCAACATAGTAAATACACAACACCAGTGTGTTACTGCGGCCCAAAAGGGGTGTAAAGAATAGCAGTATTATAACCTACCAAGCATGTCACAGAAAGTAAATAAGGAGGGTTGGGAATGCGGCCAGTTACCTGTAGAAACTTTAAGCCAGAAAAACTTCAACAATAGGGATGAATCAACTAAAGCAAGTAACTCTTATAGGATGAGAGACCAGCATTCAGGGCCAATTTTTCCAGGCACTTGTGGTAGGAGGCCAGTTTTCGGGGCCAGTGTATTTAAGCTAAGTTTTTTTGTTTTTTTTTGGGCCAATTTTATATTTTATTGATCCTCATTCGATTACTTTCACAACTAAATATAATACTTTAACAAAAAAATTTGATGAGAATGACACTTAAACTTAAAACTACATGAAAACTCAAAGTGACATAAAATTCCCTGCATCAAACATGGGAAAACTACCATGTCCTATAAGAGTCAATTCACATTCAGGATGGCTTTGAATATATTTCTTGAAGGCTTGTACTCCATAGGGAGCTGATAAGTGATGATGATGACAATGACGATGACAATGATGATGATGATGACAACAATGAAGATGACAATGATGATGACAATGATGATGATGACAATGATGATGATGACAGTGATGATGATGATGACAATGATGATGATGACAATGATGATGATGACAATGATGATGATGACAGTGATGATGATGATGATGACAATTATGATGATGACAGTGATGATGATGATGATGACAATGATGATGATGTGGCCGTGATGGTGTGGTTGTTGTTGCATTTTTTTTTTAGTGTTCGTATAGTGTGTTCGTCTCACTACCCCAGAACAGTAGACAGTACAGTGCTGATGATGTTCAGTTATTTTACTCTATATGATAGGACATCATACGAAAACACTGTTGGTGGGTGAAGAATCTCCATCTAAAGTACTGCACGAAACCAAGTGGTGAATAACACAGATGATGTTTAATTTCAGTAATCATCCAATAACAACAGTTCATTGAAATAAAACTGCTTCACGCCTAATTTTTTCAACCTAGGCGGGTGATTCTCACAAAATACACAAAGTCATAATCACAACTTATAATAACTTCTCTTCTCCCTTCTTTCAATCCTTCTATATGCACAGTCTGCTATGTCTGTTGTATCTCATCTTAGAAAAAACTTATGTAGCCGGGTTTTGTTACTTCAACTCATGATGAAAAACCCCTTTTGGTCTGATGAACTAGTTTTGAGGTATTTATTATAAAATAATTACTGGTCTACCAACGGGCTGATCACCTGTTTGCCAGTCACTTCGATTACAGAAACAACAGCAAATGGATTGATTTGCCGTTGCCCTAAAGACGCCAATAGGCGTGATGGGAAACAATGGCAAAGAAAACCTATCTGCTGTTGCCCTAAGACGCCACTAGGCGTAATAGCCACTGACTGCTTTGACGGTCGGTGGCTAAGGACGGAAGAAGATAAGAGAATTACTGGTCTGACTACCAGGGCTGTTTCGTTTATCTCAATTAGTCACTGTTCACTGTTCCGACCTAGCTACTGTCTATCTTGCTAGTACATCTTCCTACATACCTGTACTGTTTTTGCAAAACAAACCTTGACAATCTTGTTAACTCAATTCTCACAAAAATGGCGACATCGTCTTTCTTTCTGCACGGCATAATAACTTGCTATTAGCCTGTAACTACAGTATCAATCCATCTCCAGTGGCTTGTTCGCCAAAATCGCGACTTCACAACCTTTTTTATTTATTGTTCAGCAATCCTGTTGACCTACACTTAGCGCATTCTTCCATTTTTTCTCTCCGCGTTCAAAATCAAACTCAGTGCGTTCCACAAAAATGTGTTCATCCATCAAAACCTTCTCGTGCGCACTTCTCCTGCCCAACTCTAAGTCAAACTCTTTCATCTATCAAAACCGATTCCGGACTTTCCTTCCTTCGCTCAAAGCACCACTCCACTCATATCATCTCCCCTCAACCAAGACAAACAGCCTCCATACAAATCCATTCATATTTTCCCAACCATTTCTCTACACTCTTTTACTTTCCCAAAAACTCAATCACCGTTCACAATGACAACAATGATGATGATGATGACAATGATGATGATAATGATGATGAAAAACAAAAGTGACTTACTTAAAATTGTCATAGGTCCACATGAGTATATCAAACATGATCTTACGGCAAGCTGGGCTGCTGTGACCTGAAGAAAATCCTGTGACTGATGGCAGGAGAGAAAGCAGCTCTGACCCCTTCAGCTTTGACATCATAGACTTGACAATCTTCAGAGATATAACTTGTGTGTCTTCATCTCTGGATGTCAAAGAAATCATTAAACATACAAAAGTATCAAAACATAGTCCCCATACTATACTAGTGGAAGGAAGTTATGCCAAAAGAAATTAAGATGGCCCTTAAAAGTAACCACAATAGTAAGCAATGATATTTTAAATATAATAATGTAAAACTGTTCACAGCCTCCTCTTCTTATGTACTATCATTATCATGAATAAATTTGTTATGGACAAGTCAGAGGTTTTCCAATGTGATTATTAACGTTGGAGGTGATGTTGGCCTCTTATGTAATTCATACCCCCAAGTTACTGCGGTAACAAATGTAAGCACCAACGTACGGCACTGTGATAGAGTTACTAAGATTTTTATTTTCAACTGGCCCATTCTTCATTTTCTTCAGGCCCATTTTTTTCTATCTGAAATGTTCTCTCCGTAACTATATGAGTTGATCCAGTCTTCTTCTCTCTGAAAACTATATGTGTTTCCCATGCTTCTTCTCTTTGTAATATATCGAGTTTGGTCTTTTTCTGTAGGGTTAATAATTGCGTTTTTAATAGAGACTACAGGGGAGAATATTAGATTTTCACCAGTTCGTTTTTTTCATCAGTTCTTTTCGCTAGATAATCGCGATCATGGAATCTCATTTTCTTTGTTAAAATAAGAATCGCGGTCGTCGCGTAACGTGACGCAATTTTTTGGACACGCGGTCTGTTTCTTATGACTCACACGTTGCTTTCAAAACTATTGGCGGAGGCTCGGTTGTTTAATTTTGTAGGGATTTCATTGGTCGGAGAGGAACGCCAGCGATGACGTATCGGGCCTCGTTGTCTGTAATAAATACTAGAGGAAATTAATTGCGGGTCCCTTTTGTTCAAAGAATATTCAGCCGTGAGAATCTACGTAACAGCACTTGCTCTTCAGTGAGAAATTTGATCTATTGGGTAAGCCATAACTATTTAGTGTGGTACTTGTAATTCGCTTCTAATAGAGACTAGCCGGTTAAAGTATAAGCTTTCCTCAGGAGGTTTTAATTTAGTTCTTAAACCGAAGTGCCATCAATTACGATCTCAGAGAAAGTATTTAATGTAAGAGGTGCAGAGAATTCTTTATATGATAATAGCCATAGCTAGGAGTGTGTAAAGATTTTGAGAAATTTAATGTGAGCTGTGTAATATTTAAAAGAAGGTCTAAATTTTTTAAAGAAGGTCGGTAGGAAAAACCCGCATCTTTGATTTATGATAAACTTCTGTATATATAAACGGGAGCGGGATTTTGTAATTTTAAGCACCTGGGCATGGTTATTGTATTGAGTTTTAATTCGGGAATGTTACGCAGAGAAGGGTGAAGGTAACATTATATTGAACACAGGAACACGTGTATTTAAATACGGGGGATACACTGATAACCTCGATTGTTTATAATTTAAGTGCAGTTTAAATACACTATCATAATTTTGGCATACGTTATTTATTGTGCATTTGTAGTGATGTATAGTCAGAAGACATGAGATGAAATCTATATTTCTGAAATGGGATCTTCCTTTCATTTTCAAGAGACGTAGAATTTTACTTTGATAAGGGAAGTGTTTTCTGAGACGGGTTTCAGGCTGCCTAGATGTAATTTTGTATTGATAAATGTACCCCAAGGATCAGGGAGAAAAGTAGCCCAAGTATTTTCGGACAGGTATTTCCTCAGTGGAAAAAATGTTGTGACACGTGGCTAGTCATGCAGAACAAAAGATCTGGGTCAGCCGATGTTTACTTTGGAAACGGGAGAGAGAGGGGATTGCCTGGGAGGTTGACCTTATGGGGCATAAATATTTTGTATCGTTGTGCATAGCGGGAATAGAGAAGGGGAGCTGTAATTGATTTAAAGGGAGAAGGGAGTTTAGTGTGTGAGATGTGTAACTTTTGACGTGTTATATAGCTGTTGTGTTGTTTGTTCCATAGCGAGTTGTTCACGGTCTGTAGGAGGGGCAACCAGCCTCTGTCCTTTACACCAGCAAGTGGTCATCTCAGGAGCATATAGCTCGAGAGATTGGAAAAGGTGCAAGAAATACCATATGTCCCCAGGTAGCGAAGACAATCTTCAGCTGGGAACAGGATTTGTCTTTTAATCCAGAGCTCTTAGCTCATTATACCACTCCGACAACAGCACGTGGCTGGGAGATTGGTCTAAAGTTTTATACAGCCATAATCAAGCTGTTTGTCCCTAAACCTTGAGCGGGTTAACGGGGCAAGTAAGAAGTCGGTCAGCAGCCGTGAAGCTTCTACAAGTGATTCAAGTACCTCGAGCTTGAACCCCAAGTCATCAGTGCAGAAATCAGAAGCAGGAGACAGGGATATCATTCCTGGTTCTGAACGTTATCAAGAGAAGAGGCGTAACGGAGATGCCACATCAGCAGACGTCGAGTGTTAGAGAGACACTGGGACTAGGTGGAGAGAGAGAGAGAGATAGAGAGAGAGAGAAGGAGGGAGAAAATAGACAGGACCAGTAGGGTCTTATATTATCCATTAGATGGATAGCCTCGAGCCATAGTTGTAATCTAAGTCCACTAGGGTAGCAGTCCAGTGGTGTTAAATTAGCGGTGTGTATATCGCCTAAAGAGCCTGGAAGCTGTATGTGTGTAGACAATAGTTTAGGCAGTGTCAGCAGGACAGTGACAGTAGGAAATAGATTGTAGTAGGGAGTGGTGGCTAAAGTTGATGCCCCCACCCATTAATTGTGGTAATCATTCTATTTTTCCCCAGCAGGGTGAAAGGAGTGAAAGTGGTTGTTTTCTAGTATCTACCAATTTAACTGTTTTCTTGGTGTCAGGTCTGTGCAACATGGCATATTACTGATTTTGTTTCTATGTGATGTTGATTATTTTTTTGTAATAAAACTATATAAATGTTCACTGGATCAGGTTCTCTAATTTATAGCTAACTATACGGTACCTATATGTTGTCTGTATAGTGGTGTCTGTGGTCCTGATTTAAATCTTATCTCCTTTATTGGCAGTAAGAGGTGGTGAGTCTATAGGTATTATAGTAGTCACGAGTGGTGAGGGAGAGTCAATCTCAGTTCTCATCTCTTGGGCCAATAGGCTCATCTGTCCACATTCAATATAATTTTCACATCTAAATCTATCTTCTCAGTCTATCTCATACTAGAGTCTTGTCTATACACTGGACACACTCTAAACTTAAATCCACTTCGTGACAGGCACGTAAACACTTGCAACACAATTATCACAGAAATGGGGAAAAAAATATGGAAAGAATTATCATGGACAGAAGAAAACCAATGAAAAATAAACACACACAAATCACAACTAGCAAATAAAAAAAAACAACAACTATCTTAGCTGAACAAATGCAAAGAAAAATACAAAAAGAAGAACACAGAACAAACATCTATGAAACCATAAAGAGTTTACCACTAGAATGTGGAACATCTATTGAAGGTTATACTGTCAAGAGGTTTAACTTCATTAACTCTTAGTATACGAGCGGCCTTTCATGACTACCATTACAGATTTTGCAATAAATAATTTATTTATAAAGATAACATAAGTGTTATATATCAAAATGTGAAGAAATGAAACCTCTATATCATGCACGTAACTAAATTGTTCAGTGGTTTTAAACATGCATTCAGCTATAAATTTTCGCTATTGACGGGGATCGATCATCGGCCTCTCTAGAAGGCCGCTCATATACTAACAGTTAATTGTGGCTCAAGTTTGCTGTCACGAGGGTTAAACTTTATTAATTTTGGCTCAAGTTCACTGTCAAGAGGGTTAAACTTCATTAATTTTGGCTCAAGTTCAGTAAGAGCAGTTTTTTTCTCCAAATAGTAAAGTGTTTTTGTTTTCAAAAATGTACTTCCTTTAAATCTCAACATTTGGTCATCACATCAATCAATCATCTTCTGTTTCACTCCTTATGGAGTATGCAGCCACTACTGCAATGGCCCCCTTGAGGAAAAGGTAAAGGATCCCGTTATACGCCTATTGAGGCATATTGGCAATACGGTGTTAGTCCCGTATTTTCTTGACCATCGGCACACTAGGGGTGATGTGGTCAGCATCACGCCAGCCGCCTTAACCTTCCCACAGTTGTTCTGGTACCCAATTCATGAGGCTGGGTCGACCCCGGAGCTGTTTGCGGTCTAAAAAATCCCACCTCAACTGGGGATTGAACCATGGACCACCGAGCTAGGAAGCCAGTGCACTAACCACTGCGCTACCGAGGCTCCCCTTGAGAAAGCCTATACCAAATATCAAAACCATTGCTGTGGTGGTTTCTGTAACAATTTGTTATATATAAGAAGGTTGTCAGCCACATGCACACTCTTATATTAGTCACCTTTAATGACATGCCTGAGGTCCTATTCCTTCTTTGTCTCCTAAAAGATCCCCTGGGAATTACATGGGAGTGACAGTCACATGACATTCTTCATAATCTGTTGTGGTCAGCTGGGTAATTTATAATGATTATATATTTCTGAATCATTATTTTTCATCAGGCCGAAAAACTCTCCACCCAACCTGGTCTATAGCAGCTTTCACTACATCATGTTAAGTCCTCCTCTCATTTTGAAATACAGCCTCAAAGGATTATCTCATGTGACCCAGAAGTCTAGTTTTGTTCCTACAACCTTGTGGAGTACTTGCAGTGGCTGCTAAAACATAATACTGCTAAAGTGAGGTGTACGAAAGATGAATGTTGCACACGCTGAGTTATGTGACAAACATATTTCTTTTGTTGGTCATTCAAACCTGTGTGTCAAGAACTGTGGAAGTCCTTTGCCGTTAAGCTCTCGAAAAGCATTTTCCATTTTGTCAACATGGCCCAGAATGACTTCCAAACACTGGTCCCTGAACTGACCATGAAGACTGGGCAACATATACAACAATTTGTTGAGAAATCTGTGAAAATAAGGATGAAATAGGATAACTTTGTCTAGCACAATATGAGCAGAGGATGGGCCAAAACCTAAGTTTACTTACAAAATTACACTGCTAAAAATAATACACTTTAATATCAAATGACAATCATTATTATCTATTTCACTCTGATGTTTCCATATTACTGTACTGTCACATGACAAGAACATTTAATAAAGAATCTATATAAATCAGGTCTGTGTCTGATTTTTATACATTTTTTTTTTTTAAACCATCGGCACATGGGCTTTCAGACCTTCGGCCCAATGACATGTCATTGCAAGGCTGGGGAGCCTGTGGGCTTTCCTTCCAACCCGGTCAGGAGCTTCGCTCCTTCCCATCCACAGAGGGTTTATCTCAGGAGCCATTCAGGTTATTCAGTCAAAATCCCGGTCGTTGACACTACTTCAAATGCTGACATCCGGGCTTGAACCTTGACCACCTGATCGCCAGCGCAACGGTGTAACCATTACACCAGCGCGGCTCATGATTCTTATACACAAAGTACAAGAAAGTTGTTATGGCTGTACAATGGACACCATCCCAGGCAAAAGCAGCATTCTTTAAAATGAAAAATATGCTATGCAACAATTCTTTCACAATGGAAGAGTTTTTCAGTGTTATATAGAACCAATCCTGACATAAGGAAGTGAGTCATGGACAATTAGTAAACAAACAGGAAAAGCACTAGAGGCCACAGACATGTGATTTTTCAGAGGAATGTTAAAAATACCTTGGACATCTAAAATTAGTAATGAGGATGTCCTGAAAGAGGCTGCTGTACAAAGAAAGCTTATTCCTCGTGTTACAAGGAAGCAATTCACCTTCTTAGGGCATGTTATGAGAGGAAGAAAGATGGAATATATTGTGACAACAGGAAAGAAAGAGCATGACAAAGAGAGATGACACTGGGCAGTTTGATATAATGGCATGGAAAGAGGTCAACAAAAGAACTGATAAACAGTACTATAGGGAGGAAGTTGGGCACAGACATGATCTCCTATGCCACCAGGCATGGTACTTGAAGAAAAAGAAATCTTATCAACTAAGTTTCTCATAATAAGAAGGTCAGGTGATATTTCATAAAAGACTGAATCTGTAGTAATTGTCTTCTCATATTACTTCTCTCTCTCCTCCCCCCCACCCCCCCCCCCCCCCCCCCCCCCCCCCCCACACCCCGCCCCACTCACACACACACATCACCACCATGTTTTTTGTTTTTTTAAATTTAAATCAAACGTTTCAGACTTTTCTGACCTTTCTGTGATTGGAGGATAACTTTTGTGGATCTTGTGCACACAAATGATGAAGTTGTCTGCTTTGGTGTTTGCAAGACCAGTTAGCTTTGATACAACAGTGTCATGGAACGATCCTGTCGGTTCTTCGTTAGTGTCTGCCATGTTGTGGAATATTAAGCCAATCACCTCTGCCGCTGCTGCAGACACTGTTTTGAGATGATGGTTCATCATATCTGCAAGCGTGCTCATGTACCTGATTTTAAACAAAATATTTTTAGAAACCTTATATCATATCTTCTAAATAACTTCTTCGAAAGCTCTGATAAGATGAAACACCGCAATACCTAACAAATATGTCTTAAGCTTAGTGTGAAATTCAAGCATAACTAGTGGCAAGTCTTGAAATCAGGTAAAACTTCAACATTACCAACAACAAATTTACAACTTCAGATTCCACAATATTCCAAATAATCATAAATGCACACCCTGAAAGGTTTTCTAGTCACATTTGAAGGATGTCGGTACCAAACCATCAAGGTGAAAGATGCTTCATTATAAAATCAGTACAGAATACTGATGGTGAAACAAAAACCCAACAAAAAACTAGGAGACTCTGGGAAAGAATCATTCTTTGCTCTATGGCGGAGCTGAAAGGTACTGACTGATCTCAGGCCCATCAGCCACATCACAAAACAACACAGTCTACACTAAATCACCTGTCCGGCCATGGAGAACCAAACAACCAAAAAGTTGTTTTTGGTGACAAGATCACTGAACTGTGGATCCTCTCTTTCAAACTTTCCTTCAGGGGTCCAACAGCATAGCTGTTCTTGTGATCTCCTTGCATATCGTTTAAAAGGATATATTCATATATATGGAAGATTATCATATGAAACGAGTAAATAATAAAAAGATATCAGGTTCCAAAGCTCTTATATAAGATAAGATGAAACTTCAACAATTGGTTTCCAATAACTAACAAGTGTTTTTTCATCATGGAATCTATGTCTAAGCTTGTTAGCTTTTCACCATGTGAAATGGTTCGGATTTGCCTTCGCTGTGTCTTCAAACATAACTAGCAAATGTCCATTGTGGCTGTTTGAAATCAGGTTTCTTGAAAAAGTGACTTCAGCATTACCCGGTAATCATGCAATGTCAAATTTTAGATCAGGTAAAACTGCAACAATAACAAATGTCCAAGATTAGATCAGGTACAACTTCAACAATAACAAATGTCCACGCTTAGATTATGAGAAACTCCAACAATAACTAACAAATGTTTAAGCTTAAATCAGGTAAAACTGCTGATCTTTTGTGTCCACAATATTCCAAATAATCTATAAATGCCACACCTGAAAGGTTTCTAGTCACATTGAGGATGTCCTATTGAGTATTTAGCCAAACAGTAGTGGGATGAGAGGTGAGAAGATGCTAGTGTTGTGTAGGACATACATTAATAAAATCAGCTAAAAGCATCACAAGGCCAGTCCCTGTGTTTCAGAATACTCAGAAAAAGAGAAATAGATGGAGAACAAAAACACATGAAGAGAAGAACTAGAGACAGATCTGAAAGGGATAAAGTAGACATGGAAAGATGTTAAATGAATGGCACAGGCCAGGAAGGCAATGTGTGTCTTTGTTAAGGACCTGTGCTCTATGGGGAGCTGAAAGGTACTGACTGATTTAGTGTTGACCTCCTGTGGTTCCTGGGAGTTGCTCAGGAGACCCATCAGCCACATCAACAACAACAACAAAACCTGAATGTGGCAACTCTTACCAGGCAAAACAAACTGCTACATAAATCACCACTGTGAAAGTGTTTATTCCTATTTTATGGCACTGAAACATGGAGAACAAAAAACAACAACCAAAAAGCTACAGGGGTTCATAAATGGGTGATTGCGTAGAATATAAAGATTGAGGTGGTATGACAAGATCACTAATGTGGATCTGATGACAAGAACCAGACAAGTGCCGGTGGAACAAGATGTGAGAAGACGATGGAGATAGATAGGACACACACTGAGCAAACCTGTTGATAGCATTAGCAGGTAGTCCTTGTTCTGGAATCCCCAGAGTAAGAGAGGTAGAGGAAGACCAAACTAACATACCTACACCCTAAGATCAAGGGATAAAATGAACACATATTTTTGAATTTGAGAAGAGGTGCGGCAAGTAGGTCCTTGGAGACTATGGGGATGACATGAATGACATAGAAAGGCAGACCTTGAGCTGATGGCCACCCCTTGCCGGCAACGTAAGGAGCATGATGAGTATGGGGCTTTTTCTTGCACTCCTGGTATGGTGTGGTGTGGTTTACAGTGCCTTGCACCATTTTTTCTCCCCTTGCCTCTGTGCTGGGAAATTAGCCTCTCTATGAGTAGTCTTGTAGTCTGGCTTTGCTTTTTTGAAGTTGAACGGTGTTTTTCTCACTTGGGGGTCCATGTGTGACTTGATGATGTCTAGGTAAGTAATTCATATAGTGCTTTGGTGCTGACCTCTTGCATGGGGGTCAACAGCTGTGGTGGTTCTATGATCCTCAAAAAAGACATTCACTAATTAAGTCTTTCCTTCTTTGTTACATATCACAGACCAGACAGTGATGCCTATGATGACAAACTACCTTACCCCTCATAGCTAACTGGTGCTGAAGGTCCATAGGGTGGAAATTTTCCAGCAACCACCAAACCAAGGACCTGAATACCTGCTGCATATTTGTCTGACTTAGGGTCTGCTGACTTCAACAAGTTGTAAATTATGCTGAAAAGATAACGGATTAATGCACAAACTTAATGGGACGCATATTAACGTGATGGAAAATACAAAGTCTGAAGTGTTACAATGCACATACGTGAACCTGCATATATTGGCACAATTAGAGCTTTAAAAGATACACATGTTGCAATGCTAAATGCATACGCCTTTAGTATGAACACAATAAACAATGCTGCATAACAACCGTGACAATACATGAACAAAATATAGTGCAACATGCAACTAAAGCTGACTGCAATGAAAAAGATAAATCACATCTCACTGATGTGCATTATTCTACAAATTACATCTCATTCTCATGTATTATTCTACAAATTACATTGCTTTCTCATGTTTTTATCTACAAATTACATCTCATTCTCTTGCACCATTCTGCACATTACATCACTTTCTTATATATTATTCTACAAATTAGATCTCATTCTCTTGCACCATTGTGCACACTACATCACTTTCTTATATATTATTCTACAAATTATATCTCATTCTCTTCCACCACTCTGCACATTACATCATTTTCTCAGATATTATTCTACAAATTACATTTCATTCTCTTGCACCATTCTGCACATTCCATCACTTTCACATATTATTCTACAAATTACATCTCATTCTTACGTATTATATTACACATTACATTGCTTTCTCAAGTTTTATTCTACAAATTACATCTCATTCTCATGTATTATTCTACAAATTACATCTCATTATCTTGCACTATTGTACAAATTACATCTCATTCTCACATATTATTATACAAATTATATCTCATTCTCATGTATTATTCTACAAATTACATCTCATTATCTTGCACTATTCTATAAATTACATCTCATTCTCATGTATTATTGTTCATACAACAATAACAGGGCAATCCACATAGGACGTCAGTAAACTCACGACGTATAAAGTCAATGAGTCTTGAAACAGCCGTTGACGTTTTTCTTCATTATTTATTGTGGACGCCACAGTGACAAAATGGTTACGCAAATGTGTAGGCACATCAAACAGTCATTATCACAGCAACATTCAATACAGCAATAGACGGTAGACAGCATTACAATGATGAGTCAGATGCATGTTATATTTCATAGTGCTGTAAATGTAGTCAGGTGAAAAACTCCATCCTTTTCTATAACAGCCAGGAGATAACCAGATGTATGAGATCAGTTCACTCTCCTTAGTCTGACTTCAGCAAGACAGACACGTCTGCCGAAGTATAAATAATGTCCTCGAAAATATCCTCTAGATAATAAAGGTTTTCTAAACCTAGTTCATTTAACAAAGTAGCAAGTAATGGTCCTTGGTACATGCATCAACCGATGCAGTACAATGCAGCGACATGTGAGCTGGAAAAGAACATCTCGTGACGACGACTTTCGGAGACAGGCTATGAATCGAAATCGCTCACGACCCAAAATCGATAGAGTTAATGAAAAAGTCAATTTACCTTGCTTTCATGAAATACACAGAAATATCACGCCTCCCGACATGTGGGAAAACACTAGAGGTATTATCTCGACTAAACGAAATATCCATAAGAGGACTACACATCCCTGACAGAACAAAAAAAAAGCGGAGATCCCCTCTTCAACGAGGCATCTCTTTCGCCATTCCAAATCGCTCACTCCCACTAGTGGTGGGCGGAAACCGATCGACCAAGAACAAGACAAGTCATGCGCAGTCCAGCGCAAAAATGACCACAGCTCAAAAGTTAACTGCATTCGATACCAACGCGAGAAGACAAATGCTTACCGAGAAAAGTGACTATAGATTTCAAGCAGTTGTTGCCCTTGCGTTATAAAATAGATATTGTAAAAAACGATGTTGCGAGAATTTATCACGCAACATATCACCACCTCCTCCCGATAAAAAAAAAATGTGGAACATATTTTTTTTTTTTTTTAAATATCAAAGAGCATGCGATAAGCGGCTCAAAACGCACGAATTATGCGCTGATAATTAACTAAATTGCCAAACAATAGGCTAATTATAGAGTGTCTGGTGAGGATATACCTCAACAGAAAAATAAATATGTCTCAAAAAATATTCACATCGGGGAGGTGTCACCAACACACATCACGTTAGCATGTAAACACAATATACGTATGCAAGTTACTATAATCATCATTAAACAGCATACTCTAATATTGTCTTTAAAAATGGATGTACAAATCTGATAGGAAAATTTAAATAGTACATTCTTTGACATGTAATGACATAAGTACATAGTAAAGTTAAACTACATGACGATCCAGGATATATGCTCTGGTATTCCGAGGGTAAGTACACAATCTAGAACTCGTCATGCTTGAAACTAGTAAGGTAAGTCCTCAGCTCAACAATGACATTCTGAGAAAGTACAAGCAATATAATGCTAATTAATAACTAATATGCTTCATAAGGTACAATACATTATTAATAATTGTGGCTGTTTAGTAAACTAACGGCCCTTATATTAACTACTCAGTCCTCCTCTATCATCTTAAAAAACGAACAGAAGAAGATGACAACAAAGCACGATAGTGTGTACATATAAAGTGAGTACAGATGTGCTAATCTATTGTAGAAATATAGGTGTGTTATGACTCTGTAATATATGGAAATATAGGACAGAAGTATTAGTTGGAGTCATGTGGGCATCTAGACAAAATGTCAGCCATCACATTATCCGCACCACGGATAGCTCGTACCGTGAAGTGAAAAGGTTGAAGAGCTATAGCATATCGAGTGGATCTCGAACTCTTCAAATTCTTAGTCTGAATAGCTGTAAGAGCTTTCTGATCAGTCTCTAGAATGAAATGTGCGCCCAGGAGGAATCTTTGTAGTTTTAGAATTGACCAAACCATCGCTAACAACTCACGGTCTAAAACCGAGTAGTTCCTCTCTGCCGCATTTAGTTTTCTAGAAATGTACATAACAGGATGCAGAGTATTTGCATATTCTTGCATCAGTGCTGCTCCAATCCCAGTGGATGAAGCATCACTCCGAAGAACAAAAGTCCTATCAAGAGTAGGTAATCTTAAGATGGGAGGAGAAGAAAATATATTCTTGATTTGGTCTAGTGAAGATTGGCATTCTTCAGACCAACGGACCAGATTAGGCGAACCTTTCTTCAACAATGTTGATAGAGGTGCCATGATCGAAGATAAATTTGGAATAAATCTCCCATAAAATTGAATTAAACCTAAGAGACTCCTAACTTGTTTCTTCGTTTTAGGAACAGAGATGTTCAGTATTTTGGAAGTATTGTGGTCTTCTGTCTTCAAGAGACCATGACCAACACGATGACCCAGGAAAGAGATTTCACCAAAACCAACAAAAAAGCTTTAGAAGGTTTTGCTGTCAAATTATTCTCACGTAGAGTGGACAGTAAGTCATATAACCCTAAATAGTGATCTTCCCAGGTATCACTGAAGAGACAGATGTCATCTAAGTATGCGATGACATCCGAACGATGTGACAGAATTCGACGCATCATGCGAACGAAAGTGGCAGGGGCGTTCATGAGACCAAAAGGCATAACATTCCATTGAAATAGACCCCTAGGTGTAGAAAAAGCAGTAAGAGGTTTGGCATGCTCTGCTAAAGGCACTTGCCAATAACCTTTAGACAAGTCAAGTTTAGTGAAGAATCTAGAATTAGAAAGTCTAATCAGTAGATCTTCTAACAAAGGCATCGGTTCAGCGTCGAACTTTGTGACCTGATTCAATTTGCGATAATCAACGCAAATTCGTATGTTCTTATCCTTCTTCCGGACAATAACCATGGAAGAAGAATATGGTGAAGTCGATGGTTCAATTATATTTAATTGAATCATTTCATCCTATTCCTTTTCCACTTGCGACTGAAAGTGTATAGGAATAGGATACGGCCTAACCCTAATTGGATTATTGTCGGTAAGAATTATGTCATGTTCTATGACATCTGTGTGTCCAGGAATGTCAGTGAGAACATCCTGAAATGTTTGTAACATCGACGAGACTTGTCGATGTTCGTCACCAGAAAGATTAGGAGAAACAGAAACGTTTTTCCAAGATTCCGTGGAATGTAATGGAACCACTGGAAGGGGAAGGTTGACATCAGAGAAGGTAGCTTCCTCATCCTGAATGACAGACAGGGATGAATAATGACCGTGAGGTGCAGGAGCATCATCCGTTGCCTGGAAAATAGGCAGCAAATAGTCCGGACGTTCGTGAAATTCCGAAAGCATGTTTATGTGGAAAGTTTTATGCTTTCCATCAATATCGACCACATAGTCAACATCGGAAATCCGAGAGACTATTGCATACGGACCTTTCCATGCAATAAGAAGTCTATTTTCCCTACTGGGGAGTAGGACGAATGCTTTGTCACCTGGACAAAGTTGTCGTAGACATCTATTCTTGTTAGCAAACTGTCTTGCCTTCTCTTTAGCAATTTCTGATGAAGCAGTTGCTAGCTTACATGCCTCAATGATCTTTTGTCTAAGAGCAATGACATACTCATATGAGGATTGAGTTTCATCGCTAATATCATCGGCAGTGATGAGATCGTGTAATAAAGACATAGGGCCGCGTGGACGCGCGCCAAAGACAAGTTCGAAGGGAGAAAATCCTGTGTGTTCATTAGGGACTTCTCTATAGGCAAAGAGAGCCGCGGGTAAAACCCTGTCCCAATCTTGAGGATGATCTTCAGTTATCTTACCAAGCAAATTCTTGAGCGTTCTATTCAGACGCTCAACTAACCCATTAGACATAGGATGGTAGATACTACTGAGAGATCGTTCAATATGTAAGGTAGACATTACCTGTGACATAGTGTCAGATATGAGTTGAGTGCCATGGTCTGACAATATTTCTCTGGGGAACCCCAAGCGAGAAAATATCAACCAAAGAGCATCTGCGATATCTGTAGTAGATATGCTCTTAAGAGGAATAGCCTCTGGCCAACGTGTGCACATATCGACACATGTAAGGATAAACTGATGTCCTCTGGCCGACTTGACCTTAAAAGGGCCAATAATATCTATGGCCATTTTCTGAAACGGCCGAATAGGAATGTCAGCAGCCTGGATAGGCGCAGCATGTCGTGGTCCTCTAGATTTGACCTCCTGACATACCTTGCATGATCGGCAGTAAATACGAATGTCCTTATTGACAAAAGGCCAAAAGAAAGCCGCAAGGACTCTCGACTTCGTACGGGCAAAACCCATATGTCCAGCACATTGCGAGTCATGAGCATGTTGCAATATTTGCACTCTCATGCTCTTGGGAACAAGAATTTGCGAATGTGCCGACGTAGTCGAATCTTGTACCATACGTACAAGTACGCCGTTTCTCATTGCAATCCAAGATTTTCTATTTGTATCCTGATTCGGATCACCTTTCTTCGCAAGAACGAAGAATTTTTTTAAAGAAGGATCTTCTTCTTGCAATTTTATGAAAGAGTCACGAGTGATTACTAAGTGGCTATCTTGGCTATCAACTTCATTATCACTATTCAGTGAAGTTTCGGGTGTTTGTAGAGCTTGTGCTCTTGTAACTACTGCATTTGTAGCTTGCATGTTATTATCTTCCCAAGCAGCAATCTGCTGTGGGGTACACTCCCTAACTCCGTGAATACGACCAATAATAAGGTCCGCAATAGGATTAGGTAAGAGACAAGCATGCACATCTCCAGTAAAGAAAGGAGTGGCAATGCGAATTACAGCAGTAGGATATTTTTCTAGAGTGCCGCCAAATGTGACACATTTAATAACCCTTCCTGTAGCACAAGATGGATCTACAAGCGATTGTCTAACACCAATAGTGGTGCATCCGGAATCGAAAAGTAGTGAGACCGGAGTATCATTAACAAGACCCTTATGTAGGATTAAAGAACCCCTCCCGTCATGCGCAACAGCAGCAGGAAGAGCGGGAAGTGGGTGACCACAACTCAAAGTAGTTATGGTACCCGGTTCGAATAAAGTACTGCATTGGGGGCATTTGTTTGCTCTCTCAAAGTCAAAAGCAGAACCAGTGACAGCGTCAAAGTTTTTACTATCAACAACATGATTACAGGCTCCCTCAGTTTCCTGTTGTACAGCATTAGCCTGCTGATATCTCTTTTTTTTTTGTGTTGAGATCTACCCCGACTATTATTACCTCTGAAGTTATCAGAGTTATTATTATCTCTGCAGTTATTATTGTCTCTATTGTAATTGTTATCCTGGTTCGAATTCCAGTTTCCACGATTACTATCATGTTCACATTGATGCGAACATCTATTTGTTTGGTTCTGAGGTCTTCGGCAGGAATAACCTCTATTACCATATCCTCTTTTGAAATGCCTATAATTATTAGGGTGATAGTAACGACCACTATCAGGTTGTCTCCAATTCTTCGAAGAAGAATCACCATGAAATTGATTTCCATGATTTTGACAGAAATTACCGCTACTCTTTCTATCAAAATTTTGTTGGAATCTACGAGCAAAGTTTTGGACCATACGGAGCTGCCGAAGCAACTGGTAAACCTTCTTTCACCTTAGAGTTACCCATGGTTATGTGTGGGTGCGCAGTTACGTATTGGCAACAGAAATCTTCCATTTCTTTTATTGTTTTAGGTTTACGTTCATGAAGGAAAGCAAGGAAAGACTCATTGACAGACGACATGACTTTGTCTCTAAGTATTAAGTCCATAAGTCCTTCATAAGTTTTTTCCGTCTTAGATAGTTCAACCCATCGTGAGAAAGTAATGCGTATTCTTGCAATAAACTCGGAGAATTCAACTCCATTTTCAGGTAACATGTTTTTTTTGTAGACGATAGCCGTCTTCGTTAAGCTGATATTTCTTTAACAAAGCGGCCCTGACAACCTCATAATTGTTCTTGTCAGGTTCATCCACCATATTTATATACTTAGAGCTTTACCTGTCAGTATCCCTGATAACTGATAAACATATTTTGCTTTGTCTATGTTATGAGCTGTACATGCTTGTTCAAATCTGTCCAGATAGAACATTATGTCATCACTGGAAGGACTAAATGTTGGTAACTTAATCTTAAAAGTATCATTATTAGCGAAGATGAACCCTTGTTTGAATCATTACCATTACTCATGCTCGTCAATTTCAATTTCTCCAACTCTAAAGCTAAGAGTTTTTCTTCATGTTCCATTTTTGCTTTCCTCTCATCAGACTCTCTCTGTAATCTTCTTTCCTCAGCCTGCATTTGAAGTCTTTCATTTTCAGCTTCTTTTTCAAGTCTTTTATTTTCAGCCTCTTTTTCAAGTCTTTTATTCTCAGCCTCTTTTTCAAGTCTTTTATTCTCAGCCTCTTTTTCAAGTCTTTTATTCTCAGCCTCTTTTTCAAGTTTTTTATTCTCAGCTTCTAGCTGTAGCTGGAGTTTTCTTTCCTCAGCTTCTGATTCCCTTTTTTGTTTTTCCATTTCCATTTGGAATCTCTTTTCATCCACCTGCATCTGCAGTTTCTTTTGTTCAGCTTCCATATGCAGTTTCTTTTGTTCAGCTTCCATTGCTTTATCATATCGAGCAGTTGCAAATTCTTCTAACTTATCACCAGTCTTGCCAAGCAATTTACCCTGCTCAATAAAGTGCTCAAATGTAGACATGTTGTCTAACATATGAGTCCAAAACCTGAAATAATTAACTAATTTATTTCAAACCTAAGTGTAACAAGTCTTAATTAAGCACTTGTATATTCACATCACATTATATTATCCCAGTCTCTGTGGGAAACAAGTCTCCAATCAAAGAACTTGTATATGAAATATCAGCACTCAATTCTTGATCATAAGTGCACTTCTCATTCAATAGTGCACGACACTATTCATCATTCATTTATCATCAGTGTAGTAGTAACAGTGCATTAGCATAGCCCATTAACTAATTACTATAACTGTAAACAATGACTATGTAAACACATGCAGAATGTAAACATTGAAAATGTAAACAATACAAACAATGTAAACAATAACAATGTAAACAATAACAAAGATCAGCAACAATACAAAAACTTTCGCAGAAATCAACTAAAAATAAAGCAGAAATTAATGAAATATCACAAAAAATGTGACGATATCTGCGATAGAATTAAACAAAATACATGACACCACAGTGTATAAAACAAAAATGTTGTATGAAACTAAATTATAGACAAGAGTAGGCTAACAAATACAAACAAATCAAAACAAAACTAAAGAATGCGAAATAATAACGAAAACAATATTAAAACATGTCATCACAGCTAACATAAATAGCAACAGAAGTCGCTTAGCAAATTCCAGTATCGGAATTTTGCAAACCCTACAGAAAACGCTCACAATAGACGACCTCTATGACGTGGCATAATCTAACGGAGACACCACCCAACCGAGAACCCGCTGAAATATAAACATATAAATATACGAATAACATATAAACATATAACATATAGAATGAGATGATACACAGAAGACTCAGCAGAAGTATAAGGGCACAGTTTACATACAAACAGGCCACTTAACTTATAGGCTTCCAATCGTAGAACAGCAGAAAAACGGATGTCAATCAACGTCCTAAAGAGCGAAGCTCCAACGATGATGGCACATCTGAACTGCTTCCACTGCTAACACGATGGTACAAGAGCTTCTGAAATACTGTGTGTTGAGTTGTTTCGGCACTTGACCTTCTAATCCAAAAGTAAGTTGATGGAAATCGGTACTTGGCCTTCTTCAGAAAACAACCCGTTTCAACCGGCACTTGACCTTCTCAAAAAACGACAGCACTGGAACCTTGACAGCAGCAACTTGCTTGACTTCCGTAAAAGATAACAGCAGTCCGAGTTATCCGGCAACATGTAACAACGCCGGGTACTGTCAAATTCTTGTTTCCGTCAAAAAATTGAAATTTTGACTTTTACCGGGCAACGCCGAGTACTTTGAAAATTTTGAAGATGTTGACTGTATTGAAGAATGTTAATTTCTTGAAGGATGCTGATGAATTCTTGTTGAAAATGAAGTGGGTAAGGGACCCCGTGTTTGCTAGTACCAGAATCAAACCAGCTTATGGCCACCAAATGATGCGTGATGCCATATGATGATGGATGGCACCCGCATGTCTGGTTTTGTGTAGTGTGTAGATGTGTTCAGTCAAAACAATGTTCATACAACAATAACAGGGCAATCCACATAGGACGTCAGTAAACTCACGACGTATAAAGTCAATGAGTCTTGAAACAGCCGTTGACGTTTTTCTTCATTATTTATTGTGGACGCCACAGTGACAAAATGGTTACGCAAATGTGTAAGCACATCAAACAGTCATTATCACAGCAACATTCAATACAGCAATAGACGGTAGACAGCATTACAATGATGAGTCAGATGCATGTTATATTTCATAGTGCTGTAAATGTAGTCAGGTGAAAAACTCCATCCTTTTCTATAACAGCCAGGAGATAACCAGATGTATGAGATCAGTTCACTCTCCTTAGTTTGACTTCAGCAAGACAGACACGTCTGCCGAAGTATAAATAATGTCCTGGAAAATATCCTCTAGATAATAAAGGTTTTCTAAACCTAGTTCATTTAACAAAGTAGCAAGTAATGGTCCTTGGTACATGCATCAACCGATGCAGTACAATGCAGCGACATGTGAGCTGGAAAAGAACATCTCGTGACGACGACTTTCGGAGACAGGCTATGAATCGAAATCGCTCACGACCCAAAATCGATAGAGTTAATGAAAAAGTCAATTTACCTTGCTTTCATGAAATACACAGAAATATCACGCCTCCCGACATGTGGGAAAACACTAGAGGTATTATCTCGACTAAACGAAATATCCATAAGAGGACTACACATCCCTGACAGAACAAAAGAAAGCGGAGATCCCCTCTTCAACGAGGCATCTCTTTCGCCATTCCAAATCGCTCACTCCCCACTAGTGGTGGGCGGAAACCGATCGACAAAGAACAAGACAAGTCATGCGCAGTCCAGCGCAAAAATGACCACAGCTCAAAAGTTAACTGCATTCGATACCAACGCGAGAAGACAAATGCTTACCGAGAAAAGTGACTATAGATTTCAAGCAGTTGTTGCCCTTGCGTTATAAAATAGATATTGTAAAAAACGATGTTGCGAGAATTTATCACGCAACAATTGCTTTCTCATGTTTTTATCTACAAATTACATCTCATTCTCTTGCACTATTCTACAAAATACATCTCATCCTCACGTATTATTCTACAAATTACATTGCTTTCTCATGTTTCCACTTCAGTATTGGAATTTTATCCAGGCAGTATTACCTAGATACTTTGGCCAGACTCCAAATTTCATGTCTATAATGCTGTATGTCAATTTCTAAGACAAAACAGTAAAGTCAAGAGCAACTAGCAATGTTCTGTGTACAGCACAAAGCAACATCTCCCACTTACTCATATGGACAGCACAAAGCAACATCTCCCACTTACTCATATGGACAGCACAAAGCAACATCTCCCACTCACTCATATGGACAGCACAAAGCAACATCTTCCACTTACTCATATGGACAGCACAAAGCAACATCTCCCACTCACTCATATGGACAGCACAAAGCAACATCTCCCACATACTCATATGGACAGCACAAAGCAACATCTCCCACTCACTCATATGGACAGCACAAAGCAACATCTCCCATTTACTCATATGGACAGCACAAAGCAACTTCTCCCACTTACTCATATGGACAGCACAAAGCAACATCTCCCACTTACTCATATGGACAGCACAAAGCAACATCTCCCACTCACTCATATGGACAGCACAAAGCAACATCTCCCACTTACTCATATGGACAGCACAAAGCAACATCTCCCACTCACTCATATGGACAGCACAAAGCAACATCTCCCACTCTCTCATATTGATAGCACAAAGCAACATCTCCCACTCACTCACATGGACAGCACAAAGCAACATCTCCCACTCACTCATATGGACAGCACAAAGCAACATCTCCCACTCACTCACATGGACAGCACAAAGCAACATCTCCCACTTACTCATATGGAATCTCCACTCTGTTATGCCAGCAATCTAGCAGTGTCTTCAGTAGCTCCAAGTTGTTCCTGAACACTTGTCGGATGGGATGGTAGATATTTGTCATCAAGATCTTGATCACCCGTGAGGCCATAGCGCGCTCCTCGGCTGAATCCTGATAGGTGATGGATAAGTGTTAATTATTACCACCAATTATATTATTATCCTTACCCTCCATCTCCCTGTGGAGCATACGCTTTCAATAAATTCATGCCAAGCTTTTCAGTCCTGTGCCATCCATAAAAGGTCTTTCCATGCCTCTTTATCTACTTCATGTCTGTCTCCTATTCCCTTATCCATGTGACTTTCAATGACAATAAACTTATACATTATGGAGCAAATGAAGGAAGAGATAAGATGTTTAAGAAAAGCCATTAATGTTAACAGGAGAGACAGAATGAGAAATGATGACATCAAACACAATTTAGGAACTACATCCTGCATCAAGTATATAAAGACAGAAAATTAAATCGTTTGGCCATCTCGTGAGAATGGAGGCTGATAAATGACCACTACACGCCTACAACACAAGACGATCTGGGTCCAGGGCACAAGGAAGACCAAGAAGCAGATGGATAGACAACATTATGGGCTCACAGCAGCCAAGGTGACACACTTGGCTGAAGAACGCACACTTCAGCTCCACACCACGCTTCATGTCAATAGTGGAAGAAACAGTGGAAGTAAATAAGTCATAGGTCAGTTTAGCTGACATAACCATTACCACTTTCAGTTATTAATGATTCTAATACCATCATCTCCTTTTTTTCTTTTTGCTCCTAATGTAGCCAAGAGCCACCACTGCAGATGGTCATCTTGAGGAAGTGGTTCCTATATAATGCCAGTATCTTCTCCTCACATCTTGCTTCGCTAACATTTGTCCCATTATTTCCATCAGTTCTACATCTGCCTCCACGAGTATTTGTCTCGTTATTTCCATCAGTTCCACATTTTGTTCCCCTAGTATTTGTCTTGTTATTTCCATCAGTTCCACATCTTGCTCTGCTAGTATTTGTCTCATTATTTCCATCAGTTCTACATCTGCCTCCACTACTATTTGTCTCGTTATTTCCATCAGTTCCACATTTTGTTCCCCTAGTATTTGTCTCATTATTTCCATCAGTTCCACATTTTGTTCCCCTAGTATTTGTCTCGTTATTTCCATCAGTTCCACATCTTGCTCCCACAGTATTTGTCTCATTATTTCCATCAGTTCCACATTTTCATTCATTCATTCATTCATAACCCTCCACTCCCAAAGGAGCATAGGCCTTCAACAAACACATGCCAAGTCCTCCTGTCACGTGCCATCATCTCAAGTTCTTTCCACGTTCTCCTCATCATTTTCACCTCTGTTTCCAGCTCTCTTCTCCATGGGTTCCACATTTTGTTTCCCTAGTATTTGTCTCGTTATTTCATCAGTTCCACATTTTGTTCCCCTAGTATTTGTCTCGTTATTTCCATCAGTTCCACATCTTGCTCCACTAGTATTTGTCTCGTTATTTCCATCAGTTCCACATCAGTAATCTTTGCATATCATTTCAATCCTCCTCCTCTGTGCAAAACTCTTTAACAAAAGTCTGTATCTTTCTGGTTGTTTGCTATTGCTATTTCTGTCATTTCTCTACCAAGATATACCTCACACATGTGTTGTGAAGCACATATTAAACAATTTAAAACTTTATAGGAAGCATTACATCATGCAGTAAACTTTCAAGTATCCTCCTTTTTTACTTATGCCTTTCAAATCTAATAACTCTGGGGGTGGGCCCCTTAAACTATAGCATGTGGTAGGAAAAACACTTAGAGAAGAGACATAGATACATACATTAAAGGGATAAAGAAGACATCGAAAGACCACAAGTGGATAACACAGGACAGGAGGCATCAACTTGTTGAAGGCCTATGCTCCTTGGGGAGCTAAAAAGTAATGAAGAATGAGTGAATGAATGTCTTAAGAAGTTCCGTTAAGTGGGACGTATGCAGTAAATTAAATTGTATTTGAAAATATCTAATTCTGCATTTTATATTAACTTCAAAGTATTTAGAACAACAATTGGATGAGGTCCAGTGTGGATTCCAACCAAACCAGAAGTACTCAAGACCTAATCTTCACACTCAGACAGCTGAGTGAAAAGGCCTTTGAGTATAAGAGAGAGATCCATCTTTGTTTCATAGATCTGGAAAAAGTGTTTGACAGGGTCACCCGGAGCAAACTTTGGGACTGTCTGGCAAGGAAGAACATTCCAGCACCTCTGATTCATGCTATACAGAGCTTCTACAAGTCTTGCAGAAATTATGTGAGGACAGCAAACCATAAGTCAGAAGAGTTCAGGACCACCACTGGTGTAAGACAAGGTGATATCCTGTCACCTTATCTTTTCATACTCCTCATGGACGATGTCATCAAGGCATGTAAGGAGAGAACAAGAAAGTATTCAGTGGGGTACTGGAAGATGAGAGAGGTCTGTATTTCAGAACTGGCATTTGCTGATGATGTTGCCCTGATTGCTAAATCAGAGGCACATCTCCAATCCAACCTGCAAGTCTGGAAGGAAGACCTGGAGAAGAGAGGGATGGTCATAAGCAGCTCTAAAACAAAATCCATGGTGATATCACGAGAAGAAAGAAGACATCAGATTAAGCTGGGAGAACTGGTCCTAGAGCAGGTCGACCACTTTAAATACCTTGGAGCAATTATAGACCGAAAGGGAGGCATCAAAGAAGAGTTGGCCACTCGAAAAGCAGCAGCTGGGAGACTTTTTCAGGCCATAAATCGAGGATTCCTCAGCAAGAGAGGTTGGTAAGAAAACGAAGATGGCTGTATTCCGCTCCACCTATGTCCCAGTCTTGACATATGGATGCCAGTCATGGGCAATGACTACAACCCACAAAAGCCAGATCCAAACCTCAGAAATGAGGTATCTGAGGAAGGTGGTTGAAGTAACAAGAAGAGACATGGTACGCAACCAGACGATACGTCAATGCCTTAAATCCCACCCCCTGCAGACCCAAGTAGAACAGTCCCAACTAAGATGGTTTGGCCATGTCTGCAGAATGGGAGAAGATCGGCTACCATGACAAGCATGGGAAACAAAGAGCCAGGGATCCAGACCCCCAGGACGACCCAGAGTCCGCTGGGAGGACAACATTAGACAATCTTTGAAGGACCGAGGACTAGAATGGAACCAGGCCAGGAGGAAGACAGCCGATAGGATAGTCTGGCGCTCTCTCTTCCAAACCTATACACCTCACGGTAGAAGGGGAACGACTAAGTAAGTAAGTAAGTATTTAGAACAAAAATTGAAAGCTAAACATTTTTGAAGACTGTGATGGAGTTACTGTGATTTAGTCTTCAATAGGCCCCATTTCGTTTTCTCGTCGTAACTATTGAGTTTGCCATTTTTGTCTTCCCTCTATTAAAGATTGGGAAGTATTCTTTTGCTCTCTGAATAATAGGGGTGTTTAGATTTGTTCTGTAGGTAAAGTAATTGCGGGTTTTTTTCTATAGGGATTAATGTAGGTTAGTACTGAAATGGCACCAGTCGGCCTTTTTCTAATTATCGCGATCTTGAAAATTCCATTTTTGCGTTGTTAAATTTATCGCGGTCATTTTTCGTGGGGAAGGGGAGATGACCCTTACCCAGGTAACGTCCAACTTTCTGCTCACGCTAGCGGACGACGTTAGGTAACGTTACGTAGCCGGAAATACGCGCGCATTTAAAGTAAGCACAAATACACTGGTGCTAAATTTAGAGATGAGCGCATGGAAAATTTTAGAGTATCTTTAATTCTATTGGTTGTAGGGAG
Source organism: Oreohelix idahoensis (assembly GCA_024509875.1). Taxonomy (NCBI): domain Eukaryota; kingdom Metazoa; phylum Mollusca; class Gastropoda; order Stylommatophora; family Oreohelicidae; genus Oreohelix; species Oreohelix idahoensis. The sequence goes on along the minus strand of JAMPIV010003253.1, from coordinate 77,814 downwards.
ACGCCTTGCCTCAAGTAGGTCGGGGGTCAGAGCAGGAAAATCTAAGATAAAGTAGCACTTTTCGATTTAGCGGTCTCTTCCTGCAGAAATCCTGGGCCGTGTATTAAGGTGACCAGACGTCCCGGTTTTTCCGGGACAGTCCCGGTTTTCGACCATTTTTTATAATTTGTCCCGACTTTTTTTCGATGCAATCCGGGACGCCAATTTGTCCCGGTTTTGGACGAATTTGCCAATTTGGCATAAATCTCACAGATTAAAAAAAAAATTATTATTATGTGGCTGACTTGAGGGAATTTTTAATTATTAGTGAACTGGCGCCGAAACAGCACAAGAGGTTGTCAGGGCCGTGAATTAGTTTTGCAGTTCCAATGTGATATTCGCAGTTATTTGAAATTTTAGGTAGTGGTAAAGTACCAAGATTTTGCGTACTGTATACGTTTATTTAATTTAAACGGTGAACTATTTGTGCATATTTTGTTATTGTTGTAAGAAAATGGTACCAAAGCGTAAATGCAGTTTCAATGAAGATTTACAAAAGGAATATCCGTTTATTAAAAAGAGTACATCAAACTTCAATGTACGATGCAATATATGTGCCTCCGGGTTTTCGATAAGCCAGTGGACGTGGTGATATTAAGAACCACATAAGCAGTGAGAAACATAAGAGAGCCGTCGTTACAGCTGCATCAAGCTCGTCGTTAACCACTTTCTTCAGAGCTGATAAAATTGGTGACCAAGAAGAGCAATTAGCTGCTTTAGAAGGCGCCTTTGCATACCATACGGTGCTACACAATTATACTTTCAGGTCTATAGATTGCACATCAAAATTACTTCAGGTTACTTTAGAGCCAAAATTTGCATGTGCACGTACAAAAACAGAAGCCATTATTCGAAATGTCTTGGCACCCCATATTCTAAATGAGTTAAGGTGTGACCTAGAAAAGTCTACATTTATTTCTGTACTAACAGATGCATCCAACCACAAAGAATTCAAGATTTTTCATTTGCTTGTCAGATACTTTGATCACAGTAATGGAGTGAAAATTAAAATATTAGAGTTAAAGTCATTGCCAGGTGAAACATCTGATATTGTAAGTAGTTTTCTTAATGACTGCATAACTGAAAATGGTTTAGACAGGAAAGTAGTTGGATTATGCGCAGACAACACAAATTCCAATTTTGGAGGTGCTGAAAGGAAAGGACAGAACAATGTTTTCAAAAAACTGCAAGAAAACCTTGGACATGGTCTTATAGGAGTTGGGTGTGCAGGTCATATTTTCCACAACACTGTTCGAACAGCTGCAGATGAACTGCCTGTTGATGTCGAGCTGATTATTGCTAAAATTTATCTACTCTTCAAATCATACACAGTACGAGTTGAAAGACTTAAGGAGTTTTGCCAGTTTGTGGAAACAGACTTCCAGATGATCTTAGGTTATGCTCAGACTAGGTGGCTTGCTCTGCTGCCTGCTGTTGAAAGGGTTCTTCAGATGTTCCTGCCTCTAAAATCATATTTTCAATCTCAAGACAGATGCCCAGTTTTTATACAGACATTCTGTGAAAATCCTCTATCTGAGGCATGGCTTGTTTTTGTTTATAGTCAGGCCTCTCCATTCCACGAAGCAGTGCAAAAAGTAGAGGGACAGACGGCCTCTGTGTTTGAAGTCATTGACAGCATCAACAGGTTGAAAACTATTTTGAAGTCCAAACTGGAAGACTGTTTCTTGCCATCAAGAGTTAAGCTAATCCTTGAAAAGCTGGAAATGGAAGCACTTCCAAAGGAGGATGTGAAAAAGTTTCATGCTAGCGTTTCTTCGTTCTATGAAACAGCTTTCAATTATTTGAATAAATGGGCTGCAAAAAATTTTCAAGACCTAGAATCCTACAGCTGGCTAACGCTGAACAGAATACCAATTTTGGCAGATATTGATATATCATCATCACTAGTGATTCAAACATTACCTTCAGCCCACTTTACAGAAACTGAAATTTATGACGAATATGTCTATATGAAGCAGTTTGTTACTTCTTAGAAAATTAGTGAATGGAGTGCCAAACAAACATTGCTACCACAACGTTGGATTGAAATGGTTTCCCACTTCAAAAACAATAATGTGACATTTTCAAATATTTTGAAGTTGGCAGAGTTTTTTTTTTTCTGTCTACCTGGAACAAATGCTGCCACAGAAAGAGTGTTTTCTTTGATGAACAGCTTATGGGCTAGTGATAAAACACAGCTAGGTGTTGAAACTTTGAAAGCTATGTTGACAACCAAAGTGAACTGTGAGGAAACATGTGTCGAGTTTTTTAAGATGCTGCTTGCAAAGAAGGACCTATTGATAAAAATCCACTCATCTGAAAAGTACAGTAACTCAGCTTCACCTTAAGTAAGGATTATTGATGTTTTTCTCTCTTATTAGTTTAAGTAGTTAAACTTATACAGTAAAATGTATGTTATTCAATGTTATTCAAATGTATATATAAAATGTATATTATTTTAAATTGACATCAACTTGATTTTTCCGGGACATGTCCCGACTTTTGACCTTTTCTTTACCCTTTTGTCCCGATTTTTTGCATTGAAATAGGTCAAATCTACTATTTTGTCCCGGATTAGGGTTTTGAAAATATGGTCACCTTACGTGTATCCAAGCATATTATCGGCTTCTAACGCTGAACGCAATATTTGGTATGTCAGTAATTTAAAGTAGCGTGGTAATTAAATCTAGTTCTCTAATAGAGCCTTAGTCCGTTCTAATTTAATTTATTTTTTTACTTTATAACTTGTAACGCCATCATTTATTTCTACAGTGTCTATGAGTGATAAAGAGATATTACGTAGGTGTGCTCCGTAGATTTAATAGAAAGTCTGTAGAAATACACGCATCCTAGATTTATATTAATTTACAGAATATTCTGAAGCACGTGTATTTTATTTCATTGAGAGATTAATTCTGATAAGTCTCCTAATAAAATACGGGAACGGATTTTTCGGGAAAATTTAATCACGTGGGTTATCGGGATTTATTCGAGTAGGAATTCTGGATGGATAGAGTAGATAATTAAGTATTTTTCTATCGGGGGAGTTAAAATATAATTGCAGGGAAACCACGTGGGGTAGAGGTGAAAGGAAAATTATGGTGCCTTAAGTGGTTGTGTAATTAAATATTATGCAGAGTAGTATTTGATTTGTGTGTTATGGAATTTAATGAGTTCTAGGAAATATAGTCTATAGAGATAGATATATTTCTGTGTATAGAGATGTAATATAAATGTAATGGTGAATTTTAAACAGTGATGTGCAGTTAACTGTTGTGCATTTTTATCATAAGGGGGAAACGATGATAAGGTCCTGAGACCGCTTACAGAGTTAAAGTAGGCCTAAGTACGGGAGGTTCCCCTACCTGTTTTTAATGTTTTAAGGCCTGAGGCAAGCTGTGTATAATTAGTATTGATCAGTGAGTCTGGGATTTACTAGACAGGCAGGGAGTTGATGGGAATAGCTGACCCAGGGTCAGGAAATATTTATGTATTGTCGTGCACAAGATGAAAGGGGAAATGGTGAAGCAGTCTGCGTTTTGGGTGTTTACATGTTGTGCTAAGATATGAGCGTGACTGAAGCATCCACTGTTTACGTTTTATATGTAAGTTTATATTATGAGAGTATTGTAGTACAGAGTGGCATTTCTTTTTGTGTCCACAGCAGTGGTCACGGCCCGAAGAGCGGGAGTTGCCAATAAATCTTGTTCCTGACAGCTGGCAAAGGTAGCCAGTCTTCTCAAGAGAGAAAACGTCGAGGAAGCGCCAGAGGCGTAAGAGCTTGTACCGCGGTGGGTATCGGCTCTGAGTATTGTGGCCCCAGAGAGAGGGAGCGAGGAAGAGCAGGTCGAGACAGCGACGCAGTCTTCAGTGAAAAGGGTTTTCTTAAGACCCGGAGCTCTAAGCTCATACACACCCATCGAACCCAAGCAAGCGGGTTGGTGTGTCTTTTTTTTGGCCACGGTCACAATCATACCGAAGTGCCTAAACCCAAATGAGGGGTAACATAGCAAGGGAAAATCAGCTTTCTTTTCGCCAAATAGAGAAGCCTCTACAGTCTATGGCAAGTGCCTAGTCAATATTTTCAGAAGTCATCAGAAGTACGAGTCAGAACCAGGAAGAAAGGGATATCATTTCCCGGTTGCTGAAATGAAACGAGAGCAGCAAGGCAGGAGAAGTGGAGAGAGAAATGGTGACAAATAGATCAGGGACCTGCAGAGTCTCATATTATTCTTAGAGGGTAGCCTCTGAGCCTTAGAGTTAGAAAAAGTCTATTACATAGCAGTGCAGAGTGTGACTTAGTGGCGTATAGCGCTGACAGAGTTAGCTACTGTGCAGATAGTCTTCGGCAGTACCAGCAGAACCTTGACATTAGAAATAGTAAATTATAGAGTGTGGCTATAGTTGACGCCCCACCAAATTAGACTGTAGTTAAGATCACTTATCATTTTTTTAAATTTTGTCCCCAGCAGGGTGTATGAAGGAGTGAAAGTGGTTGGAGTTTTAATTTGGTGTGCTTATAATCAAATTGATTTTCTTTGTTTTCCAGGTCGGTGCAACCTGGCACGATATATGCTTTTCTTTGTTTGTTACTATGTTATGAAAATTCTGTTGATTTGTATAATAAACTTATTTAATGTTCACTGGATCAGCTTCGTCACTGTATAGTCCTTAACTGTTGTCTGTACAGTGGTGTCTGTAGTGTTAGTTTAACCTTATCTCCTTTAGTCTGTTAAAGGTAGCCAGAGGTGGTGAGTTTATAGCATTTCTTTAGTCACGATTTGGCGAGGAAGATTTAATTTCGGTTATCCTCCTCGGGCCAATAGACTCACCTTACTACATTCACTGTCATTTCTCATAATTAATCTATTATCTTAGTCTTTTCTCACACTAGGGTCTTGTCCTACACTTGGGCATAACTCGAACTTAAATCCAACTCGTGACAAAGACATATAGTCTTGAAATAAACTTTATCTGATTTTAGGTTCTTACCTCAGGTATGGCTGTTGTATGCCACAATATCATGATGACAATAAGATCCACAGCAAAATAGGTTATCCCTTTCCCACTGACTTCCTGGGTAAAAAACAGTTGGCACAAAGGCCGCAGCCAAAACTTTGCATATGGCTGAAAGGTCTGAAACAGCAAAATGTTCTAGTTAATACGATGCAAGCAGCATCTGTATCCTATATATACCCTTGCTGTTTCCACTGTCAGCAATGTTTAAAACATTTCTGAACGTAGTCCCATAGCAGATACAGCCATAGGGGTAGTGAAGTGTCAGAGACTTCATTATACTGGGTCCAGTATCCAGAGGTGGGTGTGACCAGTTCCCTTCCTTTTATTACTCTGTAAATGGATTACCTAGAAAAAGAAAGTTTTATTGCCTGCAACAGTAAGTTTTCTTTGGTAAGCACGTATTCTACTGTGAACTTTTTAGTGTTTTTTCAATTTACGTGCAACATGCTTTAAGTATACCGAACATACTTGAATCAATACTACAAAAGACACTGTATATTATAATTCTCTATCTATTTCTCTACAGTTTGATATATAATATGTACATGTTCACAGAAATGATTTACATAAAATTTACACTAAAAGATAGCACACTTCACCATTTAGAATTCATAAAAAAATAAATACTCCACATGGTGGACAATAATTACAGAAGCAAAGAGTTAAGAGTTTCTGTATTTCTTCCTTATTTGGTTTTTCACAGTTAACCTGTAACTCCTTTTCGGCTGGCTGGATGTTTGAGGCATCTTGTAGAGCTGGTTTATTTTAGCAGCTCTCAGAATGTTTCATCTCTTTATTTCCTGTCCTTTTGTTGCTAAGCAATTTTCTATCTCATCCTTGATGAGGCCACTCGATTGCTTTTATTTCCGTTAACCTCCTTGCACTGTTGTATGGTAGCTCATATTTCCTTTGGCTGCAGCTTTCATTGCCTCTCTCGCTAACTTGTCAAGGACAAACAAATGAAAACAGAAGAGAAGGGAAGTGAGAACTAAGTTGAATAAATAAAAATAAAGATACAACCAGTAAATGTTGAGGTTGCAACTCATGAATGCCAGTACATATAAAATGATCACTCAAATAGATCCAGGTAATATTGAGACAGTAAATTTTTTATTTGTTTCTTGATTTCTGATATTTCCCATGATACACTGCTTTCTGTAGTTGTGTTTCTGTATATTTTCTGAGTTTCAACTTTACTTTAGCTAACAGGATTGTGACGAAAGTACTGAGATTCTGTCTTTCAAATGGCCCATGTCTTTTTCTCCTTGCATTTAGTTCACTATTTTTAGGAGGGATTACAGGAAATCCTTCTCCATGTTTCTTCTCCTTCTATTATTTACGTTTTTTCTAGATGAGATCACGAGGGAGTTTGATCTCATCTGCTTTATGGTTCTTCTTTATGTGTTTAGAATGGGGGTGTAGGGAATTAGACAGTATTTTTCTAGAAGAAAGATTATAGATGCTAGATCAGGATTGGCACCAGATTGTCTTTTTTTAAAGATATTGCGTGGCCATATACGCATTTTTCGGGAGTTAAATTATTTGCGGCCATTTTTGCTTCATTTCCGCAGTATAGGGCTAGGACCAATTCCCGGTTCTTTGTCTAGCAGAAACTGGTTGCATCAGAAAGATCTAAGGTTCTGATTGGCTGAGAGATAACTGCAGTTGAAATGCAGAGCTCCGATTGGCTTTAGAACCACGCCGCGCATATGACGTCATGAAGTCGGCGCGTGGGGGTCTTGATTATAAAAGGCCTATATTTCATAGCCTCTTTCTCTTTTAATGAAAAAATTGCCAAAGCCGGGTGCCAGAAGCATATTGTCGATTGCCTTCAGTTGGACATTCGAGATTTGGTAAGCATGAATTTTTGCGTGAGGACTGTATTTAATTTTTCTAGTCCTAGCCGATCATTTAAGTTTCTTTGGGCAGTTTAGTTTAATTTAATTCTTAACTCCAGAGCCATCAATTCGATCTGAGTGATAGACATGAGAAACTAGGTCCATTTAATTCCTTGTTGAAAGAATAGCGGCATGGTTTAAAAGTTGAGATATCACCGCTTTGTATTATTGCAAAGTCGGTCGGGAGAGAAACTCGCATCTGCGAATCATATGTATTTACAGAATAGTCGGGAGCGTGTGTAATGTGTATTTTTATTTGTGATTTTAGTGAGAGTATTGATGCTCGCTATTTATATAGTTACGCATATATCTGTGGACGGAAGTGATAGAGGTATTAATTGGAGCACATGTGTGCTATCAGTAATGAATGTATGCAGGAGCGCGTGGTTGAAAAACTGCGGCACCACGTGGCTGAACTACGGGGTTTTCAATTTGATAATCGGGGGTTATGTATAACTTTTGACGGCAGGTAGATGCTAGCGTAAACAGGATTATATGTTATTGATTGTGCATTATTGTTCTGTGAATTCAGAAGATGGGAGAAGTAATTTTAAAGGGAATTATTTTGTATTACATTTTGAATGTGATTACTATTATTGACGGGAATGTTAGGAATTCCTAGAGAAGGCTAGTTTTAGTTGTGTTAAACATTACGGCATTAGTGTCAGCGTAAGAAGTAGGCCACAGTACGTCTGCCCAGACGGGCCACTGAAAATATTGTTGTTGCTCGGAGTTAAGTCAGGCAGAACAAGCGATCTGGGTTAGCCAATGTTTACTTTGTAGGCTCAGGTAGAGAGGGGAGTTACGTGGTGAAGAGTAAGGAAGTTAATTGTTATTTGAAATGTATTATTATGGTTTGTTTAGCTGTTGGTTTGTTTTGTCTAAAACAGCAGGTACCGGCTTTGTGGGAATGAGAGCGGAATTTTGAGACCACAAAATTTCTCCCACGGCAAAGTTGGGGCATTCGAGAACCGCAAGGGTTTTACGTTAGTTGCCAGTAGTGGAAGGAGAGGAAGAAAATACGTTTTCCCAGCCAGGGGAAGACATTTTCCAGCGAATAGGATTTTTGTGGATAAATCCTGAGCTCTGACGCTCGTTACACACGCAGATTTGGCAGGCTGCCAGCGTTGTGGTAATTTTGTGTTCGTTTCTTCACGGCCATAATAAAGCCGACGGCCCAGTTATAGGTACTCGGGCAGGTAATTTCAGAGTGGTAGAAGTCCGCTACAGTTCCAGTCCAGAATCCAGTGGGGTTCTGTTAAACCTCAGTCATCAATTCCAGAGTTAGTGGAGAGAGAGAGGGTAAACATTCTCTCTACTGAAGTCAGCACAGATAGGCAGAACTGTTAGTTTTGGTGAATCATAGCAGAGGACAGCTGCTGAAGTTTAGAGGTGCAGTTAGTTGTGTTCAGGAGATTCCAGGATAGGCTGTGTAGAACCGAAGTCTGTGCAGAGATTGTGTAGTCACTTCGCCGTCGTTCCAGCTATCAGTGGACTTAGAGTTAGAGTTAGAATTTAGAACAGCTAGTTTGGAGTGTAGGCGACATCAAGTGCAGTGTAGTTCATTTCAGTTAACCTTACCTTCTTTCTCCATACAGGTTGCAATTGTGGGAGAAGGGTTGGGGTTGATGCATTTTTAACTGTGCTTGATTTTGTTTTCAGGTGGGCATCCTCGCATTTTTTGTATTTGACAATGCATATGTTTGTTTATAGGTGTATAATAAACTTGTATAAATTGTAGCTGGCATCAGTCATTTCCTTTAGTACAGTAGCTATATGTTGTCTGTACCTTGGTGTTTGTGAATCTTAATTGAACCTTATCCCCATAGGGTAGTTAGAGGTGGTTCGAGGCCATAGCAATTTAAACGTCCGAAGTGGCGAGGAAAGAATCAACCTCGGTTCTCAACCTCGGAGCCAATGGTCTCAACTTTCACATTTTTGCACCATATTTCTATCTGAATCTATCATTACAGTCTTTCTTCTTACTATTGTCTTGTCACTATATGTAGACAGTCTCTAGTCCTAAATCCATTTCGTGACAAAGTGGGTGCTATCGTTCGGTGAATCATCTTTGTTACGTTCAATTCTGTGATCTTGACAAAGTTGGTGGCGTCGTCCTTGGGATCATCTTTGTTGGGATCAATTCTAGATTCATAGATTGTCTCTGAAGAAAGTTCTGGAAATAGATTTCAAAAAAAAAAATCCCCTAGACTTGAGCTATATTAAGACTGATCCAGCTATAAGTTTTTTTCCACAGGTTCCAGTTAGTATAGATGATAGTGGTTGTAAGGTTGTTTATGACTTAGAAGTAATTGATGGCTAATGGAATTTTTTTCTTGACAGGAAAGTAAATTCGGGTTTTGGGTAGCTGGATAACTTGAATTTTTTTCAGGTAGTTATTAGTCAGACTTGGTGTTAGTCTGAGTTCGGGTTTTTGCGACAGCATTTTTCCTAGTAGGTAACGGGAAGTTATGGGGCCTTCACGTCTCTATATTTGTGAGCTTACGGCAGAATTTGCAGGTAACATGGCTGATCTCGATAAAGTACATAAGATTGCACTTGAGGTAGCTAAGTTCATGGAGTATGGTGACAGCGAAATTCCACCCCTTCTGGAATATGCAGAAAGCCTGCAGGGGCAATATGAGGTAGACAACTTATTTGGCAATCGTCTAGCGTTGGCATGGACCTGTGCAAAAGCTGGGGACAGCGAAGCATTCATCCGAGAGTTCATAGAACAAGGAATAGAAATGGTCCAGAAATCGGAAAGAAGAAAACAAGAACGGGAAATAGAAAGACAACAATGGGAAAAGGAGCGACTAGAAAGGGACAACCCCTCTGAAAATCTTGTGCCAGTAAAGGATAACTTGTCGGCTCAAACTGCACCCCAACTCCAGGAAAAGGACTTTCCGTTGGAAATGGACCCGAAGCCCAAACAAGGAAAGGATTCAGCTAAGGAAAGCAGCCCTTACAACGCTGGGAAGATTACGAAGCGATCCCAGGCGTGGAAACTGCATAACAGGGGGAATAATGCAAGCAAGCATTATAATTCGGATGGCTACCGATTCTCCCATGCTCGTGAGAGAGCACAACATACTCGACACGGAAAGTCGAGGTCAGGGTTCGAATCCCTAATAAGGCATGTTTCGCCAGCTCCCCAGCGGGACAGCGAAAAACGACAGGCAGAGGCGCATTCGCCTGACATCCCTGTGCAGCCTAATGGCAAAACAGTGGTGATTGTGGAAGTACATTCTTTGTCGTCGGGAATTAGGCCCCCGATGGTATTAGCTCCTTCAGGAGAGGGACATACTGACAAGAACTGTATTCAAGGAACATTGGAACCAGTCACTGAGAGCTTTATCTCAGATTCTCCGCGATCTAACGGGATCTTAAACCGTCAAGTGTCACTGCAGGACACATCCCAACTGACGCCAGTAACTCTTACAGGGGAGGGCAAGGTTGAAGGTAGAACCAGGGTGTTAGACGGAGAGCTCCCGTGGTCTACATTTTCATCTCACCAACTTTTCAGGCCAGAAAAGAGTGAGAAAAGCGACCTTACGCATTTGCAAGGAGCTATATTGGAGAGCTCTGTCCCGCTTCAGATTGGTAGGGGAAGAGCGAATCCAGAACCACTGCCAGGGGCAGATCTTACCTACTTTTCTTCAAAGGTAGAAGCTATTGAGATCAGTGAGGACTCAGTAGAAACCCAGCAAGAAATCGGAGGCTCTACACCAGAGGAACCCGAGACGTTGCATCGTTCTCGCACGGTACCAGCAGTCACAAACCCACTGACGCGCAGCGAGGAAGTCGCCATCGCCAGGTCGCCACAGCGCCCGCCGGTCACATCAGCTGACCAGAACAGCCTTTTGACGGTCATAGCAAGGGAAAGTTCAGACCCGCCATTAGACGGCACAGGTCCGAAGAGAGATCAACTCTCCCAACGGAGCATAGGAGCTCATTCTAGGAGAGGAAGAAGGAGGAAACGCAAAAGAGGAAGGTCGAAGAACACTGAATAGGAGGGGTAAGGACAGACAGCCTTGTAGACAGGAATAAGGGCCAGTGTGAAACACAGAGATTTCAGTAATGAGATCGTTGCTCAATCTTTGAAAGGGGGGAGTGATGTGACGAAAGTACTGAGATTCTGTCTTTCAAATGGCCCATGTCTTTTTCTCCTTGCATTTTGTTCACTATTTTTAGGAGGGATTACAGGAAATCCTTCTCCATGTTTCTTCTCCTTCTATTATTTACGTTTTTTTCAAGATGAGATCACGAGGGAGTTTGATCTCATCTGCTTTATGGTTCTTCTTTATGTGTTTAGAATGGGGGTGTAGGGAATTAGACAGTATTTTTCTAGAAGAAAGATTATAGATGCTAGATCAGGATTGGCACCAGATTGTCTTTTTTTAAAGATATTGCGTGGCCATATACGCATTTTTCGGGAGTTAAATTATTTGCGGCCATTTTTGCTTCATTTCCGCAGTATAGGGCTAGGACCAATTCCCGGTTCTTTGTCTAGCAGAAACTGGTTGCATCAGAAAGATCTAAGGTTCTGATTGGCTGAGAGATAACTGCAGTTGAAATGCAGAGCTCCGATTGGCTTTAGAACCACGCCGCGCATATGACGTCATGAAGTCGGCGCGTGGGGGTCTTGATTATAAAAAGGCCTATATTTCATAGCCTCTTTCTCTTTTAATGAAAAATTGCCAAAGCCGGGTGCCAGAAGCATATTGTCGATTGCCTTCAGTTGGACATTCGAGATTTGGTAAGCATGAATTTTTGCGTGAGGACTTTATTTAATTTTTCTAGTCCTAGCCGATCATTTAAGTTTCTTTGGGCAGTTTAGTTTAATTTAATTCTTAACTCCAGAGCCATCAATTCGATCTGAGTGATAGACATGAGAAACTAGGTCCATTTAATTCCTTGTTGAAAGAATAGCGGCATGGTTTAAAAGTTGAGATATCACCGCTTTGTATTATTGCAAAGTCGGTCGGGAGAGAAACTCGCATCTGCGAATCATATGTATTTTTACAGAATAGTCGGGAGCGTGTGTAATGTGTATTTTTATTTGTGATTTTAGTGAGAGTATTGATGCTCGCTATTTATATAGTTACGCATATATCTGTGGACGGAAGTGATAGAGGTATTAATTGGAGCACATGTGTGTGCTATCAGTAATGAATGTATGCAGGAGCGCGTGGTTGAAAAACTGCGGCACCACGTGGCTGAACTACGGGGTTTTCAATTTGATAATCGGGGGTTATGTATAACTTTTGACGGCAGGTAGATGCTAGCGTAAACAGGATTATATGTTATTGATTGTGCATTATTGTTCTGTGAATTCAGAAGATGGGAGAAGTAATTTTAAAGGGAATTATTTTGTATTACATTTTGAATGTGATTACTATTATTGACGGGAATTTTAGGAATTCCTAGAGAAGGCTAGTTTTAGTTGTGTTAAACATTACGGCATTAGTGTCAGCGTAAGAAGTAGGCCACAGTACGTCTGCCCAGACGGGCCACTGAAAATATTGTTGTTGCTCGGAGTTAGTCAGGCAGAACAAGCGATCTGGGTTAGCCAATGTTTACTTTGTAGGCTCAGGTAGAGAGGGGAGTTACGTGGTGAAGAGTAAGGAAGTTAATTGTTATTTGAAATGTATTATTATGGTTTGTTTAGCTGTTGGTTTGTTTTGTCTAAAACAGCAGGTACCGGCTTTGTGGGAATGAGAGCGGAATTTTGAGACCACAAAATTTCTCCCACGGCAAAGTTGGGGCATTCGCAGAACCGCAAGGGTTTTACGTTAGTTGCCAGTAGTGGAAGGAGAGGAAGAAAATACGTTTTTCCCAGCCAGGGGAAGACATTTTCCAGCGAATAGGATTTTTGTGGATAAATCCTGAGCTCTGACGCTCGTTACACACGCAGATTTGGCAGGCTGCCAGCGTTGTGGTAATTTTGTGTTCGTTTCTTCACGGCCATAATAAAGCCGACGGCCCAGTTATAGGTACTCGGGCAGGTAATTTCAGAGTGGTAGAAGTCCGCTACAGTTCCAGTCCAGAATCCAGTGGGGTTCTGTTAAACCTCAGTCATCAATTCCAGAGTTAGTGGAGAGAGAGAGGGTAAACATTCTCTCTACTGAAGTCAGCACAGATAGGCAGAACTGTTAGTTTTGGTGAATCATAGCAGAGGACAGCTGCTGAAGTTTAGAGGTGCAGTTAGTTGTGTTCAGGAGATTCCAGGATAGGCTGTGTAGAACCGAAGTCTGTGCAGAGATTGTGTAGTCACTTCGCCGTCGTTCCAGCTATCAGTGGACTTAGAGTTAGAGTTAGAATTTAGAACAGCTAGTTTGGAGTGTAGGCGACATCAAGTGCAGTGTAGTTCATTTCAGTTAACCTTACCTTCTTTCTCCATACAGGTTGCAATTGTGGGAGAAGGGTTGGGGTTGATGCATTTTTAACTGTGCTTGATTTTGTTTCAGGTGGGCATCCTCGCATTTTTTGTATTTGACAATGCATATGTTTGTTTATAGGTGTATAATAAACTTGTATAAATTGTAGCTGGCATCAGTCATTTCCTTTAGTACAGTAGCTATATATTGTCTGTACCTTGGTGTTTGTGAATCTTAATTGAACCTTATCCCCATAGGGTAGTTAGAGGTGGTTCGAGGCCATAGCAATTTAAACGTCCGAAGTGGCGAGGAAAGAATCAACCTCGGTTCTCAACCTCGGAGCCAATGGTCTCAACTTTCACATTTTTGCACTATATTTCTATCTGAATCTATCATTACAGTCTTTCTTCTTACTATTGTCTTGTCACTATATGTAGACAGTCTCTAGTCCTAAATCCATTTCGTGACAAGGATGTGATCTGATGCCACATCTGCTCCTTTATACACTCTTATGTCATGTAATGATGATCTGAACTTCTTATTTATGTACATATGGTGAAACTGAATTTCTGTCCAGTGGTTTGGTGATATTCATGTTGCTTTTTGTATTATTTTTATATGGAAACATGCTTCCTTCTATAGTCAGCTGATTTGAAGCATGTAAGTTTTTAAATATCTCTCCATTCTCATTCACTGTTCCAAGTCTTTGTTCTCCCATGCCTTCTCCAAAGCTGCTACCCTTGCATATAAGTCACCAATCAAAATGTTAATGTCTTCTCTTCTTATCCATAATATTTTGAAGTACTGAGATTCCTGCTTTCACAGATTCTTCTTCATCATTAGTTGGTACATTACATTGGATGATATTCATCTTCATTTTCTTTTCAGCAGTTCTGAATATTTATCATGTTAATGTGGGTCACATAGCGTCCCATTCTGTGTCTACCATATTTCCTTAGACAGCATTAGATTTACACTTACAATATGAGAGGTATTTTTTTCCTCACATCCTGAAGGAAGTCAGAGTGGCTTAGAGCGTCCGCCACTAATTCTAAAGGTACTGGGTTCGCCCCCAGTACACGGGATATAACTGATGGAAATTATTTTCAGAACCAGTGGTTCCTAATGATGTCACACTTCCCCCTGATCTCCTGGGTAGTGAGATCTCCTGGGTAGTGAGATCTCCTGGGTAGTGAGATCTCCTGGGTAGTGAGATCTCCTGGGTAGTGAGATCTCCTGGGTAGTGAGGTCTTCTGGGTAGTGAGGTCTCCTGGGTAGTGAGGTCTCCTGGGTAGTGAGGTATCCTGGGTAGTGAGGTCTCCTGGGTAGTGAGAATGGATGCCTAGCCTTCTCAGATGAGGGCGAAAAAATAGGAGGTCCTGTGTGCAAGTTGCGCAAGTTAAAAATCTCTTGGCAGCTGGAAATCGTAAACAGTAGGCCATACAGCCACCACCCTGGCAAAGTTTAAGAAAATAGGAAACCTACCACCCACAAAAATATTAATAGAATGTGTGATTCCTGTATACACACATTGGGATCCTCATCGGTGCTACAGAGTTTGTGCACTGTGCTGAGATCCTCCTTGTGTTCTAAGGGAGGAGATCGGAGCTCTTATGGAGTTGTCCGTGATGCAATGAAGATGGTCCTTAAAACCAAAACCGAAACGTCACATCCTGAAGTTTGCATTACTTCTCCTGGATTCAGTTTCTTTCTTTGTTTCTATTCCCTTCCATCTCGTTCCACACAAACCCTGGATGTCAGTTGAAATAGTTTACATTTCTACTGCCACTTTTTCATGTTTGTTTAGTGTTCAAATACTTCAGGCATGAAATCTAGCAATTTCCCCTTATGAAAGTTAACAGACCTTGTTAACTCCTAGGCGATATAGCAAGTGATAGGAAACTCTATAAAGACAGGAGGCAATCTGATCATCAGATGGGGTCTCCCCATCAATCTAGTGTTTCAGCCGGCTAAACTAGGTGAGGGTAACCGAATGGTTATAAACCTTCGGTGAGTTAGGGTCTGCCTACCCATGCATGCAAAGACTGGATTCGATAGACTGCGCGGAAGAAACCACCTGTTGGTTCAACGGGCATGACGGCGATTACCAGCAACGCGCTGTGGAGCGTAAGGAGCACGGCGAGGCACGTAGAAAGCCCTGGTCATCCACTGCACCTGACTTCATCTCCAGTCGTCTTGACTTGTCTTGCCACTGGATTGAGATGGACCCAGGCGAGAGAGTGAGGTCGACGAATTGCGCAACTCTTCCTCACTTTAATCCAAATCACCGCACAAGTCACTCTTTCATCCATTCATAAAGGTGGCGGTGCAGTTCTGATAGAGAAACTTCACATGATCTTCCAGCAAATGTGGCAGAGTGAAACCATCCCACACGATCTCAAAGATGCGTCAATTATACATCTATATAAACGTAAAGGTAATCGCCAAGACTGTAACAATCATCGAGGCATCTCTCTTTTATCAATCGCTGGGAAGATATTCGCCAGAATACTTTTGAATCGCCTTACGGCTCATCTTGACAAAGGTCTTTTACCTGAAAGTCAGTGTGGATTCCGGAAAGAACGTGGAACCACAGATATGGTGTTTGCTGCAAGACAGCTACAAGAAAAATGCCAAGAACAGCACTGTGACCTGTACACAGCTTTCATCGACTTGACAAAGGCGTTCGACACGGTCAATAGAGAGGGTCTATGGAAGATCATGGCAAAATACGGCTGCCCAAAGAAATTTATCACAATAGTGCAGCAACTGCATGATGGAATGCAGGCTAGAGTTCAGGAAAACGGTGAGCTATCAGAGCCTTTCCCCGTCTCAAATGGAGTTAAACAAGGGTGCGTACTTGCACCGACTCTGTTCAGTATCATGTTTTCTGCTATGCTGACTGATGCTTTTAGAGACGGGGACACAGGAATCAACATTAGTTATCGAATTGATGGAAAATTGTTTAACCTTAGGAGGCTTCAAGCAAAAACCAAGGTCAAATCACACACCATCAGAGATCTTCTGTTTGCCGATGATTGTGCCCTCAATGCTGGCTCAGAGGCTGATCAGCAGCATAGTGTGGATAGATTCTCCGAAGCCTGCGCCAACTTTGGGCTTACCATCAACACGAAGAAAACAGAAATCATGTACCAACCAATCATCAAGGTTAATAGTGAGAAACTGAATGTTGTGAACAGATTCACATACCTTGGTAGCACACTATCCCAGAACATTGTCATTGATGATGAGGTGAACACCAGGATCTCCAAAGCCAGCAGCACATTTGGCAGACTATACACCAACGTTTGGCATCGAAGTGGCATTAGTCTACAGACAAAGCTGAAGGTGTACAGAGCTGCGGTGCTTCCAGTGCTGCTACATGCATGTGAAACATGGACTGTATACAGGCGCCATGTAAAGAAGCTAAACCACTTCCATACAGTCTGTCTCAGGAAGATAATGAACATCAAATGGCAAGACAAGAACCCGGATACCGCCGTTCTTGACAGAGCTGGTATCCCTAGTATTGATACTATTCTGATGCAGTCACAGATTCGCTGGGCAGGTCATGTAGTCCGCATGCCAGACCATCGACTGCCAAAGATACTCTTTTATGGTGAGATGCAGAAGGGTAAACGCTCCCATGGTGGCCAAAAGAAGCGCTTCAAAGACACGTTAAAGACGTCATTGAAAACCTTTGACATAAACCCAGACACATGGGAAGCTGCTGCGCAAGACCGAACTGCTTGGCGCACATCTCTTCGTAAAGGTGCAGCGGCATGCGAATCATCCAGAAGAGCAGCAGCGGAACAGCGGAGACAAGCTAGAAAGGACCGTGTAATAAAACCTTCACATGAAGCAAACATTCCCTGCCCACACTGTCCGAGATCTTTCCAGGCCCGCATCGGGCTCATCAGTCACCTTCGTACCCATAGACTAACCTAACATATTCCTAAATAATTGGATGAACAGAGTGGTCTTCATCACCCGTGATGGACGAACAACAGTGTTTCAGCTCTTTAGCTCCTTTACACTCTAAGGGGGGGGGGGGCTCCCAAGTGTCTCCACCTCCTGTTGTCTTATGTAAAAAATGAACCCACTCCACCTTGGTTGCAGCTTTGAAATCCACAATTCTGCCAAGTATACAGTTCTTAATAGAAAGTAACAACATGCTATTCTGAAATAAGGTAGTTTTTACCTTACTACAGTTCATCACAAGCTTGGCAATGAACAGTTTCACATTGATGTGAGTCTGTGGGTTTGTCATTTTCTCATATAAATACGGCATCCAAGCAGGCATCTCCTTTGGTACAGTTCCCTAAAATAATGAAACATCTCGTGTAATTAATATTCTGTGTATACAACTTCATGGCTGAATAATGCGACAAAAATGCAAAAACTAAACTGACTCATTACATCACATGACACACTCCATCATCATCATTTTCCTTATCACTCCATATATGGAGAAGCTGATCTTGCAGTGAAGGTTTGTTTAGCAATTTGTTTTACATAATGAGTCACTTTGTTAGACATGCATGAGTCACCTTGTTAGACATGCATGAGTCACCTTGTTAGACATGCATGAGTCACCTTGTTAGACATGCATGAGTCACCTTGTTAGACATGCATGAGTCACCTTGTTAGACATGCATGAGTCACCTTGTTAGACATGCATGAGTCACCTTGTTAGACATGCATGAGTCACCTTGTTAGACATGCATGAGTCACCTTGTTAGACATGCATGAGTAAGCAGTGGTTCTATTCTATCTTTAAATGACAAATGTCCCATCATAAACAAAGAGGAAAACAAAGGAGAGTTCTTTATAGTTTTCATAATAATTACTTAAAGGTGATGTTTCAGAGCAGTTGTAATGGAGACAACGTTCTGGTGAGAATACGTCACATGATGATGATGATGATGTTAGCAACCGTTGTTTTTTTTTGTTATTAAGTGAGGATATGACACTATATGATGATGTGATGAATTTAAAAGGTAAAAATGAAATCTGGCACATGCTGGCAAAAAAAAGTTTCTTGCCAGCATACTGATTTTGTGACAGACACTAAAAACCTTTAATTTAGTTTTAAAATACCAATTTTGAGATATTTTTACTGCATGAAACTTTAGATTCTCTGTTATCAAACAGTGCAAGTTATAATGCTAAATAGTGATTTTTAAAGTACATTTCACACGCATTTGGAAACCCTGTCTCATAAATTCAGAAACATCAACATGCTGACTATTAATACCTGAGCGTCTCTGAATTTGACATTTTATGCACACTGTCTTCAAACTCTCGTAATTTTTCACTAAACATTTCTAATACTGTCACCAAACTATCATAACTTTTCACTAAATTTTCTTCACACTGTCTTCAAACTCTCATAACTTTTCCCTAAATTTTTTTCACACTGTCATCAAACTCTCATAACTTTTCACTAAATTTTTTTCACACTGTCATCAAACTCTCATAACTTTTCACCTAAATTTTCTTCACACTGTCAACAAACTCTCATAACCTTTCACTAAATTTTCTTCTCACTGTCTTCAAACTCTCATAACTTTTTACTAAATTTTCTTCAGTTTTCAAACTCTCATAACTTTTCACCAAATCCTCCAAATTTCAATAAATTCTCCACCCTTAATTAGGTCTTTGAAAGATGTTTCTTGTGAGAGCAGATCTCAAAATGCCAAGATGATACTGATTTATTCCCAGTATGACAGCTCAATATTTCTCCCTATTGTCACGAAGTGGATTTAAGTCTAGAGGTTGTCTTAAGATAGAGACAAGACCCTAGTGTTAAGAAAGTCTGAGACGATAGAATTTAGATGAAAATGACAGTGACTGTGGACAGATGAGACTATTGGCTCAAGGGTGAGAACCTGGATTGACTCTTCCTTGCCACTTGTGACTAAAATTATGCTATACCCTCACCCCCCTCTAGCTACCTTTAAACACAAGATGATGGGAGCCGCGCTGGTGTAATGGCTTCGGCATTGTACTGGCGACCAGGTGTTCATGGTTCAAACCCGGGCAACAGCGTTTGAAGAAATGTTTACGGCCGGAAATTTGGTTGAATAGCCTGAACGGCTCCTGTGATAAACCCTCTGTGGATGGGAAGGAGCTTCTCTCCTGACCGGGTTGGAAGGAAAGTCCTCAGGTTCCCCAGCCTCGCAATGACATGTCATTGGGCCGAAGGGCTGAAAGCCCAAGTGCCGCTGGTTAAGGAAAAAAAAAAAAAAAAAAAACACAAGGTGATAAAGTGTAAATAACGACCACAGACACCACTATACAGACAACATATAGGGACAGTATAGTATAGAAGCTGATCCAGTCTACAATATATAGATATTTTATTTACACAATAAAACATTAAATGTCATCATACAGCAAAGAAATAAATACTGTGCACTGTTGCACAGACCTGAAAAACAAAGAACCAATTAAGTAGATAGACACATAAAAACCCCACAACCACATTCACTCAGTCAGTCACCCTGCTGGGGAAAAATAGAATGATTAGTGATTGTAACCACACTCTAACTGGTGGGGCATCCGCTTAAGCCTCCACTGTCTACTACTATATGATTTGCTACTGTCACCGTTCTGCTGACACTGCCTAAACTATTGTCTACACACACACAGCTTCCAGCCTCTTTAGGCGATAAGCGCCGCTAACTAAAGCACTGGACTGCTACCTAGTAGACTTAGATTACAATTATGGCTCAGAGTCTATCCATCTAATGGATAATAAAAGACCCTACTGGTCCTGTCTATTTTCTCCCTCCTTCTCTCTCTCTCTCTCTCTCCGCCTGGTCTCAGTGTCTCTCTAACACTCGACGTCTGCTGATGTGGCGTCTCCGTTACGCCTCTTCTCTTGATAATGTTCAGAACTAGGAATGATATCCCTGTCTCCTGCTTCTGCACTGATGACTTCGGTTTCAAGCTCGAGGTACTTAAATCACTTGTAGAAGCTTAACAGCTACTGACCGACTCCTTACTTGCCCCGTTAACCCGCTCGAGGTTTAGGGACATACAGCTTAATTATGGCTGTATAAAACTTTAGACTAATCTCCCAGCCACGTGCTGTTGTCGGAGTGGTAAAATGAGCTAAGAGCTCTGGATTAAAGACAAATCCTGTTCCCAGCTGAAGATTGTCTTCGCTACCTGGGGAACATAGGACATATTTCTTGCACCTTTTCCGATCTCTCGAGCTATATGCTCCTGAGATGACAACTTGCTGTTGTAAAGGACAGAGGCTGGTTGCTGTCGTGAAACATTCTAAATCCACATATATAAATTAAAAGGTAAATGTAAAGCCTAACACATAAATTCAATAAAAAGAAAGAGAAATGGTAAAAGTACAGTGCTGTCACAATGGCGTACAAAAATCCCCCTTGTTTTCTACTTCGTCTGCAAATTGTAACGTTTCCACGTTGATAGTAAAGCCTATAGCAGCATACACGCGTTTCCACAAAACAATAAAATGTGTACTGCATTTCTAAGAAAACCTTGAGATACGCAAGCTGATTAATGACCTAAATTAATACTTCCATTAATTTCATTTTATACTCTATGTTAACATAAACGGAAGGACAGATGGAATTAGGATAGAGAGAGTGAGGGCTGAAAGCAGGAACGCATGCAACACTAACACGCGTCTCGCGATTAAAATTAATGCCACCCCCAACGCGAAAGGCATGAAGCACTAACTTTTTTTCAGATGGACAGTGATAAAAAAACACTACCCATACGAGAGTTAGGTTTAAAAACCTGAAAAATGCTTATTAGGAAACATGACATTATACTGGTTTACGTTTGAAAGCCTGACAGTACAGCAGACACGCTAAAGTTTGGAAGTGAGGAGGTGGTAACAGCACGACTATCCTAGAAGAAAATGCATATTTTGAACGCAGCCACTTAGCTCCCTTAAAACTTATATATTTGGGTGCCTTAGGACTTGCTGACAAAGAATATGTTAAGTGTTACGCAAATAGTCTAGGAATTAACAAATTATAGCCAAAAGAAAATAGTGAGGGTGTCAGACAACACCAAATAATAATCGCACAGTGGCATGTTTTGAAACCACCATTTTACGGGAAATAGGCCACCATGTTAAATCCTATTTGATTGGATAGAAGTAAATGTAAGGCGAAACACGATTAGTCGGACTACAAATACTAATTTTTTGTTGTTAGGGGAAACGGTAGTAGGGGTACTTTTTTTGAAAAGCTGTGTAAACATGGCCCGATTGGTTAGACCCGCCAATATAGTCAATTAGGAGCATCAGTTCAGTGCCACATTTTAAAATAAACTTACTAAGAAAAAGTGCGTTGAGATCCAGATTATATTTTTTCTAAATAAAAGTCTGGGACAGAGGCAGATCGGAATTTGTGCCATTATTCATCGCCAGTCAACGTATTTGTTATCATTTCCATGAATTGTGGTAAGCTTGACATATTTGATATCTTTTTAATGAAAATTGAATGTGAATTGATAATTTATGTCTGTATATGTGTGTGGTTCAGTAGCCAACATGAGGCAAGGCCTAGATACTGCTCCAACCTGAACAGGACGTGTCGGAGAAAAGTAAAACTGCATGGAATTGCCAAACAGTACACTGACACCTATCTTATTGACTAGAAAGAACTAATGCTGGAATTGCAGAGGCGTTTCAACCATTAGGGAGGAGTATACTGGTGTAAATTGTTTCAGATGAAGCTAGCAGTTGGCCTACCGCTCTGAACTCAGTGTTTGTTATGTATTGTGTTCAGTGTGGAAATAGATTATAAATTAGATCTGAAGTAGGAGGTACAACCTTCTTGTTTCAGGGACCGTGGTCCTAAGTTATTGAAGCAGCACCTGGTCTGAGTTTTGCTGAATCCAGAGGCTGACAGCATACTCCTTGGTCCAGATAGCGACCAGTGAGGTGTCTCCAGAACACAGGAAGCAATCGAGCAGAGGAGTCTTTTCCTGCCGCCATCACGAAAGATAAGCTTCTGTGGCCAGAGTAGCTCAACATTATGTGCCCCCCCCCCCCTCAAACATTGACATTATATTAAACACAGAGGGCCCATAAATTGTTTCAAAAGACAGGAACTGTGAACTTTTCCCAATACTATTTCCATGATAATCAAACACTTGAAGTCATGATGAAAAACAACAACCAAGCTTGAACAAGCCAGTATTACTTCATAGTACCACTTCACAAATTACACACATAGAATAATAATAATAAAATATGTCAATACAAAGATTATATTTATAAACTGTGTACATACTACTTGTAATTACATTTGATTGTGATTCCTGGTTCACTGTGTAGTTGAATCAGGATACCCATTATTGAAAGAATTAATACATATATTTTTAAACTTAAACACTTGACTCATTTAAGATAGTCTTATAGAGTGTTATATGTGTGTGAGTGTCACAGTGTTGTAAAGTGTTGTGGAATAAATTAAATTGTTTATCTGTATGTTGTTGTTGTGACTTACATTTCATCATTTTCATAACCCTAGACATGTAACGTAGTCATCACAATATTCCAGAATAATTCTGACTGAGGTATAAATGTGGTAGCAAGAAAGGTCATCTGTAATACACCACACTTATTAGATACAGATACCTTCACAGCTGATCTCAGTCAGTACACTAAGTCCCCTATAAATATTTATAACATCCCACTTTACCACATATATTGGGGTCTCGCTCCCGGGATATTGAACTTTCTCCTATTATATATATTGGGAATAATAAAAATTTAAAAGGTATCCTTGGGTGAAAATAAATAAGGTTGAGCTCTCAGTGCCTGTGGTTGTCCTTAGTTAATTAATTACAGATTGTATTGTTTAGTTAGACATTATATACATTTACCTGTTAGAAAATGGCGGACCTGGCCAAATTTCGATCTGCTGCTGTGCAGACTGCTAAAGAGTTAGGAATGGACGGGCAAATTATGATTGCTTATGTCACTGCTGAATGTGACAAATATATTGAACGTGAGGAAAGAAGATTAGAAAAAGAGGCTGAAAGAAAGTTAGAGGCTGAAAAAGAAATTAAGAGGTTGCAGATTGAGGCTGAGGCTAAGAAGGCATTGAGGCAGATAGGGGAGATTAAGAGGCTCCAATTAAAGAAACAAAAGGCAGAAAGAGAAGAAAAGAGATTAGCTGCAGAAAGGGAGGGCAGAAAGAGAAGAAAAAGATTGGCTGCAGAGAGGGAAGCAGAAAAGGAGGAGAAGAGATTACAAAGGGAACATGAGTTACGACTAAGGGAGTTTGAGTTTCAAGGCCATGCTCCTGAAAATGGTGCCAGTCCCTTTACCTCCGATGCTACTGCTAGTCAGGAGCCTCAACCTCAGCTATGAATTTTCATTTAGATCATTTTGTTGAGAAAGACGATGATATTGAGAGCTATCTAAATAGATATGAACTATTAGCTACCACGTATGGGTTAGAGAGAGAAAGGTGGAGCTTAAAGTTATCTCAAGGGCTTCGTGGGGCAGCTTATGAAGTTTTTTGCCAAAATGAGCAGAGGTGATCAAGAAAATTATGACATGCTAAAGCAGGCTCTTTTGTTAAGATATGAAAAGAACGCAGAATTTTATAGGAAAAAATTTAGGAATGCTAAACTACTGTCAGGTGAAACCTATCACCAGTTCTCTGCACGGTTAGAGACATACTTGGAGAAATGGACTTCTCTGGGGAAAACCCAAGATCTTAAGGAAATGGTCCTTATAGAACAATTAAGAGAGTCCATGGCTCCAGACCTGAGAAAGTTTCTCATGGAACAAGGTGCAGAGAGGCTGGGTGAGTTGCTAAATGTTGCTGAAAGGTATCAAGCAGCTCAGGCAGAGGTATCAGGTAATAAAAAGAAACAGGTAGATAATTTTAGGCACCACAGAACTTTAATAAATTTGATCCTAGAGATCAAAACAAAGGTAAGCACCAGTTTGATAGGCCACGGTATGACAATAAAAATAAAACCCCACAATTCGATGAAAGGAAATATGATGAAAGAAAATCTTTCAACCAAGGGAAAAGGTGGTGTAAAAAATTGTAAGATGAACAATCATGACACTGACCGTTGCAGAAGGAACCCTATAGTTATGGCCACCCTTCAGGTCAGGTCGACCTCAAGAAAGGAGGAGGATATTATGTTAGATACCACTCCAGAAGAGATGAGGAAGGCACAGGCTGGGGATATGACCCTCAAGCCTTGTTTCAGGAAATTGTCAACTTGTCATACAACTCCAGGCAAGGGAGATTTTTACATGAAAAACAAGTTGATTTACAGGAAGGCCGGAACTAGATCCAATGGTCACGGACAGTTGGTTCTTCCAAAGAGATATAGGGCAGACTTAATAAGGAGCCTACATGTGAAACAAGATGGGGACCATGAGAAAATTGGTACCATCATCCAAAAGGTGGCTCACAATTATTATTGGCCCAAGGCAAGGTGGGACATTGAGAATTTTGTAGAAAGGTGTAGCATAGCACATGAGGGAACACCCACAAGTGGGAACATTGATCAGGACCTGGACACGCCACGGGGCAAAATTAGGCCTGACAATACAAAGAAAAATAAATTTGATAAAGTGGACCAAATGGAATGGGAAGCCCCTTTTCACGGACAAGCTTCAATTAACTGTTTTACAATGGCCACTATGCGGAGAGTGCAAAAAGATGTCTTACCCCAGGATAAGCCGAAAATCCCTCAATCGGACTTAAACAAACTGGAGGAAGAAGATGTAGAGAGGAAATCTCTCATCAAGAATTCTAAGTGGGGAGAAAGCCCCAAGAGAAAAATTGGTAGCGGTCGTTTTGTGCATGATAATTCTGGGAAGAAAAATCATCACTATAGCGCTTCGAGTGGAAGAGACCATACCGGTGCATGGACAAATAGGTCCACAAAATTAAAGGTCCATATGTAACGCTGTTAAGAACGTGGACTGATGAAAAGGCAGAGGAAAAATATTACATCCTCATACCAATATGTGAATGAGCTGACCACTCGTTTAAAAACTGGCTGGAAACTTGCCAATGAAAATTTGAGACAAGCCAGGAAGAAACATGCTGCCTATTATAACAGGAAAGCTAAAGACAGAGATTTGGCTGTGGGAGAGAAGGTACTGCTTCTTCTACCCGGTAGTCAGAATAAGTTACAAATTGGATGGCAAGGTCCATATACAGTTCTAGAGAAGGTGTCTAGAACCAATTATAAGATAGATAAGAAGGGGAAAGAAAAAAATCTATCATGTGAATCTCCTGAAGAAATATTTGGAAAGAGAACATCAGGAAGAGACACACTTGTTACCTTGTCCATTGCCATGGAGATGAAAAAGGAACCACTTTCATCATTTGAATATCCATTACACCCCTGTGAGACAGCGGCACAGGTGAAAATCAGTACACATTTAACGAAAAATCAGAAAGAGAGAGTGCAACAGGTTCTAGATAATCATACAGAGGTGTTAACGGACCGACCGGGGTATACAAACTTATGGAATATGATATGAAACTGATAGACCCCACACCTGTCTGTATGAAACCCTATTCGATTCCTTTTGCTAAGGAGAAAGCTTTGAAGGAAGAGATAGACTATTTGTTGAAGGAAGGAATTATTTCACACAGTGAATCTTCGTATAGTTCCAGTGTTGTGCTCCTAAGGAAACCCTCTGGAGAACATAGACTCTGTATAGATTACAGGAGACTGAATGCTATTACAGAAGGACAGGTGGATACATTGCCGGATACAAATCAGTTGTTTGCCAGGCTAAATAAAGCTAAATATTTCTCAAAAGTGGATCTGAGTAAAGGATACTATCAGATTCCAGTAAAGCCTGAGGTTAGACCATACCTAGCTTTTAGTACCTCAGAGGGACACTATGAGTTTAACAGATTGCCATTTGGATTGAAGAATGCACCTAGTGTCTTCTCTAGAATGATGAGAAAATTATTGGACCCTCTGAATAATCCATGCATCACAAATTTCATGGATGATATCCTTATAGCAACAGAAACATTTGAGGAACACATTGACTCTCTGAATATGCTGTTTAATCGACTTAGAGAAGCGAATTTAACAGCCCGACCAACCAAATGTTGCGTTGGATGTAAAGAATTAGAATTCTTGGGACACACAGTTTATCAGGAAAACATGACCCCTGACCCCAAGAATTTAGAGAAACTAAAGAAAGCCCCGAGACCACAAACCAAGAAAGACGTGAGATCCTTTGTCTCATTATGTGGTTTCTACCAAAAGTATATCAAAAACTTTAATTCCATATGTGCACCGTTAACTGATTTGACACGTAAAGGAAATCCAGATCGAATTACATGGACACCACAATGTGAATTGGCTTACCAGGAATTGAAGGAAAAGCTCACAAGCAAACCTATTTTGAAATTACCTGACTTAAGTCAAGAATTCATTGTAAGGACGGATGCCAGTAATATCGGGGTAGGTGCGACCCTGCTACAGAAATCAGATGCATTGGATGGGGAATTAAGCCCAGTGGCATATGCTAGCAGAAAGTTGAATAAAGCTGAAACCAACTACTCAACTAGCGAAAAAGAATGTCTTGCAGTAATATGGGCGATAAAGAAATTCAATATTTATCTGTATGGGAAGGCATTCAAGTTGCAAACGGATCACAAACCCTTGTCGTTTCTAGTGCAGGCTAGGCATGAAAATTCTAGGTTACTCAGATGGTCATTACTTATGCAGCCATTTGAGTTTAGCATAGAGTATATATCTGGAAAAACAAATCTGGGAGCGGATTTTTTAAGCCGCCATCCGTGTGATGAGAATCACCGTAAGCCCCAGAAATAATAATAAATTTCTCTATGTGTATATAGAATTATAGACTGACATATAACGTCTGTTTTAAGAGGGGAGAATTTGTCGTGAAACATTCTAAATCCACATATATAAATTAAAAGGTAAATGTAAAGCCTAACACATAAATTCAATAAAAGGAAAGAGAAATGGTAAAAGTACAGTGCTGTCACAATGGCGTACAAAAATCCCCCTTGTTTTCTACTTCGTCTGCAAATTGTAACGTTTCACGTTGATAGTAAAGCCTATAGCAGCATGCACGCATTTCAACAAAACAATAAAACGTGTACTGCATGTCTAAGAAAACCTTGATATACGCAAGCTGATTAATGACCTAAATTAATACTTCCATTAATTTCATTTTATACACTACGTTAACATAAACGGAAGGACAGATGGAATTAGGATAGAGAGAGTGAGGGCTGAAAGCAGGAACGCATGCAACACTAACACGCGTCTCGCGATTAAAATTAATGCCACCCCCCAACGCGAAAGGCATGAAGCACTAACTTTTTTTCAGATGGACAGTGATAAAAAACACTACCCATACGAGAGTTAGGTTTAAAAACCTGAAAACCGTTTATTAGGAAACATGACATTATAATGGTTTAAGATTGAAAGACTGAAAGTAAAGCAGAAACCCTAAAAGATTAGAAGTGAGAAGGTGGTAAAAGCACGACTATCCTAGAAGAAAATGCATATTTTGAACGCAGCCACTTAGCTCCCTTAAAACTTATATATTTGGGTTTCCTTAGGACTTGCTGACAAAGAATATGTTAAGTGTTACGCAAATAGTCTAGGAATTAACAAATTATAGCCAAAAGAAAATAGTGAGGGTGTCAGACAACACCAAATAATAATCGCACAGTGGCATGTTTTGAAACCACCATTTTACGGGAAATAGGCCACCATGTTAAATCCTATTTGATTGGATAGAAGTAAATGTAAGGCGAAACACGATTAGTCGGACTACAAATACTAATTTTTTGTTGTTAGGGGAAACGGTAGTAGGGGTACTTTTTTTTGAAAAGCTGTGTAAACATGGCCCGATTGGTTAGACCCGCCAATATAGTCAATTAGGAGCGTCAGTTCAGTGCCACATTTTAAAATAAACTTACTATGAAACAGTGCGTTGAGATCCAGATTAAATTTTTTCTAAATAAAAGTCTGGGACAGAGGCAGATCGGAATTTGTGCCATTATTCATCGCCAGTCAACGTATTTGTTATCATTTCCATGAATTGTGGTAAGCTTGACATATTTGATATCTTTTTAATGAAAATTGAATGTGAATTGATAATTTATGTCTGTATATGTGTGTGGTTCAGTAGCCAACATGAGGCAAGGCCTAGATACTGCTCCAACCTGAACAGGACGTGTCGGAGAAAAGTAAAACTGCATGGAATTGCCAAACAGTACACTGACACCTATCTTATTGACTAGAAAGAACTAATGCTGGAATTGCAGAGGCGTTTCAACCATTAGGGAGGAGTATACTGGTGTAAATTGTTTCAGATGAAGCTAGCAGTTGGCCTACCGCTCTGAACTCAGTGTTTGTTATGTATTGTGTTCAGTGTGGAAATAGATTTATTAAAATTAGTTCTGAAGTAGGAGGTACAACCTTCTTGTTTCAGGGACCGTGGTCCTAAGTTATTGAAGCAGCACCTGGTCTGAGTTTTGCTGAATCCAGAGGCTGACAGCATACTCCTTGGTCCAGATAGCGACCAGTGAGGTGTCTCCAGAACACAGGAAGCAATCGAGCAGAGGAGTCTTTTCCTGCCGCCATCACGAAAGATAAGCTTCTGTGGCCAGAGTAGCTCAACATTATGTGGCACCCCCACCCCCCCCCCCCCCTCTCAAACATTGACATTATATTAAACACAGAGGGCCCATAAATTGTTTCAAAAGACAGGAACTGTGAACTTTTCCCAATACTATTTCCACGATAATCAAACACTTGAAGTCATGATGAAAAACAACAACCAAGCTTGAACAAGCCAGTATTACTTCATAGTACCACTTCACAAATTACACACATAGAATAATAATAATAAAATATGTCAATACAAAGATTATATTTATAAACTGTGTACATACTACTTGTAATTACATTTGATTGTGATTCCTGGTTCACTGTGTAGCTGAATCATCATCATCATCAGTTGCCATCTCCACAACGGAGGTTCGCTGTAATGGATCTCCAACGTCTTCTGTCTCTTGTCTTGGTGGTACACTCTGATAGACTCTTTCCCGTCCATCTCTTGATGTTATCTTCCCACTTATAGCGCTGTCTTCCCCTTGCACGTTTACCTTCAACTCTCCCTTCTGTTATGGTCTTCTGCAAGGTGTTATGCCTTTTTATGTGGCCAAAGTATTTTAGCTGCCGAACTTTGACCTCTCTCATTAGTTCCCTTTTCATACCTAGATTTTCTAGGACCTCCTTATTTGTTTTCATCTCTTTCCATGAGATACGCCCCATTCTTCTATATATCCACATTTCAAGAGCCTCAATTCTTTCTTCCAAATGCTTATTCATCGTCCATGTTTCTGCACCATACAGAAATGCAGAATATATATAACACTTTATGATTCTCAGTTTTAATTTATGAGATAACTGTTTGGATGTCAGTATATGTTTCATGTTGTTGAATGTAGCTTTGGCCATTCCTATTCTCTTCTTGATTTCTGTTTCACATCTGCCATCTTCTGTTATTATATGACCAAGATATACGTAGCTCTTGACTTGTTCCAGGATTTTCCCATTTACGCTTATCTTTAATGTGGGTTTATCGTCTGTTTTGCTAATTATCATAGTTTTAGTTTTCTCAATATTAATGTCAAGTCCATATTCATGACTTATACTGTTCACTTGCTTCACTAGTTCTTGTAACTCCTGTTCGCTTTCAGCTAACAACACGGTATCATCTGCATATCTAAGGTTGTTTACTGATCTTCCACTGATGTTCATCAGCTGAATCAGTGTGACAACTTGCCCAATCTTCTCTTCATTTTTTTATTATTTACGGACATCGTTTTTTTTCTCATCCTCAATGCATGATCGCAAAGTCCCGGGAATTGTCACTGGCGTAAATTCTCCTAGCATTCAGTATTTCTCCTCGCTATTTTTAGATACGACGTCATTGTTGACCAATGACCTCGGTAGCTAGGAACCTGTTTTAATTTAAGACTGCTTAAGCTGATAAAACCAGTTTATGCCACTTTAGGAAGACCCCACGTGACTTTTAACGCTATTGATTGGAGCGTTTATTTGACGCTAATGTCACATGATGCACGCTATGGATCCCGTGTCCAAGCGGAAATGTCCCGCTAAAAGTGCGCCAAACACGGGCAATCTTCACTTGCCCGGAACCCTTGAGACAGCTAGGTCTAACCCAATTATCGGCGAATTCTCGCATTAAAAGCACTGAAGCCACGTGTCTAATTGCGGGTTAGCGTCCATCTTTGAGTAGGTAAGTGAAATCTCGCTAGACTATAATGTGATGAAATGTGTAGTACATTGCAAAATCGACGCACGATTGGTATGTTTACTTTATTCATATTTTTGTTTTACGATCACATCCAGCCACATGTGATCGGGTATATTTTATGATCCCACGGGATATGTACATGTTCATAATAATGTATAACGGGAATATATAAATATATATAGCTATTAATTTCCATATTATTTGATTATTTTCGACCCGACGTTTAGACTAACGGAAATTAATATTAACGATAATGTTGACAGACCGTGACATATATTCATTATAAATTATATGACGATGCGACCAGACATGAAGTGTGTGATAATGTTGTCAGACAATTCTAAAAACACGGATGTCCAATTATTTGTTAAATTCATCATAATGACATGACGATTAGGCTAGAGGCACAGAACTAGAATACTGTTGCCGACATTTCTATGATAAATTTGGTGGGTTTAACTGACATTTATAATAATTCATCGGGTTAAGCTGACGATAAATCAGTCTAAAGAATTATAATACTGCCACTGGGGCAGAGTAATATAATAAAGGACAGACAGGAGAAACTTGAATTCAAGATTAGACTCTAGACATATGATGTTAGAGACTAAAATCTGAGGTGACAGGCAGAGGGACGGCTTAGGGAAAGACTGCTTTCTAAAGCTAGAAAATTAATGAAGCCGTCGTATTTGTCTTCAGTCTATGGTGGAGCCTTGCACGACAGTCCAATCTCAGCGCAGAATACGGAGTCGAGCACAGAGAAGGCAAATCCGAACCATTCAAGACTCTACCGGCAACGTCAGGAGACCGGGAGAACTAACCACACTTCACTATCAGCCGGGGGCTGAAAAGCTAAGTCCACGACAAAGGAAACTCACCTAATCAATGCCACAAAGTTTAGTCATCCATGATGAAAAACACGTGAATTGTGAGACACATAATACATACAGCAGACACTAATTCCATCGACAATACTATCATTCACCATCTATTCACTTTATTGCAATAAACCAATTGGGTGTATATACTGTACCCCACGCTTTGTTCCTTCCATTAGATGTTGAATATTGTCTATGTTTATCTTCCTTTATAAGGGAGGGGGGGCTCGTAAAATATAATATAATTTAAAGAATAATAATAAGAGATAACTGAGAAGGGGACGACGGTAGCGAGAGACCAAATATCTCCTTACAATCTTTTCCAGACCTGTCGAGTTAGGAGAATTTACCCTCTTCGTCACCCTTCGGAAGTGGGAAAACCCAGCAGGGATTCCTTGAGCCAAATCTTCCACATCAGATCTATTATTTCCTCTAAATAATTCTCTTATCCTTTAAACGCTACGTGACACTGGTGTCTCGGTCCGGGATTTGAACTTATGTATTTATCATACCTCTGGGATAGTATCATCCATTCAGTCATTACAGTATACCATTTTAACACATGTATTTTCACACAGTGAGCTCTAGAAAGACAGAAAACATTTTTTCTAGAAATTCAGGCATTGATTGGTGAATCCCTTTATATATGTTGTGTTTAATTAAGTTAGTTCTTGATTTTGTATTTCATTGAATTACAGACCTTAAGTCTCCATAACTGTAGTAATTTCATTCTACAGCAGTCGGATAAATAATTAGTATTTACTTGTTGCTAGAAATACTATTGGAAGGTAGCACTAGCTTACTCAGTGTGGACTTTAACTGCAAAAGATGGCTGAAATAGTTAAGCTTAAGGCAGCACTAGGGGAGGCCGGTCGAGATCTAGGTTATAGTGGGGTGGACATTGCAAATTATGTCAGTGTAGAGACTGATAAGTATTACGCTCGAGAAACAGCGAAAGCTGAAAGAGAAGAGCGAATAAAGTTAGCAGAAATAGATGAGAGGATAAAAGCTGTAGACGCTAGAGAAAGAAGCGAGAGAGATGAACGCGAGCATGCATTGAAGATGAAGCAGTTAGAGATGCAGGGACAAGCTCAAAGAGTTGAACCAGTAGCCGGTGCGACAAGCATCTACCTCCTCTCAGGCAACCTATCGCCACGGTCAGATGATATGCCCTCCTTGCACGCAGGGGGGCACCGACCTTTGCCATCCTCACTCATGGCAACTTTGGGACCTTTGACGTTTCCATTTGAAGCTTTCTCGGAACAAGCCGACTCGATCGATAGGTATCTCGACAAATTTGAGAAGTTTGCCACCACGTTTGGTTTGGAGAAGAGCAAATGGAACCTGAAACTGTCGCAAGGGCTTAGAGGAACTGCTTATGACGTGTATAGCAAGCTTCCTCCAGGTTTACAGGATGACTACGACTCTTTGAAAAAGGCACTATTGGTTCGTTATGAGCTACATGCTGACGCCTATAGGAAGAGGTTCCGTAACTCTAGGAGGGAAGTCGGAGAGAACTGTGCTCAGTTTGCTGCGAGACTGGATTCCTACGTGGAGAAGTGGGGTGCCCTAGGGAATTTTACTCATGATTGGGAAGGCCTGAAGGAAATGGTCATGATCGAACAACTGAAGGACACCATGACTTCCGACATGAGAATATTCCTGACAGAGAATGG
The DNA here is from genome assembly GCA_024509875.1 of Oreohelix idahoensis. Lineage (NCBI taxonomy): Eukaryota > Metazoa > Mollusca > Gastropoda > Stylommatophora > Oreohelicidae > Oreohelix > Oreohelix idahoensis. The sequence continues at coordinate 44,589 of JAMPIV010003253.1, read as the reverse complement.
GGCCAGCACTTTAGAATCCATAGTCCAGTTAGCGGAACGATATCAGGCAGCACTATCAGAGAATCCACCACCCAGACGGAAACAACCAGATTACGTACCTAGACAGACAGCTCAGTCACACATGGACCCCCAAGTGAAACCACCGTATACTAACTGCAAAAAGCATGACAAGCCAGACTACAAGACTACTCAGAGATCTAATTTCCAGCAGCAGAGGCAAGGGGAAAAATGGTGTAAGCACTGTAGAACCATCACCCACAATACGCAGGAGTGCAACCGGAAAAACCCACCTCATCATGCTGCCTGCTTACGTAAAAGTGCCGCAAGGGGAAATGGACCGGAAGAACCTCTGGACAAACCCCGACATCCCCCGGTCGTTGAGACAGTCCTCGTAAATGACCAAGAGGTGACCTGCCTTTATGATACAGGCCTTGCATTCGACGCAGTTGTCTGTGCATCCCTAGTCAAGCCTGACCAGATGACAGAAGACACTATAGAAATACAAGGACCTACTAAAAGTGCAGCACCTATGCGTTTGGCCATAGCCAAGATTAAGGTCAAATCAAAATATGTGACTGGGGAAATCAGTGCAGCGATCTTGGACGACCCTATTTATCCCTTGATCTTAGGGTGTAGGTATGTGTTCTTGGGAGAACCCATTCACCCTCTGGTTGTGGCGGCTGTCACCACTAGAGGACAGGCCAAACGGAATACGGAGTTGGAATCCCCACCCAACATCCTTCCTGAGGAATTAAAAAAGGCACAAACGGAGGATCAATCTCTAGCACCCTGCTACAAAAAACTACCGAGAGCGCACACTCCTCTCCAAAAAGGGAGACTTCTACAAGAAAAATGGACTGTTGCATCGGAAAGCAGGAAATGGAGGACAGGAACATGGGCAACTTGTGGTTCCATCAGCATACCGAGCCCAGGTCCTAGAAATGGGCCATGCCCTTCCGTTTAGTGGCCACATGGGCATAAGTGCCACGATTCAGCGTATTTCATGTCATTATTATTGGCCAGGTATCAACGCCGATATCCAGAGATATGTGAAATCATGCCCGCAGTGCCAGAGGACAGCGCCGAAACACTGGACGGCCCCAGCCACTCTGGGAGAAATGCCAATCTTGGGCACACCCTTCGAACGAGTAGCGGTGGATATTGTGGGTCCACTTACTCGTAGCAAAAAGAGAAACAGTTATATACTCACGTTAGTGGATTGTTGCTCCATGTGGGCAGAGGCAATTGCTATGCCCGCCTGTGATTCTAAGCATGTTGCTGAGGCTCTGCTCACCATATTTACTCGGCTAGGGTTTCCGTCACAGATCCTGACAGATAATGGTTCCCAATTCCGAGGAAAACTCACCGAGGAAGTGTTTAGGATATTTCAGGCCCGACATATCCACACCTCTCCCTACCACCCCCAGGCAAATGGCCAGGTGGAGCGGTTTAACGGGACCCTTATTTCCATCCTTCGGAAACTTGCGCAGGAAAAACCAGAGAGCTGGGATCAATACTTACCCGCAGCACTATTTGCTTACCGCGAAGTACCCCACAATTCTACTGGGATGCCTCCTGCCACATTGCTGTTTGGTAGACCTATAAAAGGACCTTTAGAGGCACTGTTACGTACTTGGACAGATGATAAAGCTGATGAGACGGTCACCTCTGCATCCCAATACGTGAAGGAGTTGACCCAACGCCTTAAAACAGGATGGGAACTGGCAAAGGAAAATGTACGCCGTGCCCGTCGTAAACATGCGCGTTACTACAACCGCACTGCGAAGGATAGGGAGCTAGAAGTAGGAGAACAGGTATTATTACTCCTGCCCAGTAGCAATAATAAATTGCAAATCGGGTGGAGAGGTCCATATAAAATTGTTGAGAAAATGTCGCGCACCCAATTACAAGATTGCCATAAAGGGGAAGCAGAAAATTTACCACATAAACCTGCTGAAGCGATATTATGAAAGACCAGGTGCAGAACCAGCACATTTCCTGACACTGGCTATTGCGACGGAAACTGAGGCAGAACCCCTGACCTCCTGTGAATACCCTCTTCGTCAGTGCGAAACTCATCAAGATGTTCAGATTAGTTCAACTTTAACGGAGGATCAGCAGGCACGGGTTCAACAGTTGTTGAGAAAACACCCTAGTACACTCACGGATAAACCTGGCATGACCAACCTGATAGAATTTGATATGAAGCTAACAGACCTCGCCCCGGTACGAGTTAAGAACTATCCTGTTCCTTATGCTAAAGCAAAGGCATTGAGTGAGGAAATCGAGTACCTGCTTAAGGAAAATATTATCTCAAAATCAGAGTCGCCTTATAGTGCGAGTGTAGTGTTGCTTAGAAAATCCACAGGAGAACATCGCCTCTGCATAGACTACCGAAGGCTCAACGCTGTAACGGAATTTCAAGCGGAGCCCTTACCGGATCAGAATCAGCTTTTCACCAAGCTGAGTAGAGCACGATACTTTTCGAAGATAGACCTTAGCAAAGGGTACTACCAGATCCCGGTAAAAGAGGAAATTCGACATATGTTAGCATTTAGTACTTCTGAAGGCCATTACGAGTTTAATGTATTGCCATTTGGGCTAAGCAACGCCCCAAGCGTCTTTACTCGTATGATGAGGAAGCTACTGGAACCCCTGAACCACCCTGGGATAAGTAATTTCATGGACGACATACTTATTGCCACGAACACCTTTGAGGAGCACCTGGACGCAGTTTCCCTACTCTTCGAAAGACTTAGAGAAACAGGACTCACCGCTCGCCCTACAAAATGTCAAATTGCCTGCGAGCAACTAGAATTCCTGGGACACACTATCTCGCATGGATGCATGTTCCCAGATGCGCGTAATATTGAGAAGTTACAGCGGGCCCCACGACCCCAGACTAAAAAGGATGTAAGGTCATTTGTGTCTCTATGTGGCTTCTACCAGAGATATATTAAAGATTTTAATACCCTGAGTGCGCCATTGACCGCATTAACCAAGAATGGGAACCCGGACAAAGTAACCTGGACAGCGGAGTGCGAAAATGCCTACACGCTGCTGAAGGAGAAACTCACAGCTAGGCCAATTCTGCGACTGCCTGACTTAACTCTGAACTTTACGCTGCTAACAGATGCTAGCAATATAGGGATAGGAGCCACTCTCCTGCAGCCTAGTGATAGACCTTCTGCAACTCTATTCCCCATCGCATATGCTAGTAGGAAATTGAACCCTGCTGAACAGAACTACTCTACCATCGAACGAGAATGTCTGTCGCTAATATGGGCTGTGCAGAAGTTTCAACCATATTTATACGGGAAAAAGTTCACGGTGCAGTGTGATCACCAACCGTTGATATTTCTTGCAGCGTCGAAGAACCTTAATGCCCGGCTTATGAGATGGTCACTCCTGTTGCAGCCATATTCATTTCACATAGAATACATACCTGGGAAGAACAACGTAGGGGCAGATTTTTTTTGAGCAGACATCCGGACGCAACCGAGGAGATATGAGAAACTGGAAAAGAAGAGGAAGACAGGACAAGAGGAGTTGGACGGAACGTCAAACTTGAGGAGGGGCTTGTGTGACAACTTGCCCAATCTTCTCTTCATTTTTTTTATTATTTACGGACATCGTTTTTTTTTCTCATCCTCAATGCATGATCGCAAAGTCCCGGGAATTGTCACTGGCGTAAATTCTCCTAGCATTCAGTATTTCTCCTCGCTATTTTTAGATACGACGTCATTGTTGACCAATGACCTCGGTAGCTAGGAACCTGTTTTAATTTAAGACTGCTTAAGCTGATAAAACCAGTTTATGCCACTTTAGGAAGACCCCACGTGACTTTTAACGCTATTGATTGGAGCGTTTATTTGACGCTAATGTCACATGATGCACGCTATGGATCACGTGTCCAAGCGGAAATGTCCCGCTAAAAGTGCGCCAAACACGGGCAATCTTCACTTGCCCGGAACCCTTGAGACAGCTAGGTCTAACCCAATTATCGGCGAATTCTCGCATTAAAAGCACTGAAGCCACGTGTCTAATTGCGGGTTAGCGTCCATCTTTGAGTAGGTAAGTGAAAATCTCGCTAGAATATAATGTGATGAAATGTGTAGTACCTTGCAAAATCGACGCAAGATTGGTATGTTTACTTTATTCATATTTTTGTTTTACGATCACATCCAGCCACATGTGATCGGGTATATTTTATGATCCCACGGGATATGTACATGTTCATAATAATGTATAACGGGAATATATATATATATCTAGCTATTAATTTCCATATTATTTGATTATTTTCGACCCGACGTTTAGACTAACGGAAATTAATATTAACGATAATGTTGACAGACCGTGACATATATTCATTATAAATTATATGACGATGCGACCAGACATGAAGTGTGTGATAATGTTGTCAGACAATTCTAAAAACACGGATGTCCAATTATTTGTTAAATTCATCATAATGACATGACGATTAGGCTAGAGGCACAGAACTAGAATACTGTTGCCGACATTTCTATGATAAATTTGGTGGGTTTAACTGACATTTATAATAATTCATCGGGTTAAGCTGACGATAAATCAGTCTAAAGAATTATAATACTGCCACTGGGGCAGAGTAATATAATAAAGGACAGACAGGAGAAACTTGAATTCAAGATTAGACTCTAGACATATGATGTTAGAGACTAAAATCTGAGGTGACAGGCAGAGGGACGGCTTAGGGAAAGACTGCTTTCTAAAGCTAGAAAATTAATGAAGCCGTCGTATTTGTCTTTAGTCTATGGTGGAGCCTTGCACGACAGTCCAATCTCAGCGCAGAATACGGAGTCGAGCACAGAGAAGGCAAATCCGAACCATTCAAGACCTACCGGGGCAACGTCAGGAGACCGGAGAACTAACCACACTTCACTATCAGCCAGGGGCTGAAAAGCTAAGTCCACGACAAAGGAAACTCACCTAATCAATGCCACAAAGTTTAGTCATCCATGATGAAAAACACGTGAATTGTGAGACACATAATACATACAGCAGACACTAATTCCATCGACAATACTATCATTCACCATCTATTCACTTTATTGCAATAAACCAATTGGGTGTATATACTGTACCCCACGCTTTGTTCCTTCCATTAGATGTTGAATATTGTCTATGTTTATCTTCCTTTATAAGGGAGGGGGGGGCTCGTAAAATATAATATAATTTAAAGAATAATAATAATAGATAACTGAGAAGGGGACGACGGTAGCGAGAGACCAAATATCTCCTTACAATCTTTTCCAGACCTGTCGAGTTAGGAGAATTTACCCTCTTCGTCACCCTTCGGAAGTGGGAAAACCCAGCAGGGATTCCTTGAGCCAAATCTTCCACATCAGATCTATTATTTCCTCTAAATAATTCTCTTATCCTTTAAACGCTACGTGACAATCAGGATACCCATTATTGAAAGAATTAATACATATATTTTTAAACTTAAACACGTGACTCATTTAAGATAGTCTTATAGAGTGTTATATGTGTGTGAGTGTCACAGTGTTGTAAAGTGTTGTGGAATAAATTAACTCTTTCAGTCCCAAGCAAAAAAGTGGGTTTGGCCCAAGCAAAAATGGCCACCCCAGTGCGTTTTTATTGTTGTTGTTTGGAAATAATTTTTTAAAATGTTCATATGCATAAATAACTTTGTTGTTGTATATGAAACTGAAGGTAATTGGATGTACTTTACTCGTGCTACAACTATAAAAGCTTTCATTGAAAAATGATTAGTTATTCAAGGTAAAATGGAGGATATGCGCTTAAAAAAAATGATTAGTTATTCAAGGTAAAATGGAGGATATGCGCTTAAAAAAATCGCTTTAAAAATCTAAAATAAATATCTCAAAACAGAAACACGTTCACTCTTAAACACGTGCGGTATTTAAAATAATGTACTTGCAGTCGGAAATGACTTTGTGGGTAGTTATAATTAGAAACAGTCTCAAACAGAGGCACATATACTAAAGGTTTTTTAAAGTCGATTGGGCCAAGTGCGTCTAACCCCTGAGCCTTTATAAAGTTGATTGGGACTTAAAGAGTTAAATTGTTTATCTGTATGTTGTTGTTGTGACTTACACTTCATCATTTTCATAACCCTAGACATGTAACGTAGTCATCACAATATTCCAGAATAATTCTGACTGAGGTATAAATGTGGTAGCAAGAAAGGTCATCTGTAATACACCACACTTATTAGATACAGATACCTTCACAGCTGATCTCAGTCAGTACACTAAGTCCCCTATAAATATTTATAACATCCCACTTTACCACAGTTGCCCCTCCTACAGACCGTGAAAACTCGATGTGGACCAAACAAAGCAACAGCTATATAACACGTCAAAAGTTACACATCTCAAACACTAAACTCCCTTCTCTATTCCCGCTATGCACAACAATACAAAATTTATGCCCCATAAAGTCAATCTTCCAGGCAATCCCCTCTCTCCCTCGTTTCCAAAGTAAACATCGGCTGACCCAGATCCTTTGTTCTGCATAACTAGCCACGTGTCACAACAATTTTTCACTGAGGCTATACCTGTCCGAAAGTATTTGGGCTATTTTTCTCACTGACCCTTGGGGTACATTTATCAATACAAAATTAAATCTAGGCAGGCAGAAACCCGTCTCAGAAAACACTTCCCTTATCAAAATAAAATCTACCTCTCTTGAAAATAAAAGGAAAATACCATAACAGAAATAAAGATTACATCTCATGTCTTCTGACTATACAATAAAAATGCACCATAAATAACGTACGCCAAAATTATGCTAGCGTATTTAAACTGCAAATAAATTATAAACAATCGAGGTTATCAATGTATCCCCCTGTAGTTACATACACGTGTTCCTTCACCATAATGTTAACTTCACCCTAATCTGGGTAACATTCCCGAATTAAAACTCAATACGATAACCGTGCCCATGTGCTTAAAAATACAAAATCCCGCTCCCGTTTATATACAGAAGTTTATCATAAATCAAAGATGCGGGTTTTTCCTACCGACCTTCCTTAAAAAATTTAGACCTTCTTTTAAATATTACGGAGCTCACATTAAATGTCTCAAAATCTTTACACACTCCTAGCTATGGCTATTATCATATAAAGAATTCTCTGCACCTCTTACAGTAAATACTTTCTCTGAGATCGTAATTGATGGCACTTCGGTTTAAAAATGAAATTAAAACCTCCTTAGGAAAGCTTATACTTTAACCGTCTAGTCTCTATTAGAAGCGAATTACAAGTACCACGCTAAATAGTTATGGCTTACCCAATAGATCAAATCTCTCACTGAAGAGCAAGTGCCTATTACGTAGATTCTCACGGCTGAATATTCTTCGGACAAAAGGCGCCCACAATTAATTTCCTCTAGTATTTATTACACACAACGAGGCCAGATTACGTCATTGCTGGCATTCCTCTCCGACCAATATAATTCATACAAAATTAAACAACCGAGCCTCCGCCAATAGATTTGAAAACAACGCGCAGACCGCGTGTCCAAAAAAATTGTGTCACGTTACGCAACGACCGCGATTCTTTTTAACAAAGAAAATAAGATTCCCTGATCGCGATTATCTAGTGAAAAGAACTGGTGAAAAAAACAAACTGGTGAAAATCTAATATAACTCCCCTGTAGTCTCTATTAAAAACGCAATTATTAACCCAAACTCGATATATTTCAAGAAGAAACAAGGCTAACACATACAGTTACAAAGGGAAGAAGACTGGTGCAAACTCAAATAGAAGAACGGAATCGGGCCTGTTGAAAAATAAAACCACAGTACTGCATCACACCTATCTACTATTACTTCTTCAAAAAACATACGTTTTTAAAATTAATTTTTAAAAACCATGAGTCCAGTGAAATAAACAAGTTAAATGTCTCCACAATGTCCAAAAACAAACTACTAAAAATTCAATCTTCACACTTTTTTTGCACTCTATGTTTTCATGATGTCCAACTTCTCTGAAAGCCACCATTTTCTTCATTCATTAATCGTCACATCATAAAACATGTAACCTTCTACTGGCAGTTCCTACGAACACCTGGCCACTTGGTAATAAGTCACTTATCACAAAAAGACACACAGTAAATATACATACTGACAATCATAAAAGCTGCCAAAAAAATATGCAGTTTCTTTAAATTTTTAATCATACAATTATCATTTCCCTTTTCTCGCCTTATGGATATTTCTTCTTCTTCTTCTTTGATCCTTAGCCGCCAACTGTCAAAGAAGTCAGTATCCATCACGCCTAGTAGCGTCTTGTAGGGCAGCAACAAACTGCTTCCACTTTGTTCAGTCGGCAGCCATCCTTCGTACAGTGCCCCAGCTTTGATTCATTCTTTGCATCTCGGCCTCCACAGTTCTCCACCAAGTTGTTGTTGGTCGGCCTCCCTTTCACTTTCCTTTGGGGGTCCATAGCATAGCTGTTCTTGTGATGGCATCGGGGTTTCTTCTGAGGACATGGCCAACCCAACTTCAGCGTCTGCCAGCCATGATGGTGTGCAAGTCCTATTGGTTACTCCAAGTAAGTAGTTCTTTATTAGTGATAGTATTCGGCCAAAAGATTCGGAGAATTTTCCTTATGCAGAATGTGTGGAAGGAGGACAGCTTGGACATTTCCTTATGGATATCATGCCACCAATATTAGCCAGTCTCCTGGCAGGAAACCTGCACCAAATCATGATGTAGTAGTTTCTGTAGTAATTAGTTTTATATGAGGTTGCTAGCCCCAATGTACACCATTTTATTGGTAGTTTCTGATGACACTCTTGATGGAGCTTGATATAGCAGTGGTCCTATTCCATCTTTGTTTCCATGGGACACTGGATATGGATAAGGGAGAGATACTGAGAACAATTAATGATCACCTGTTAGAGAATGACACTGCAATAGATGAATCATCAAGGTTAAGACTGTTAGAAAATGGCATCAAACGTAAGGCTAGCAGAGATGGACGTATGAGAGGATGCATCCGTCATGTATACAACCAGCAAGCTACAGGAACAGTTAGCATTCACACTCTTTGACATATACTGAGGGAGACTGAGCACCTATGGGTTTGCCTGAAGTGCAGTGATGTCGATTCTGTTCAACAACAACAAAAATGGTTAAGGATCCCGTAACATGCCCATTAAGGCATATTGGGAATATGGTGTTAGGCCCATATTTTCTTCACCATCGGCACACAAGGGGTGATGTGGTCAGCATCACGTCGGCTGCCTTTAACCTTTCCAGAGTTGCTCTAATTACCTTAGGGAGCTCAGGACAAATTTTGGCGGTCGTCATGTGTTTGATAAGTGCTATCAAAGGCGCCATGCACTCGTGCTGGTTCAAGGCGTCCATCTCAAGCTCTATGTAATCCTCTGTAAATGACACATCAGCTGCCTATATAAATATAAAAAACAATGACTGAAACATAACCTTCCTGAGCATTTCAGTTTAGAAATATTTGTTGTAACTAGTCTGTTACAATAACTGACAGCTTATTGCTGATGGACAATGTGTTTCCTCCCTTCCCTCCTCATTTGTTTGCTTAAACAATAACATTCCCAGTACTCAGCTCTTTTCACAACTGAATATTCCTCCTCAAAACATTCTTCTTCTTCGATGATATCTTATTTGAACATTAAATATGCATGGTAGAACACCATCATAATTTGAAAAAAAAATTTTCACTATAAATGCTGCTTATATTTTATACAAGGCGACCTACTTTTGGATCCTCAACATCTCGACCTGACCTCTGTTATAGTTTCTTTAGTTATGCAAGTGCTTTATCATGGATTACCTTACCAATGTTAATCTAAACTAATAACTACACCACATTCAAGAAATATCTGATACTCATATCAAAATCATGAAAGCTTAAAATTCACCTTCTGGCAAATCTCTATTTAGTTCATTAGAAAAAGTGTTAAGTTCACAATAGGCAAATGGATACAATGAAAACTATAAAGCAAATTATGCCAGACACTAAAAAAGGCAGAAATCTTTTCAATGAAGCGAGAGTTATACTAGTTGACTATTAGTATGTAAATGTATAAGTGGTCCTATAGCAGATACTGCTCTGGGGGGGGGGGGGGGGGGGGGGGGGGGGGGTGGGGGGGGGGGGGGGGGGGGGGGGGGGGGGGGGGGATGGGGAGGGGGGGGGGGGGGAGGGGGGGGGGGGGGCGGGGGGGGGGGGGGGGGGGGGGGGGGGGGGGGGGAGCAAAGCATTAGATACTTCCCTATACTGGATCCAGCTTTATAAGGTTGGGGTAACCAGTCCCCTTCCTTGCTGCATTTGCCTTCCACACTTTATCTTTAGGTACCCATTCACAGCTGGGTAGACCAGCAGGTATCAAACTCAGTAATTTTACCTCGAGAAGGCTCTACCCACTCTGTCTCCTGATGCTCTATTAGTATATATATAAGTACCATTGTGTTCTTACCTGGATTTACCAGTGGTAAAATCGATCTTTCTTAGCAATTCATACACATTTATTATCACTATTTTTTTTTACATTTATTTAGTCCTCACTTTCTTTTCTCTAACATTTGCATGCAAGTGCCCCTGATGATGACCTTCTAACCTTTATCTCAGTAAGTCTTATACTATGTTCAATCACCCTTATTCCCGTATAAAGAATTGCCTGTGCAATAACATCCTGTCCCATCTTTTCCCACTGAACTTGCAAACTTTAAGGAAAAGCCAAGCAACTGTGGTGTGGAAACTATAGTGCACGCTGATTTCTTCTTATTAATCAATGGCATTTATTTTTTTTTTTCAGAAATATTCATGACTTATATTTTGACCAAATTTCTCCCATTTTATTTTAAGCACAGTTTGTGCGGGTAAGTACGAATAAGTAACTACATTTTATATATTTAGCCAGAGAAGCATCACTGCACATCACAGACTTTGCGTGTCATTGATTTACTTCTGAAGGAAACTGGAAATGAATGAAATGACCACAGGAGAATGAGTGCCACCATCAGGACAGGCAGCAGAAAGAGCACGACATATTTATTTCCCTCCATGATTTGGCAGATTACTTGCTCACTGTGTACTGATCAGGCGACACACACCTCTCTCTGTCTCAACACATCCACATGCAAACAGAGGGGTAGATAGACTGAATTATTTACATTTTAATCCACTGCATATTTTTGCTGTCTGGATAAATATCTTATGATAAATGCATGCAGACTTCAAACAAGTATGGAATGACAAAGATGCATAAAATTAAACATACTGGAACATCCTCAGAATTTGAGCGGCTTGTGCTTTTTTTGCTTCCAGAACTGTAAGAGCCAGCCTGAAATAAATAAAATGCATCACTATGAGGAATAATAACTCTTCCAACTACTCCTTCCCTCAGGTTGAATTCTTTTTAAACTTTATCAGATTCAGTGTCTACAATTATCACTTCTTTTCTATATTTCCTTAAGCAATTTCTTTTCATAAAAATACTTTTCAATCCGTTTCTGCTGTTTATCTTTTACTTCCATGGGATTCTAAATCTTCTACTGCATCTCCACATTCAGAAGCAGAAACCAAAACAAGAGTTTCTAAATTTTCTACTGTATCCTCATATTCAAAAGTACATCACATAACAAGAATTTCTATATTTTCTTCTATATCTCAAAATTCAACATCGCATAACAAGAATTTCTAAATTTTCTACTGTATCCCCCATATTCAAAAGTACATCACCTAACAAGAATTTATAAATTTTCTTCTATATCTCAAAATTCAAAATTACATCACATAACAAGAATTTCTAACTTTTCTACTGTACCTCCATACTCAAAAGCATATCACATATCAATAATTCATATTAACCATACTAATCCTCTTATCTGTCATGTTAGTCCCATCTTGTCCCACCAAAGTTGTAATGTTTTCATGGTGTGTTCCAGCCAGGGAACTAAATTGAACACCTGTTGAAATAACGCACATTTCTTCCCAATACACTTCATGGTGCGGGATGTTATTTTAGAAATATTCCTGCCTTTCTGGAATTTTCCCCAATTTATATTAAGCAGTTCGGGTAAGTATGAATAAATGTCTCCATCATATATATTTAGCCAGTGAAGCCTCACTGCTCATCATAGATGAAGCTTCTATGCTTTCATGCCACTGTTTCACTGTTTCTGAACTTCTGAAGCAAAATGGAAAGGAATGAAAAAACATACTGAGGAAGATTAACCACAATCCTGGCTGATGAGGTGGTCTAAGATAGTGGAAGAAAAGAATACACCTCTATAAATGTCAGCCACATGAAGCAGTCAGGTATATCACCTTTATGGTCTCAAGTGACACTTAGTACACCAATGGCAGGATATTCAATTATCACTCTTCAGCTCCGCAAGGCCTTCATCAAACTTATGCCAAGTCTTCCTGTCCCTTGCCATCAGCTCAAGGTGTTTCCATGTCTCCTTCATGTCTGTCTCCAGTTCTCTTCTCCTTGTGTGTTAGGTACTTGAAGTTTTTCGTGGCCTAGAATTTCTTCAGGAAGGATTAAGTTCAATAATTACTTAATGACACTGTATGACAGCTGTATTGGCATACACAGAAAACACAAACCTGCTGAGATGTAGTTGACAGGTTAAAGTCATACTGATTGAGGTCATCGCACAGGCTACTGTCTGCAAGATATTGTGAAGCCAGGTGAAGTGATGGTGTAGCCGATACATCCCCTGAGCCCCTGCTCGCACTTTTCTCATCTCGCTCCTCACGAGCCTCATTGCGGAGAGAAATAAACTTCCTGCGACGTTCCAAGGGAGCCTAAAACATTTCATTGAATTAACTGTTGTAATGAAATCCGCATAAATACATATTTTTATAAGAAAGCACACACAGCCGTAACATTTACAAATTCATAAATCTTGGAGATAATCAACGTTGACCTAGTTAAACAATTTAAATGGAGATATTAGGTTTTTACCTCATTTAGTTCCCAGGGGTCTCTGAAGAGACAATGAAAAAATTAATACTGCTGCACCTTCAAGCATGTTGAACAAGGCAACTAATATGAGGTTGTGCATGAGGCAGGCAACATAATGACGTAAAACATACGTCCACAGAAACCACTGCTACAAGAGTAAGTGAGAGCTGTGTGCAGGATGCAGTGGTGGCTTCATGCTTTGTAAGGAGCACAAAGGAAATATCAAGGCTATTAACAAGTGTGATTTCACTGCCTTGTTCCACATATGGATCAGCAATACACGCTACAACAAATGGAGGTGGAGGTGTATACATAAAATTAAAGAATGGACATGACATACATGTCTCGATGGCCACTGAAAAATTCTCAAACAACTTTAAAGCTGAAGCAGAAGCACTAAAAACAGTTCAATTACCAATATGGAAAATAAAGATCTTGCTAGAGACAAGATAGTGCTCCTCACAGACAACTGCTCCCAGGAACAATAAAAACAATGAATTATACAGCCTGGCAGAAAAACTAGTGGAAACCAGCAACGCATTCAAAAAATCAAAAGTACAGTGGATCCCTACCCACTGCAAGACACATGGAAGTGAGAAGGCAGGTAAACTTGGTAAAGAGGAAGGAAGGAAAACCCAAACAGAAAACAGTGCTACATATGAAGAGATAAAAGCAATAATCAGAAATAACTCTAGAGAAAAATGGAAGAAGGAACCTCCAGAGTCCAGTAATGCAGAACCGTATGATACATTACCAAGAAGAGATCAAGTGATAATTTTCAGACTAAGAACCGGCCATTGCAGACTCAGATACCATCTGTTCAACAAACTGAAAATCGGACAGACAGATGTGTGTCCATGTGGAGAGGACAGACAGACAGTAGAACATGTACTCCAAAACTGTCGGCTCCATGAGAGGAGCAAGGTGACAGCGTGGCCTTATCCAACCCAGTCAAGGGAGAAACTGTGTGGTGACGAGAGAAGCCTAAGACTTTAAAGCCAACTTTATAAGAGAGATAGATGTGGTTATCTGTGAGTGAACGACAAAGAAGAATAACTGCCTTGTTCCTGCTCTCTGTCTACGTCTGTTGTTAAATAAGTGCTCAAGCATGGAAATGAATCAGTAAAGATGGAACAATAAATCCCATATGGCAGATCATCAAAGCACCACAATGCTTATTATTGAACTGCCCGGTTCTTCTTTAAGTTTTTAACAATTTTATTTTCATAAGCCATTCAAAACAAGACAAGACTGTCCATATTTCCAGTCATGAGTGGCTACTTAATGACAAAACTATATTTTCTGTCTTGCTATAAACTGATATGACCTTATGTGTGCATGCATGTCTCCCATAACAAGTTCTTCTCTTGATATCTCCATTTTGTGTATCTTTTCCTGGTTCATTTACAGACCCAGTTTTGCTGAGGTTTCTGTAAGAATTGCTCTAATGAACTAGTAAGTTTCTGTAAGAATTTCTTTATTGAACTAGCAAACTTAACAAATATAATCTATTGACAGAAAAGATACAGAAGGCTATCAAGTTTTAATAGTAGAAAGGTGCATTTCAAAATTACAAAGAGGTTTCTCTTATTACGTTTTACAAGTTCCCAAAATAAAAGCAGAGAAACGTATAAGAAGACATACCTGCAGCTCAATCTGAAATTCATACACTTGATCCTTGTCAATTATGTTGTCTAAAAGAAACTGACCCTGAAACAAAAAATTTTTATACTCTGACACCGTTTTCTTCTGTCTGAGCTGCACATTAGCACTAGCCAACTAGCCTAATGCTTGTTGACTAACATTTAATGGCATTGTGAGTACTAGTTGGGAAGCAGAAAAAGACAACTTCAGACAACTGTACCTGAAATGTGTCTGACTGGTCATGGATTATACTTGCTACTGCAATCAGTAAAACCACCCAGGCGAAACTGGACAAATACTAAAACCAAGCTCTTAGGTACTGAAGTAGGGACATGAGAACCACACCAACATCTGCCTGTGAAATTGTACAAATACAGAGCCTCTAGACCTATGATGTAAACATGCTGTTCTGGAAGCAGTAGAGAGATATGAAAGTCTGAGACAAGAAGAACGAACAGACAACTGTTTGAAAATTAGCAATTCAATAGCAGATTACAGAAAAAATCCCCACTATAAGCAAAGCGACCATAGCAAAACAATACAGCTTCGTACAGACACGATATACCTGAAAAACACCTGATCCTTTATCCTAGAAACAAGTTACAACTACTTATAAAGCCATACTTCCAGAGAGCACACTAACAAGAGACAAACCAACAGTATTAAAGACAGCTACTTTGGAAACTACAGACAGCTACCCTAACATTGCAATACATGCTTACATATACAACTGCCTTCAAGGCCACCATAGGGGAGCCGCGCTAGCGTAGTGGTTACAACACCGCTCTGGCGACCGGGTGATACAGGATCAAACCCGGGCGACGTCATTTGAGGATTTTTCGTCGACCGGGATTTGGACTGGATTAACTCGAGACCTGGCGAGAACATTTGAAGAAGTGTCGTCGACCAGGGACTGGCGGCTCCTGAGCCGACCCAGCTGCAATGGGTACCTCCGAAATCGGCGAGTATTTGCCTGAATGGCGAGGGACACCTGTCTCTGTACAAGAAATAAAGGGATACTCACGTAAAATCAATGTCAGGTTAGACATAAATAATAACCTGAGATTTCGCCTCGAGTATTAGCGGGCGTACGAAAAAAAAAAAAAAAAAAAAAAAAGGCCACCATAAATGCGGGACTGAGAGCTTTCGTAAATACCCTAATGGTGAAACATCAGAAATATATATATCATGTGGAGAATTCTGTACTAATCATCAAGCAAAAATTACAACAAAACACCACCCTGACAACAATACTCAACAAATTTAAACAGGAAATCTATAAACCTTCAGAAGTTGTAATCTTCACTGATTCAAAATCAACAACTACAGGCATTGGAAATTTACCTCCAAACTGAAAACAAAGAAACAATACAGCTGACTGAAATGACTGACAGACTGCTAACAGAATACAGCATCACAGTCACTCTCCAATGGACACCAGGACACAGACACCAGGCAATGAAAAAGGCGACAGATAAGAAAAACTAGGATCAAGCATGGCTCAAATAACTACTCCAGCCAATATGCAGACAGCTAAACTAATATTCCAAAATTACTTCAAAGATGCATGGCTGAATAGATGGGCTAAATGTCCACTGGACAAGCCATATATAAACAAATTACCCACACAGACAAAAGTGACAACATCAACAAAGTACGATATGTAGCAGAGCACAATTTTCCATCTAGGAACATGACATCACAGATTCAATATGCAATTACACCCCCTCACATGAGCCTAACTGCTGCCACTGCACCTATCAACATGAACCAGTTCAACATGTGCTGCTCACATCACCAGGGCTCACCACAGAAAGTTGAAAGCTATTGCCAGGCTCCCCAAACAAGCACAAATACTTAATTTGGCACCACCCAACGTAAATGAACACATGCAAATTCTTTCACACATAACTACCACGAGCCGCTGTCCGCGGCTCATGAAATAAGCACATTTGGACCGGGAGCCTCTCAGAATGGCAATCTAAGTTTAGTAAGAAAAAGAATGAAATATGTGCCGAAACACATTCCGATCTGGTTCGAGATTTTAATTGACCACCGGAAAACAAATTTCCAAAGCATGGTTGTTGTAGAACACAGGAAAGTTGATATTATTATGTTCATATTTTTCAACGTTTCGGGTTAGTTACCAAATCGTGTAAAACTGTCTACCATGACAACTAGTGATAGGACCACAAACAATGATTGTACATCTCGTAAAACGGCTGAACAGGCTAGAAACTTGTTTCAACAACTGACTGATAGATCTAGCGACGAGGACAAGAGTGAAAATGGTGTGCACATTGATTCGGCGCAAGCTGTTATGACAGTGAAAATATTGCAAGTCCTCAGCCATCGGAGGGCAGTGAAATAGCAACCACCTGGAGTAGAGTTACAAATGGTGCTTATTGTAATAGTACATTCATTTATATTTAAAATGACGTGTAATTCATAAAAATCTGTAAACAATTACGAAAGCTACAGCTTACTTTGTGCATACACCTACAGGGTGAAAATGGGAACAAAATTTAACTACGCCACAGAGTGTTTTCCAACTGGTAAATTAATGTGTTAACTTTGGACTAGGCTTTCTAAATGCGTGAGAAACATTGATCCAGAATAACATATTCCACACAACTTAGTGTATCATCATAGACATTAATTTGTTTTAATCTCCTGAAAGAATAATCCTAATAGCGATACTCTACAAACTATGTCAGTCATTTTAAAGAGATGTGACCTGCTTAGCAGCCCTAGTTAAACAACATTCCTAACATCAGTTCAATTTGAAGAGAGCATCCCAAAGCAGTTGCTAATGTGAAGTGACAACACAACAGGTATCAGGGTTAATAGATAACTCTTCAGAAGTTATCTTTAAAATGGTGTCACTTTTAGCTTTAAAAACTAGAGCAGTTTTTCTGAACTCATGATCCAAAAATGTAATGGGATCTCCAAACATACCACGAGGGGTGCAAGCAGGATGAATGTTGATTCTGAAATGATACCACAAGTTGAATATGTTACAGTTTCATAGTTTACTTTTCCTTACCTGTAACTTAGCTAATCCATGTTCCACATGTAGCACAGACACAGTGGGTCCAGGCAGGATAAATGTTTATTCTGATTGTGATGGAGTACTGTGATTTTGTTTTCAACGGGCCCCATTCTTTTTCTCTAGGTAATTATTTGCGTTTTTATGAGGAATTACTGTGGGTTTTAATTTTAATATTTGCACCAGTCTTCTTTTCTTTGTAAAATAATTGCATTCATTTTTTATTTTATTAGGCGTTGGAGTTATATTATTAAGCTGGGTAGATTTTTCAGCTAGGAAAATCCGAAAAACCCGCACCTACCCGGTTAATCGAGGGATTGGGGGGGTGGTAGAACCACGACCCAGGTACGTAGAACTGACCGCTAGAATCAATCAAATGTATTTTGGATAACGCGAACTGTCAGAAAACCTTATCTAACATGACGCAATAAGATGCGCGTGAGCCATAAAAACATGAGTCACGAGTTAGTTTACGTTATCATTGGCGGAGGTCAGAGGTTATTAAAATGCAGCATTATTATTGGTCCAGGTCGGCCCCAGAGGGACACCACGCGATGACTCATAGCTTTGCTTTTAGCGACATTTTTCTGTTAAATAACAGCATTTAGTCTTTAGCGGTCTCTCTGTCTCCAGAAAATCAGCCGTGAATCTAAGTCTTATTGCTTGCTCAAGCTAGATATATTCAGTAATTGGGTATGTGTACATCTTAATTTAGTGTCGTAGATAGTTCGTTTCATAATAGAATCTTAGCACGATAAAGTAATTTTTTCTCCTGGGAGTTAATTTAATTTTATTAAACAATAGTGCCATCAATTGCTATCTTAGAATAAAACTAGAAGTGTGCTTATAACTTTCTGTGAATAAGTAGCAGTATCTATGATTGTGTAAACGTTTTGCGATATTAACTGGGTGAGGATAATGCTAAGATAACTGGTGCTCGGTAATATGAAATCTGAGGATGGTGAAAACCGCATTTTGAGTAGGATAATTTACAGTATATATATATTTTATACGCGAGCGTATTTGTGTATTTTAATTACTGGTGTATTAATTTGGTAATGTAGTCGGGTGACCAGGGGGTAAGTGATGTAATTAATATTGCTGAGATGGGATTTAAAAATTCCTAGATGGTGTGTAGATATTATTGTGATTAATTGATAAAACCTTCTCGGGTCATTCTTTTATTAGAAGTAGGGCCGGGGAACTATTTAGTATAGGGGATTTCCCCTAAGTGAATGAATTGTTTTGATGCCGAGGCCAGCCAGCCCAAAAAGATTTAGGTCAGCCTGTGTCAGGGGTTACCTAACAGACAGCTCGTTACGTTGAAGCAGGGTAGAGAGAAGAGGAGGGACGTGTATGGTATGCTGACCTTTGGGCGGAAATAATTTTTTATCGCTGTGCATAGTTGAGGAGGGGAAAGACCGGAGATGTATTAAATTAAGGTGTTTATGTGTTAGGGTTGAGAATATTTTGAATTTGTTGTAGAGTCGTTGTTTCTTTGTTTACAGCATTTTCACGGCACATAGGGAGGGTGTAACCTGCCCCTGCAATTTACCAATGGCAATTTGTCATCTCAGGAGCCGAGGGCTCGAGATATCGACGGAGGTGGAAGAAACGAGACGTTCTCATGCAGCGAAGTACAATCTTCAGCGGGAACGAATTCTCTTAACAAAATCTGGAGCTCTTAGCTCGTTGTAACACACCAAATTGGCGCGTTGCCTGGTGTTGTTGTTTAAATTCGGCCATAATAAAGCCGACGGGCCTAAACCCGACGAGGGGTAACCGGGCACTTGAAAGAAATTTCAGCAGCAGTGAAGCATCTACATTCCGAGTCAAGTATCTAGTTCTTAAAACCAAAGTCATCAGCTGCAGTAGTCTGGGAAGGAGAAAGGGACATCATTCCTTTCCGAATGCTAACGAGAGGAGGGGCGTAATGGAGACGCCACATCAGCAGAAGTTGGTAGTGTCAGAGAGACACTGAATCAAGAAGGAGTGGAGAGAGAGAGAGAGAGAGAGAGAGAGAGAGAGAGAGGGAGAGGGAGAGAGAGAAAATAGCTGGGACCAGTAGGGTCATATAGTATTCTTGGAGGACAACTGAGATAGCATTGAAGCAGTCCGTTAATGGATCAGTGCTTGTGGAACAGTGGTTAGCTGTGTAGGACATCAGTTAGCTGTGTAGGACATCAGTTAGTGCTTCCATAGTTGTGTAGACAGTTAGTTATACGTCTGCAGCCGGACGGTGTGTTAGATTTTATAATAATACTAGGATAGGTAGGAGTGGTGGCTCTTAAGTTAGAGACCCCACCGAGTAGATTCTTTTGTTTAATCCTTAACTTTCTTCCCTACAGGTTGAAGGGGAGGGTGACATTGTGGGTTTACATTTTGTCTGTCATTTTAATTGTTTTGGTATTTTCCAGGTGTGCGACCTCGCATGTTATTTATTTTCATGTGTTATTTATTTTGTTTTGTAAATAAACTATAATCTGTATACAGGATCAGTTTCTCTATAACTATACTATACGTATATACTTGTCTATATAGTTGTGTCTGTGGACTTTAGTGAAGCCTTATCTCCTTTATGGTAGTCAGAGGTGGTGAGTCAATAGCTCTTAACTAAGTCGCGAGTGGCGAGGGAGAGTCAATCTAGGTTCTCACCCTCGAAGCTATGTCTCATCTTTCCACAGTCACTGTCATTTCTCATACAAAATCTCTCTTCTCAGTCTTCCTCATACTAGTGTCTTGTCTATACACTCAGACAAACTCTAAACTTAAATCCACTTCGTGACACTGATATAAAACTATATTTGAATATGTTACAGTTTTATGGCTTACTTTTCCATATCTGTATTTTTGCTAATCCACATTCAAGCAAGATGAATGTTAACTCTGTAACTTATCTAATCCATGTTCCAATGGTCGCTTAAATAGGGGGTCCAAGCAGGATGAATGTTAATTCTGATACGAAACTATATCTGAATGTGTTATAGTTTTGTAGCTTACTTTTCTGTATCTGCACTTTAGCTAGTCCATGTTCCATTGCTGGTGACATGTGATCTACAGAATAGTGAAACATATAAAGCTGTCTAGGCTTTCTAAATGCGTGAGAAACACTAATCCAGAAAAACACATTCCACACAACTTAGCGTATCATCATAGACATTAATTTGTTTTAATCTCCTGAAAGAATAATCCTAATAGCGATACTCTACAAACTATGTCAGTCATTTTAAAGAGTTGTGATACAGTGGATCACATCTCAATGCAGTTTCTCTGACAATGAAGAGGCTGACAGATTGGTAAAGGAAGGTGGAAAGCTACCTGAACCTGGCACAAGCATAACTTTTGAAGAGGTCAAGAGGTTTATAAGGAGCTGATATAGGGACATGTGGGAAGCAGAGTACCCAGACCACCAAAAATGTATGCATATTACTAGCTTAACAGAAGTGAACATGTGTTAATCTCCAGACTCCACATGGGCCACAACAGATTGAGATACCATCTATTCAATAAGGTAAAGATAGGGAGTACTGATGAGTGTAACTGACACAAAATGACTGCTGAACATCTGCTGCAAAAATGCACAACTTATGAGGAACAGAGAAAGCACAGATGGCAGTCAAAAATACCATTCCTGGTCAAATTCTACTGAGATACCAAAAACTTCAGGCTGACCACTACTTTCTTTAAACATATTCAAGTTGACATCTGAAAGTCTAAGAAGAAAGAATATCACTAATAGCCTCAGAGACTATAGAGAACAGATAAAGAGTATTGTTACATCATAGAAATGGGCTTGCAATGCTCAGTAAAAAGGTAATGTGATATGAATAGTTCTGTGTGTAAGGAGACCCAAACAATTAACTTATATCCTTCTTAATTTTTTGTTTAAAAACAGAAAAAAGATTAACTCATACCTTTGCTACATTATCCTGGAAGAGAAATCCTTTGTAAAACTTTATATCAGTCTGAACACAGGAGATGATGCTAATCAGGAGATTATAGGCATAGCAATGGTACTGCCTTCTCAGATCAGCTAGCAGTGTTTCACCCCGAGTGTCTTCACTTTTGGCATCTTGGGCAGCCCTGAGGATTAACAATAAACATGATTCAGTTCTGAATGTCATTATATAAATATTCTTACTCAACTCTTTGTGATCAGTGTCCTTGACCAGGACATAGTGAAAATCACACAGTGCAAGATGAAATGCTTAAGTTAAACCATTAATGCTGTCGGGAAAGACAGAATGAGAATGATGACATCAGAAAAATTGAAGAACTACATCCTGTATCAAACATGTTGAGAGACAGCAAATAAAGTGGTCTGGCCATCTCATGAGAATGGAGCCCGATCAATTACCACTATGTGCCTACAACAGTAGGAGATCTGGTTTTAGGAGATCTAGTTTTAGGGCATGGGGAAGATAAAGAGGTAGACTGATAGGCAATATCACAGAAATCCTACATCAGCCAATGGGACACATTTGGCTCAAGGATGAAAACTTCAAATGACCACAACACTTCAAGGTAACAGTGGACCGATAAAGTAAAAGTAGTAAAGTGATTCATTAATGAGAGAAAACAGAAGAAACAAAAAAGACAAAATTTGCAGATCTTGATCAAGGACAGTTTTGTTACGGTGTTATTTTAAATGACGGCGTCTGCTGGGGTTTAGCCATGCGCAACGTTAGGGGTTATTAACATTTATAGAATATGTCGATATTTTACGGTATACTGAACGCGAAATATATGCGGAGATTATGACGCATTCGCGTTGGGAAGGTCACGCTGGGTGACTTGATTACATGGCCCTTGTTACGCTATCCGTCAAGCAAGAAGGTCGTGTCTTGTATTTCTTCCAAGGAAAAAAGGCTGAGTATATAGCCTATATTATATATATAAATCGATGTAGAACTCAGGGTCAGTTCGGTTATTAATATAAGTATGAGATTAATTAAATTAACTAAATGATGGAAGGAGAATCGCATTATGATTCAAATTGTAGCTGTCAAGAACTCATGTGCTCATTTCTGGCTGTTGACTACAACAGCGCACGTATATAGCCACGATGTTCTTCTGACATATTGTTTTGACACGGACGGACATGAATACTATGCATGTAATTTCTAATGACTATATATGAATCTATACCTACGTGAATGTCTTGTGTGTGAACTGTAAATAAATTCATGGACTCTGAATTGAGGACTTTATCACATCGATACGTTACAGCTATTTGCTGCATTTGCCAATGTTGTTGATTATGCAAATGAAGAACTCTTCTGATAAGAAAAATATGTATATATATTGATGAGCTCCGAAGGGAACGAGTGTATTCTTGGACATTCAACAAATGATGAATCAATATAACGTTGACCCTTGTTCCAAGATAATAATCGAACGAAGGACCCTCCAATACCAGTGAAAACCACCCACGCAACAAGTTTGAAAAAGTCCTCTCCAGATTACAAGATATTTCCATGCTAATCTCATCATGAACCCTATGCAAATAAGGAAATAAGAGGAAGAAAACAAGGAGGCAAAATCTGCAGGCTGACATAAAGACATACGGTATCACTTACAGAGACATAGACATGAGACCTTAACATGTTGTCAGCAAAATATTGTGCAGAATAATTATTCAAAGAATTTCACGAGCACTAGACCATAAACTGAGGAAGGACCAAGCAGGATTCAGAAGAAACAGACAATGAGCATATTATATATTCACCCTCATAGAATGGCAAAGGTGGCTGTATTTAAGTTTTGTTGACTTTGAAAAGACAAGGCATTTCACAGCATACACAGGGACTGCCTATGGAAAATACTGAGGGTTTATGGAATACCTAAGTGCATGATCTCTATCATTAAAAGCCTGTATGTTAATTTCACATGCAGTGTTAGGTAGATCAACCTAACAGTTGAGGTGAAAAGAGAAGTGCAGCAGGGATGCCCCTTATCAACCACTCTGTTTTTAAATGTCACAGCTTGGGTGATGCGCCAGATGACAGCAGATGCCCCTATAGGAATATGGTGGACAGCATTCTCTATAGTGGATGATCTAGAATGCGCAGATGACATTGCACTATTCGCACTCACATCAACACACCCAAAAGAAAAAAAAAAAACAGGCAGACTGTTGTTCTTGTTTTTGTTTAACTAGGGCTGATGAGCTTCTTGCTCTTTTGCAACCAATACCAAGCTGAAGACTCCTTGGACTGCAGATTGTAGGATTTTCTTTGTTTTTGTTTCCAAAATGTGGTGGAGTGAGTTGACAAAGTCATAGGGCCACATGATGAGCTTCTTCGTGCGCGGCAGTGTTACGGGCTTTTCTCTATTTGAATGAGTTAATCTTGTATTATGTTTCATACAAGGTTAAGATTATACCAGAGTTGCGTTTGTCCTTGCCTAAGAAAAATTCACCGAAATCTTTTGGTGGCCGAATACCATCACCAACCAAGATCTGCTTAACTCGTAGCAAAGCAAGAGGACATGGCCATACCATCATAGCTGGCAGACGCTGGGGTCTGGGTTGGTTTCCTCAGAGGAGACCCCGATGCCTATTCACAAGAAAACAGCTATGCTTTTGGGACCCCTGAAGAAAGCGAAAAGAGAGTGCGACCAAAAAACAACTTGGCGATGGGGACACTGTACGAGGATGTGCCAGACCGTGCAAAAGTGGAATCATCAACCCTGGATTCTTTTGATACTTCTTTCAAGTAAATGCATTTTAAACGTGCTTTCATAAAAGTTCAGATTTGAATGACTGTGTTATATCGTTTCACCGGTGTGACAAGCGTGACATTTGAAGGTCAATGGTCATGTCCGGAACCTTGAATACGTTACTGAATAAGACATTTTTTGATGACATAATAATTTAATAAGGATTATCATGAATCAAAGACAATTATACGTTCACATGATTAGCGTAGAGTCTATATATTTCCCAGACATTGCTTGTCCGATACATTATCGTTATAATTAACGTTCGATTATATTTCAGCAGCTGGGAGACTTTTTCAGGCCATAAATCGAGGATTCCTCAGCAAGAGAGAGGTTGGTAAGAAAACAAAGATGGCTGTATACCGCTCCACCTATGTCCCAGTCTTATACAGAATTAAACATTCTGAGGTATCTGAGGAGTTCGCATTAGATACACTGTCTAATATATTAATTTACTTTGGCATTCAAAGCCAGGCTTAATCAGCCCTACATATTCTAACTGCGTTTCATATTTTACGACTTACATTAATCATAAATTATTGCGGCTAATATTGCCTATTAGATACACTGTCTTATATTTTTTAGACTCAAGGGTTACATTAATCCAATTATTGCGGCTAATATTGCCATCTTATATTTTCAGACTCGAGGGTCCTTATACATTCTTTATTTCTGCTTTAAATATAACTTACTAGTTATGCACTATCACACTTGAGTGGTTATACCACATCTTTAAAACACTTTGGCTAAGTGGCCATGCCACATATTTTGAAACACTGCCATTTGCCTTGAAGGCCACACAACGACTCTCGTTACTATGTCTAACAGGTCATGCATCGATATACGCAGTATATTTCATTTATTTATTCAGCCTAGGTGTTTCATGGTGCAACCATCCGAATCAAGCTCAAACCCAGATGCTTGCAAACCATGCAACAATCTTCAACAGGCAGCATTCCCTCTTATTCGCACTATTATCCATGACACAAAAAGGGAGCTCTATACTAGTTTGAACACGCATAAAAAAGAGAAATTGCGCTGCCTCCGTCCGCAACGTCCTTCAGGGTCCTCTATTCAGCCTTCTACCCATGCTAAAGTTATTTGCATTCCACCAGATTTGCATCTGTATCCTGATGAATTGTCTGTCCTGAGCAAAGGTCTTAAGTTTGTTCCTCTTCGTTCTAATTTTGACAAATATTCTCTGCTTCAAGATGTTCACAACTTCCATCGCCGCATGCGTCTCAAATATTACCATCGTAATGGTAATGATTCTACCAGGGTTTCCGATACTGATGATATCTTTCGTCGTTTTGACAAACCCAAACAAGACTGGACTCCAGCTCCAGGAGCTTCTCATGCTCTGGATTTATATATTGCCAATACTTTACATGACATTGACCAGCTTACTCTACACTGTCTCCGACGAATGGCGGGCATTGTCACGCCTTAGAAAACGTGAGGATATTGTTATCAAGCCGGCAGACAAAGGTGGTGCAGTGGTTGTTTGGCGTAAGGACTTATACACTCATAAAGGAGTTACACAGCTAGGTAACACCACCTTTTACTCACCTTGTTCTGGTGATGCAACAGTCCGGAATAATCTTACTGTTTATAAGACTATCCGTGTCCTTGTCCATGATGATCTTCTTCCTTCTGGTGCTTTATCTCTCCATATTTTTGATAGTAGTCTTGGTAAGATTCCTAAGGTGCATAAAATTACTAACCCTGGTAGGCCTATTGTTTCAGCCTGTTCTTGTCCCACTGAACATATTTCTGAATTCCTTGATAGTATTTTCCAGCCTTTAGTCGCCAATCTGCCTTATTATTTGAAGGACACTACTCATGCTATCACTACCTTTGATTTGATCAGATTCACGCCTGGCCATACTTACCGTCTTTTCCTCCTAGATGTTTGTTCCCTTTATACTTCTATTCCACATGCTGATGGTCTCAAGGCACTCCAATTTTTTCTCGACCAGCGTACCGATCTTACTAAAAGTACAGGTCCGCTTCTTCGCCTTGCTGAGTTGGTTCTTATTCTCAACTCTTTTGAGTTTAATGGCCAATTCTTCAACCAAATCAGTGGCATTGCTATGGGTACTAAGATGGGCCCTAGTTACGCTTGCCTGTTTATGGGCCACTGTGAGGAGCTACTGTGATTTGATTTGCAACAGGCCCCATGTCTCTTCTCCTCGCATTATTTACGTTTTTTCTAGGAGGGATTACATGTAATCCACCCCAGGTTTCTACTCTTTGTAGTATTTTCCGTTTTTTCAGAAGGATGTGATTACGGTGGGATTTTTATCTTATTCTAGTTTTTTTCTTCTCTGTGAATAATAAATGGTGTTTGGTCTTTTTCTGTAGATAATTAATTACGTTTTCAAGAGGGACGGTAGGTTTTAGATTCTAGACTCGCACCAGTTTTCTTTCCCATGAAGAAATCCCGTTCATGTAAGGATTTCTAGTGTAACATAGTGGCGGGCATTTTATTTTTGTAAGCAGTGAGTGCGTCCGTAATTATTAGGAGGGGTAATTCTAGACGGGGAAAAGTTCACGAAACCCGCATCTACTCACGCAAAAGTTGGGGGTGGGTGTGATTTAAGCGCGTAGCTCAGTAAGAAATGGAATTTTTCCGGTTACTCGTAAGTTCTAAATTTAGCTTATGACCTGCAGGCTATTTTTAGATTTCGCGGCATGATGATTTGGTCAGAGAGTGACCCGATAAAGAAAGAAGCCACGCAATGACTCACGCTTAGCGTGGGTCGGCTTCAATCCCTGTAATAAATACGCGCGTCTGTAATGCAGAAGGCTCTCTGATACAAAAAAAACTTCATGCCGTGGAAATCAAAGCCTGTATTCAATATACAGAGTTCGTCTGCTCTAAGGAGATATTCGACTTTGCAAATATTTTCACGGCTGGTAGCTAGGGCGTCAGTTGGTCCTACAGCTTGCCAGAAGTTGTCGGCTTTCTCAGGGGAAGAATAGTCGAGGCAGAGCCAGAAGAGAAAGAGGAGTGGTGACGCGATAGTCACCGGCGCAAATTTGGTTTTGCACCAGAGAGAGAAAGCACAGATCGCTGGCAGCGAAGCCTTCTCCAGAAAGAACGGATTTCTTAACAAATCCTGAGCGCTACGCTTATATACGCACACACTGAACCTAGGCACAGGGCCTAGAGGTGTCGTGAAATTCGGTCATAATAAAACCGACAGCCCTAAACCCAAAGAGGGGTAACCGGGCATACGAATTAAGATTCGTCATTTTGTGAAGCAGCGATAGTCCAAGTCACGTATCCAGTCTACCGACCCAAGCCATCAGCTACAACAGGCAGTTAGAGGAAAGAGGGTCACAATTCCTCTTAACTGCACTAGAGAGAGAGAAGGAGAGAAGTGGAGGAGACTCTTAGTAGAAACCAGGAGTGTCTTACAGACACTGAACATAGATAGAATTCTGCAATTCGTCGGTTAGTTTGTGTAGGAGGTGATAACACTAGTTCTTTTTTTGTTTCAGTGGACATAGTGTTAGTTAGTGAAGGGTAATTTGCCTAAAGCGGAGAAGCTGTGTAGGCCCTTCAAGTTTAGTGACGTCTGCAGACAGACAGACAGTAGGATTTAGATTTGTAAAAAAGGTAAAGGAACCCGTTACACGCCCATTGAGGCATACTGGGAATATGGTGTTAGGCCCATATTATCTTGACCGTCGGCACACTAGGGGTGATGTGGTCGGCATCACGCCGGCCGCCTTAACCTTCCCAGAGTTGCTCATTTAGATTTGTGGTTACATAATATCAGGTGATTTAGAGTAAGGTGGATCTGATGTTAGAGATCCCACTTACCAAGTTGTTGTATTTCTTACCTTTCTTCCTTTCAGGTTAAGGGGAGGGCGACTTTGTGGGGTTACCATATGTAATCACTTTGATTGTTATGTTCTTTTTCAGGTGTGCGAACACGCACTTTATTTATTTTTGTATGTTATCTGAAATTTGTTGTGTAAATAAAACTATTTAAACTTTAGTCTGGATCAGTCACTTACTTAAACTATACGTTACCTATATGTTGTCTGTATAGTGGTCCCTGTGGTATTTAGTCAAACCTTATCCCATCTTGGTAGTTAGAGGTGTTGAGGTTATAGCAACACAATACGTCACAAAGTGGCAAGGGAGAGTCAATCTAGGTTCTTGCCCCTTGACGCCAATAGCCTCATCTTCCACAGCCACTGTCATTTTCTTCTAAAAAATCTATCTTCTTAGACTTTCTCCCCACTAGTGTCTTGTCACTATATGTAGGCAGCCTCTAGTCTTAAATCCACTTCGTGACAGCCACTTTGAATATTTGGTCTTTCAAAGTTACGATGGACCGATACCTGAGTTTTACCGCCGCTATATTGATGATGGTACTGGCTGTGACGGAGTTACTGTGATTTAGTCTTCAATAGGCCCCATTTCGTTTTCTCATCGTAACTATTGAGTTTGCCATTTTTGTCTTCCCTCTTTTTTAAAGATTGGGAAGGATTCTTTTTCTCTCTGAATAATAGGGGTGTTTAGAGTTGTTCTGTAGGTAAAGTAATTGCGGGTTTTTTTCTATAGGGATTAATGTAAGTTAGTATTGAAGGGCACCAGTCTTCCCATTTCTAATATCGCGATCTTGGAATTCCATTTTTTTGCGTTGTTAAATTTATCGCGGTCATTTTTCGTGGGGAAGGGGAGATGACCCCTACCCAGGTAACGTCCAACGTAAGTTGGAGCGAATCACATTCGGTTCTGCTCACACTAGCGGACGACGTTAGGTAACGTTACGCAGCCGGAAATACGCGCGCATTTAAAGGAAGCAAGAATACACTGGTTCTAAATTTAGAGATGAGCGCAGGGAAAATTTTAGAGTATCTTTAATTCTATTGGTTGTAGTGAGACGCCTTGCCTCAAGTAGGTCGGGGGTCAGAGCGGGAAAATTTAAGATAAAGTAGCGCTTTTCGATTTAGCGGTCTCTTCCTGCAGAAATCCTGGGCCGTGTATCCAAGCATATTGTCGGCTTCTAACGCTGAACGCAGTATTGGTATGTCAGTAATTTAAAGTAGCGTCGTAATTAAATTTAGTTCTCTAATAGAGCCTTAGTCCGTTCTAATTTAATTAATTTTTTGAACTTTATAACCTGTAACGCCATCATTTATTTCTACAGTGATAGCAGTGTCTATGAGTGATAAAGAGATATTACGTAGGTGTGCTCTTTAGATTTAATAGAAAGTCTGAAGAAATACACGCATCCTAGATTTATATTAATTTACAGAATATTCTGAAGCGCGTGTATTTTATTTCATTGAGATATTAATTCTGATAAGTCTCCTAATAAAATACGGGAACGGATTTTTCGGGAAATTTAATCACGTGGTTACCGGAATTTATTTGGATAGAAATTCTAGATGGATAGAGAAGATAATTAAAATATTTTTCTATCTGTGAAAGTATAATAATTGCAGGGAAACCATGTGAGGAAGAGAGGGAAAGGAAATTTATGGTGCCTTAAGTGGTTGTATAATTAAATATTATGCGGAGTAGTATTTGATTTTTGTGTTATGAGATTTAATGAGTTCTAGGAAATATAGTCTATAGAGATAGATCTATTTCTGTGTATAGAGATGTAATATATAAATGTAATGGTGAATTTTAAACATTGATGTGCATTGATGTGCAGTTAATTGTTGTGCATTTTATCATAAGGGGGAAACGATAAGGTCCTGAGACCGCTTACAGAGTTAAAGTAGGCCTAAGTACGGGAGGTTTCCCTACCTGTTTTTAATGTTTTAAGGCTTGAGGCAAGCTGTGTATAATCAGTTGATCAGTGAGTCTGGAGTTTACTAGACAGACAGGGTGTAGTCGGGAGGAGATGACCCAGGGTCAGTAAATATTTACGTATTGTCGTGCACAAGAGAGGGGAAATAGGGGAGCCGTCTTCGTTCGGGTGTTTACAGGTTTGTGCTAGATTTGAGTGTGACTGAAGCATCCACTGTTTACGTTTTATATGTAAGTTTATTATATGAAAGTATTTTGGTACTGTAGTACAGAGTGGCATGTCTTTTGTGTCCACAGCAGTGGTCACGGCCCGAAGAGCGGGGGTTGCCAATAAATCTTGTTCCTGACAGCTGGCAAAGGTAGCCAGTCTTCTCAAGAGAGAAAAGTCGAGGAAACGCCAGAGGCGTAAGAGCTTGTACCGTGGAGGGGTATCGGCTCTGAGTATTGTGGCCCCAGAGAGAGGGAGCGAGGAAGAGCAGGTCGAGACAGCGACGCAGTCTTCAGTGAAAAGGGTTTTCTTAAGACCCGGAGCTCTAAGCTCATACACGCCCATCGAACCCAAGCAAGCGGGTTGGTGTGTCTTTTTTAGCCTCGGTCAAAATAATACCGAAGGGCCTAAACCCAAATGAGGGGTAACTTAGCAAGGGAGAATCAGCTTTCTTTTCGCCAAATAGAGAAGCCTCTACAGTCTACGGCAAGTGCCTAGTCAATATTTTCAGAAGTCATCAGAAGTACGAGTCAGAACCAGGAAGAAAGGGATATCATTTCCCGGTTGCTGAAATGAAACGAGAGCAGCAAGGCAGGAGAAGTGGAGAGAGAGATGGTGAAAAATAGATCAGGGACCTGCAGAGTCTCATATTATTCTTAGAGGGTAGCCTCTGAGCCTTAGAGTTAGAAAAAGTCTATTAATTAGCAGTGCAGAGTGTGACTTAGTGGCGTATATCGCTGACAGAGTTAGCTACTGTGCAGATAGTCTTCGGCAGTACCAGCAGAACCTTGACATTAGAACTAGTAAATTATAGAGCGTGGCTTTAGTTGACGCCCCACCAAATTAGACTGTAGTTAAGATCACTTATCATTTTTTAAATTTTGTCCCCAGCAGGGTGTATGAAGGAGTGAAAGTGGTTGGAGTTTTTAATTTGGTGTGCTTATAATCTAATTGATTTTCTGTTTTTCCAGGTCGGTGCAACCTGGCACGATATATGCTTTTCTTTGTTTGTTACTATGTTATGAAAATTCTGTTGATTTGTATAATAAACTTATTTAATGTTCACTGGATCAGCTTCGTCACTGTATAGTCCTTAACTGTTCTCTGTACAGTGGTGTCTGTAGTGTTAGTTTAACCTTATCTCCTTTAGTCTGTTAAAGGTAGCCAGAGGTGGTGAGTTTATAGCATTTCTTGACGTCACGATTTGGCGAGGAAGATTTAATTTCGGTTATCCTCCTCGGGCCAATAGACTCACCTTACTACATTCACTGTCATTTCTCATAATAAATCTATTATCTTAGTCTTTTCTCACACTAGGGTTTTGTCCTACACTTGGGCATAACTCTAACTTAAATCCAACTCGTGACACTGGCATTACAGACATGTCTGAGGTAGACCTCCGTCGATTTATTGACTATGTTGGTAATTTCAATCCTGCCATTAAATTCACTTCTGAAATTTCTACGACTTCAGTGAACTTCCTTGACATCACTGTGACTATTAGCCCTACTGGTCTTAAAACGTCTGTCTATTATAAGGCTACTGAAGCTCATGGTCTCCTTCTTTATACTTCATCGCATCCTCTTAGTTGTAAAAATTCCATTCCCTTTTCTCAACTTCTTCGCTTGCGTCGGTTATGTCACGATGACGATGATTTCCATCAAGAGATGCTCGAGTTCTTTCGCGACATCTTTATCCAGAACATGTTTTATCTGATACTCTTAATCGCATCACACGCATCACTCGTCAGATGGCACTCACTACTAAACCTTCTGTCCAATCTGACAGACTCAAACTGGTTCTAACTTTCCATCCTCACTGTCTGGCAGTGAAGAGAATTCTGTTTTGACATCTGCCTATTCTCCACTCTGATCCTGATACCAGAGAGTTGTTTCGTGATACACCTTTGGTGGCATATCGTAGGGATAGGAATTTTAGGGATATTCTTGTACACAGTCGCTTGAGACATACTAGCCCTTCATACTTTGGTACTAAACCATGCCAACGCCGTAGATGTAAGAGCTGTCCGTTTGTACTCCAAACTCAGACGGTCACTTTTCCTAAATGAAAATTTGTCATTAGAGAGTCTTTCACGTGCGAATCCAGAAACCTGATTTATGCTATCATCTGCAAGAGGTGTGACATTACCTATATTGGTGAAACTGGCAGACGTTTGGCAGACAGGTTTCGTGAGCACTTAAATGACATCTATCATGGCAAACATTTACCGGTGGCCCTTCATTTCAATAGGCCTGACCATTCAGGTAATTCTGATATTCATGTGAACTGCATGTCAGATGTCTTCATAGTACTGCCCTCCTTTCATGTGTCGGTGATGACCGGACTCGCTTTTCGTTGGAGAATTGTCTTATTTTTCAAATGGGCTGTTTATCTCCAAAAGGCCTTAATGTCCAACACCATTTTGCATAAATTCTGTTGGCTTTTCTCTCTTTTTCATTCTTCTTTATTCGTTGTTTTTTCAATCTATCTTCTTATGTTTTTGTTTTGGTTCATTTCGTATCCTTTTGTATCTTTAAATTGTCGCTATCTTATACGTCACTTCCTTAGACGATTTCGTGGAAAAGTACCTCAGTGTTCTATTCCAAGCATCTATGGATCTAGCTAAGTGACCTTTTACTTGTTTCGAAGTTTTGTTCATTCTCTTTTTTTCGTTTCGTTGATTATTTACTTTCTTGTTTCAGTATTTCTTTCAGGTTTTACGATTTTCTTGTATTATATAATTGTTCTTTTTTCGCTCATCACTGTGGGTGTTTACTTTTTCCATCTGCTTGTATTGCTCATTTGGTGTGTTTCTCATCATCGCATGTTTTTGTAGTACCTATATGTAATTCTTGTCCTTGTCACCTGTTTGTAACTGTGGCTGACTGTGATGGAGTTACTGTGATTTAGTCTTCAATAGGCCCCATTTCGTTTTCTCGTCGTAACTATTGAGTTTGCCATTTTTGTCTTCCCTCTATTAAAGATTGGGAAGTACTCTTTTGCTCTCTGAATAATAGAGGTGTTTAGATTTGTTCTGTAGGTAAAGTAATTGCGGGTTTTTTTCTATAGGGATTAATGTAGGTTAGTACTGAAATGGCACCAGTCGGCCTTTTTCTAATTATCGCGATCTTGAAAATTCCATTTTTTGCGTTGTTAAATTTATCGCGGTCATTTTTCGTGGGGAAGGGGAGATGACCCCTACCCAGGTAACGTCCAACTTTCTGCTCACGCTAGCGGACGACGTTAGGTAACGTTACGTAGCCGGAAATACGCGCGCATTTAAAGTAAGCACGAATACACTGGTTCTAAATTTAGAGATGAGCGCATGGAAAATTTTAGAGTATCTTTAATTCTATTGGTTGTAGGGAGATGCCTTGCCTCAAGTAGGTCGGGGGTCAGAGCAGGAAAATCTAAGATAAAGTAGCGCTTTTCGATTTAGCGGTCTCTTCCTGCAGAAATCCTGGGCCGTGTATCCAAGCTTATTGTCGGCTTCTAACGCTGAACGCAATATTTGGTATGTCAGTAATTTAAAGTAGCGTGGTAATTAAATCTAGTTCTCTAATAGAGCCTTAGTCCGTTCTAATTTAATTTATTTTTGAACTTTATAACTTGTAACGCCATCATTTATTTCTACAGTGTCTATGAGTGATAAAGAGATATTACGTAGGTGTGCTCCGTAGATTTAATAGAAAGTCTGTAGAAATACACGCATCCTAGATTTATATTAATTTACAGAATATTCTGAAGCACGTGTATTTTTATTTCATTGAGAGATTAATTCTGATAAGTCTCCTAATAAAATACGGGAACGGATTTTCGGGAAAATTTAATCACGTGGTTTATCGGGATTTATTCGAGTAGGAATTCTGGATAGATAGAGTAGATAATTAAGTATTTTTCTATCGGGGGAGTTAAAATATAATTGCAGGGAAACCACGTGGGGTAGAGGTGAAAGGAAAATTATGGTGCCTTAAGTGGTTGTGTAATTAAATCTTATGCAGAGTAGTATTTGATTTGTGTGTTATGGAATTTAATGAGTTCTAGGAAATATAGTCTATAGAGATAGATATATTTCTGTGTATAGAGATGTAATATATAAAATGTAATGGTGAATTTTAAACATTGACGTGCAGTTAACTGTTGTGCATTTTTATCATAAGGGGGAAACGATGATAAGGTCCTGTGACCGCTTACAGAGTTAAAGTAGGCCTAAGTACGGGAGGTTCCCCTACCTGTTTTTAATGTTTTAAGGCCTGAGGCAAGCTGTGTATAATTAGTATTGATCAGTGAGTCTGGGATTTACTAGACAGGCAGGGAGTTGATGGGAATAGCTGACCCAGGGTCAGGAAATATTTATGTATTGTCATGCACAAGATGAAAGGGGAAATGGTGAAGCAGTCTGCGTTTTGGGTGTTTACATGTTGTGCTAAGATATGAGCGTGACTGAAGCATCCACTGTTTACGTTTTATATGTAAGTTTATATTATGAGAGTATTGTAGTACAGAGTGGCATTTCTTTTTGTGTCCACAGCAGTGGTCACGGCCCGAAGAGCGGGAGTTGCCAATAAATCTTGTTCCTGACAGCTGGCAAAGGTAGCCAGTCTTCTCAAGAGAGAAAACGTCGAGGAAGCGCCAGAGGCGTAAGAGCTTGTACCGTGGAGGGGTATCGGCTCTGAGTATTGTGGCCCCAGAGAGAGGGAGCGAGGAAGAGCAGGTCGAGACAGCGACGCAGTCTTCAGTGAAAAGGGTTTTCTTAAGACCCGGAGCTCTAAGCTCATACACACCCATCGAACCCAAGCAAGCGGGTTGGGGTGTCTTTTTTTTTGGCCACGGTCACAATCATACCGAAGTGCCTAAACCCAAATGAGGGGTAACATAGCAAGGGAAAATCAGCTTTCTTTTCGCCAAATAGAGAAGCCTCTACAGTCTACGGCAAGTGCCTAGTCGTCAGAACCAGGAAGAAAGGGAGATCATTTCCCGGTTGCTGAAATGAAACGAGAGCAGCAAGGCAGGAGAAGTGGAGAGAGATGGTGAAAATAGATCAGGGACCTGCAGAGTCTCATATTATTCTTAGAGGGTAGCCTCTGAGCCTTAGAGTTAGAAAAAGTCTATTAAGTAGCAGTGCAGAGTGTGACTTAGTGGCGTATAATGCTGACAGAGTTAGCTACTGTGCAGATAGTCTTCGGCAGGACCAGCAGAACCTTGACATTAGAAATAGTAATTTATAGAGCGTGGCTTTAGTTGACGCCCCACCAAATTAGACTGTAGTTAAGATCACTTATCATTTTTTAAATTTTGTCCCCAGCAGGGTGAATGAAGGAGTGAAAGTGGTTGGAGTTTTTTTAATTTGGTGTGCTTATAATCAAATTGATTTTCTTTGTTTTTCCAGGTCGGTGCAACCTGGCACGATATATGCTTTTCTTTGTTTGTTACTATGTTATGAAAATTCTGTTGATTTGTATAATAAACTTATTTAATGTTCACTGGATCAGCTTCTTCACTGTATAGTCCTTAACTGTTCTCTGTACAGTGGTGTCTGTAGTGTTAGTTTAACCTTATCTCCTTTAGTCTGTTAAAGGTAGCCAGAGGTGGTGAGTTTATAGCATTTATTGACGTCACGATTTGGCGAGGAAGATTTAATTTCGGTTATCCTCCTCGGGCCAATAGACTCACCTTACTACATTCACTGTCATTTCTCAAAATAACTCTATTATCTTAGTCTTTTCTCACACTAGGGTTTTGTCCTACACTTGGGCATAACTCTAACTTAAATCCAACTCGTGACAAAGTGGGTGGCGATCGTCCTTGGGATCAGCTTTGTAGGATCATTCTGGGATCTTATCTAGATTGACAGATTGTTTTCTATAGGAAAGTCTGAGAATAGATTCTTTCAATTTCCCCTAGACAGAGCTAGTAGAACTGATCCAGTTATAAGTTTTTCCACAGAAAGTTTTTCCACAGGTTGCAGGCAGTTGGATTGTAGGTATAGGTTAGTTATAGAACTTAGAGGTAATTGATGGCTAACTGATTTTTTTTTCTTAACAGGAAGGTGGAATTTTTAGTAGCTGCATAACAATATTTTTCAGGTAGTTATTAGTCAGACTGGTGCTAGGCTGAGTTCGGGTTTTGGGACCGAGGTTATAGAGATAGCATTCCTCAGTAGGTAACAGGTAATTCCTTCTTTTTTTTTTTTCTTTCTGTCATTTCTTGTCTTTGGTAAGCTACAGCAGTTACAGGTCAGATGGCAGATATGGCCAAGTTACGAGCTGCCTGGCGTGACGCTGCTCAGGACATGGGAATGGACAAGGAGGAAACTAAGGCCTACATGATCAGAGAAAATGATAGGCATAATCAGAAAGAGGAAAGGGCAGCAGAAGTTGAGGAAAGAAAAAGGGCAGCAAAAGTTGAGGAAAGAAAAATGGCAGCAGAATTTGAGGAAAGAAAAAGGGCAGCAGAAGTTGAGGAAAGGGAAAAGGCAGCAGAAAGACAGCACGAACTTGCCATGCGTTCTCTGGAACTGCAGCTCAGGTCTTCGGAGGGCAGTTCGGCTAATGGAGATTCCCCCGGAGCAGTGGCGATAGACACCTCAGGAAATGAAGGCCCCCGGATGGCAGCCATGAATTTTCCGATGGACTCTTTCCCTAACGGGAATGAGAAAATTGACATATTCCTGGAAAAATTCGAACGGATGGCAAAGGCATATGGGTTGGAGGAAGGTCTTTGGTGTCTAAAGTTATCGCAGTCCCTCAGAGGTCATGCGTATGACGTCTACCACAAGTTGCTCATAGACGACCAGAACAACTTCGAGGCACTACGGAACGCGTTGTTGCAAAGATTCCAGTGGACCCCCCGTAAATGCCAAACCATGTTCCGGGAAAGTCGTCTGGAGAAGGGAGAAAACTTTCCTCAGTTTGCTGAAAGGCTGCGGAATTACCTCACTCGCTGGAGAGAGTTGTTGGGACTGGCTAAATCCTTTGAAGGATTAGAAGAGTTAATAATGGTGAAACAAATCAAGGCAAACATGTCTCCTGATTTGAGGAGGTACCTGGCGGAGCAGGGCGCCCGGCAACTGGACCAGATCATTCTGTTTGCTGAAAGGTTCCAGACGGCACAGGCCGAAGTACTGGGCCAGAAACGAAAACACCCAGACCCGCCAGTCCAGGACAAAGGAGCTTCATCGTCACAGTCGTCTTCTCATGCTCAGCAGCAGGGGCCTTCACGCAAGGAGCCACATTCCGGTCATAACCTGCGCCCCCAGCCTCACAACAGATCACAGGGGCCAAACTCTCAGGACCCCGCCCGAAACCGAGGAGATAATGAGAGATACTGTCGAAATTGTCGGACCACTTCCCATTGGACCTCCAGGTGTATGAATAAACAACTCGTGCATCATGCGGCTTGCTTAAGGCTGGTGCGAGCGACTAAAGGGAACACCTGGGAACCCATTCAGTCGGAGAAGTTGTTCTCCAACAGCGGGCCAGCAGAAGTGAACGGGACTGCGACTACGTGTTTATTCGACAGCGGTCTTACATACCCCAGCATAGTTGCCCGACATCTGGTGAAGCCCGGGCAAATGACAGGGGAGAAAGTTGATATTGGTGGCATTTTAAGGAAAGGGGCCTCCCAGCACTTTCCGGTAGCCAATATTCAGGTGAAGTGCAAGTTTGTGCGTGGCACGATTAAAGCTGCTGTAATGGCACAGCCAGCTTACGACTTCATCCTAGGGGCCCCACATTTAGTTTTGGGAACCCCTAGTACACCGGTCCTTGCTGATGCAAGGGGGCCTACTGCAGGCCAGATAAGTGAACAGGGAGAACCCCTAATTCACGGAGCCCCGAGCGAGCTCGAACATCCATGTCTTGTTAAGGAGAGGTTAGGAGCCTCTAAGGACAGTGGTATGTTAACTGCAGAGGCGTATTCGCCTGTCAGCCCTGTTCATCCTAACGGACAAACAGAGGTGACGCCTCTGATTTCGGAAATACATTCTTTGGTGTCGGGAACTAGGCCCCCGATGGTATTAGCTCCTTCAGGAAAGGGACATACTGACAAGAACTGTATCACATATGTCAACGACCAGCGCACTCTTAAAAGGGCACAAGATGGCGAATCGAGCGAACATATGTTTCCAACCAGCCCTGGAGCCCCATCCGACCAGCACTTTACTCAAACGGAGGAGGACAGTGATCTGAGTGTCCGTTGGCCTATAAACGGAGATGGGCCCCACAACTCTCGTATCTCGTTTACCGGAAACGACCCGCGTAACGAGGAGCCTGGAAAATTGGCTATATCTTCCAATTTGGTTCAAGGAACATTGGAACCAGTCCCTGAGTACTTTATCTCAGATACTCCGCGATCTAACGGGATCTTAAACCGTCAAGTGTCACTGCAGGACACATTCCAACTGACGCCAGTAACTCTCACAGGGGAGGGCAAGGTTGAGGGTAGAACCAGGGTGTTAGACGGAGGACTCCCGTGGTCTACAGTTACCTCTCACGAACTTTTCAGGCCAGAAAAGAGTGAGGAAAGCGGCCTTACGAATTTGAAAGGGGCTATGTTAGAGAGCTCTGTCCCTCTTCATGTTGGTAGGGGAAGAGCGATCACAGAACCACTGCCAGGGGCAGATACTACCTATCTTTTTCCAAAGACAGAAGCTACTGGGATCAGTAAGGATTCAGTAGACACCCAGAAAATGAA
Organism: Oreohelix idahoensis; assembly: GCA_024509875.1. NCBI lineage: Eukaryota > Metazoa > Mollusca > Gastropoda > Stylommatophora > Oreohelicidae > Oreohelix > Oreohelix idahoensis. The sequence continues at coordinate 5,503 of JAMPIV010003253.1, read as the reverse complement.
CGGAAACCCGGTGTCAGAAATACACGAGATTTCTCAGGTTCATTGCAAGGTACCAGCGGTCACAACCCCGCTGGCGAGCAGCTCCGTAGTCGCCATCGCCAGGCCTCTACAGAGCCAGTCGGTCAGGTCGGCTGATCAAGTCAGTCTGTTGAGAAACCTAGCCAAGGAAGTTTTAGACCCACCATGGGATGGCACAGGTCTAGAGAGAGAACAGCCCTTCAACAGAAGCATGGGAGTAGATAAGGAGAGAAAGAAGGAGAGAATTGTGCGCGGGTCTTTGGACAATGGTGAACAGTTACGCACGGTTTCGGTGACTTCTGACCCAGTCAGTCAGCTGGATACCAGTAACAATACCTTACCGCTCACCGTTAGGAAAGTACGGGGAAGAACTCGCAGGAGAGGAAAGGTGAAGAAAGAACTTGGGAGTGCGGCAGCCAGGGAAAACCCCAGTAGGGACCCTGAAACTTCAGCGATCACAGACAGCTTGGGAGACATAGATAGGGACCAATCTGAACACCAAGACCACAGTAAATTAGATCGGCAGGCTCCGACCTCGAAGGGTGGGGTAATGTGACGGAGTTACTGTGATTTAGTCTTCAATAGGCCCCATTTCGTTTTCTCGTCGTAACTATTGAGTTTGCCATTTTTGTCTTCCCTCTATTAAAGATTGGGAAGTACTCTTTTGCTCTCTGAATAATAGGGGTGTTTAGATTTGTTCTGTAGGTAAAGTAATTGCGGGTTTTTTTCTATAGGGATTAATGTAGGTTAGTACTGAAATGGCACCAGTCGGCCTTTTTCTAATTATCGCGATCTTGAAAATTCCATTTTTTGCGTTGTTAAATTTATCGCGGTCATTTTTCGTGGGGAAGGGGAGATGACCCCTACCCAGGTAACGTCCAACTTTCTGCTCACGCTAGCAGACGACGTTAGGTAACGTTACGTAGCCGGAAATACGCGCGCATTTAAAGTAAGCACGAATACACTGGTTCTAAATTTAGAGATGAGCGCAGGGAAAATTTTAGAGTATCTTTAATTCTATTGGTTGTAGGGAGACGCCTTGCCTCAAGTAGGTCGGGGGTCAGAGCAGGAAAATCTAAGATAAAGTAGCGCTTTTCGATTTAGCGGTCTCTTCCTGCAGAAATCCTGGGCCGTGTATCCAAGCTTATTGTCGGCTTCTAACGCTGAACGCAATATTTGGTATGTCAGTAATTTAAAGTAGCGTGGTAATTAAATCTAGTTCTCTAATAGAGCCTTAGTCCGTTCTAATTTAATTTATTTTTGAACTTTATAACTTGTAACGCCATCATTTATTTCTACAGTGTCTATGAGTGATAAAGAGATATTACGTAGGTGTGCTCCGTAGATTTAATAGAAAGTCTGTAGAAATACACGCATCCTAGATTTATATTAATTTACAGAATATTCTGAAGCACGTGTATTTTATTTCATTGAGAGATTAATTCTGATAAGTCTCCTAATAAAATACGGGAACGGATTTTCGGGAAAATTTAATCACGTGGTTTATCGGGATTTATTCGAGTAGGAATTCTGGATAGATAGAGTAGATAATTAAGTATTTTTCTATCGGGGGAGTTAAAATATAATTGCAGGGAAACCACGTGGGGTAGAGGTGAAAGGAAAATTATGGTGCCTTAAGTGGTTGTGTAATTAAATATTATGCAGAGTAGTATTTGATTTGTGTGTTATGGAATTTAATGAGTTCTAGGAAATATAGTCTATAGAGATAGATATATTTCTGTGTATAGAGATGTAATATATAAAATGTAATGGTGAATTTTAAACATTGACGTGCAGTTAACTGTTGTGCATTTTTATCATAAGGGGGAAACGATGATAAGGTCCTGTGACCGCTTACAGAGTTAAAGTAGGCCTAAGTACGGGAGGTTCCCCTACCTGTTTTTAATGTTTTAAGGCCTGAGGCAAGCTGTGTATAATTAGTATTGATCAGTGAGTCTGGGATTTACTAGACAGGCAGGGAGTTGATGGGAATAGCTGACCCAGGGTCAGGAAATATTTATGTATTGTCATGCACAAGATGAAAGGGGAAATGGTGAAGCAGTCTGCGTTTTGGGTGTTTACATGTTGTGCTAAGATATGAGCGTGACTGAAGCATCCACTGTTTACGTTTTATATGTAAGTTTATATTATGAGAGTATTGTAGTACAGAGTGGCATTTCTTTTTGTGTCCACAGCAGTGGTCACGGCCCGAAGAGCGGGAGTTGCCAATAAATCTTGTTCCTGACAGCTGGCAAAGGTAGCCAGTCTTCTCAAGAGAGAAAACGTCGAGGAAGCGCCAGAGGCGTAAGAGCTTGTACCGTGGAGGGGCATCGGCTCTGAGTATTGTGGCCCCAGAGAGAGGGAGCGAGGAAGAGCAGGTCGAGACAGCGATGCAGTCTTCAGTGAAAAGGGTTTTCTTAAGACCCGGAGCTCTAAGCTCATACACACCCATCGAACCCAAGCAAGCGGGTTGGGGTGTCTTTTTTTTTGGCCACGGTCACAATCATACCGAAGTGCCTAAACCCAAATGAGGGGTAACATAGCAAGGGAAAATCAGCTTTCTTTTCGCCAAATAGAGAAGCCTCTACAGTCTACGGCAAGTGCCTAGTCGTCAGAACCAGGAAGAAAGGGAGATCATTTCCCGGTTGCTGAAATGAAACGAGAGCAGCAAGGCAGGAGAAGTGGAGAGAGATGGTGAAAATAGATCAGGGACCTGCAGAGTCTCATATTATTCTGAGCCTTAGAGTTAGAAAAAGTCTATTAAGTAGCAGTGCAGAGTGTGACTTAGTGGCGTATAACGCTGACAGAGTTAGCTACTGTGCAGATAGTCTTCGGCAGGACCAGCAGAACCTTGACATTAGAAATAGTAATTTATAGAGCGTGGCTTTAGTTGACGCCCCACCAAATTAGACTGTAGTTAAGATCACTTATCATTTTTTAAATTTTGTCCCCAGCAGGGTGTATGAAGGAGTGAAAGTGGTTGGAGTTTTTTTAATTTGGTGTGCTTATAATCAAATCGATTTTCTTTGTTTTTCCAGGTCGGTGCAACCTGGCACGATATATGCTTTTCTTTGTTTGTTACTATGTTATAAAAATTCTGTTGATTTGTATAATAAACTTATTTAATGTTCACTGGATCAGCTTCTTCACTGTATAGTCCTTAACTGTTCTCTGTACAGTGGTGTCTGTAGTGTTAGTTTAACCTTATCTCCTTTAGTCTGTTAAAGGTAGCCAGAGGTGGTGAGTTTATAGCATTTATTGACGTCACGATTTGGCGAGGAAGATTTAATTTCGGTTATCCTCCTCGGGCCAATAGACTCACCTTACTACATTCACTGTCATTTCTCAAAATAAATCTATTATCTTAGTCTTTTCTCACACTAGGGTTTTGTCCTACACTTGGGCATAACTCTAACTTAAATCCAACTCGTGACACTGACGAAGGGTAAAACCCGAAACGTCCCTTGTTACACGTGAACCGTTAATTTGTAGAACTGATTCAATATCGTTTTATTGGTTTATATACTTATACAAGAAACTATGAATGTGCAAGATGAGGGTTCTATATATACAAATAAAATTACCTGAATAAGCCCTGTAAATTGTAATCTCTAGACTTAGAATTCAGCTTAGTAATGTATAATAAGGGTCTACTTTCCTTATTCATCAAACCTTTACTCCATATAACGTAACTGAGAATATCATAAACAACCACGCATGCCTGAAAATATTCTAACAATATTCTACAATAATCTAATTCAGTGAACTATTTGTCTACAATAAGCTAATGTAATTAACTACCTATATTCTACAATAATCTAATTCAGTGAACTTATTTGTCTACAATAATCTGATGTAATTAACTACCTATACTCTACAATGATCTAATTCAGTGAACTATTTGTCAACAACAATCTAATATAATGAACTACCTATATTCTACAATAATCTAATTCAATGAAATAACTATATTTCTACAATAATCTAATGTAATTAACTAATTATATTATACAGTAATCTAATTCAATGAACTAACTATATTCTACAATAATCTAATTCAATTAACTAACTATATCTTCATCAGCATCAGCTGCCATCTCCACAACGAATTTGGCTGTAACTGATCTCTAACATCTTCTGTCTCCTGTCTTGATGGGGTGCACTCTGATAGACTCTTTCCTGTCCATCTCTTGATGCTATCTTCCCACTTATAGCGCTGTCTTCCCCTTGCATGTTTGCCTTCAACTCTCCCTTCTATTATGGTCTTCTGCAAAGTGTTATGCCTTTTTATGTGGCCAAAATATATTTTAACTGCCTAATGTTGATCTATTTCATTAGTTCTGTTTTCATACCCAGGTTTCTAGGACCTCCTATTTGTTTTCTTCTCCTTCCATGAGATGCGCTCCATACTTGTATATATCCACATACTTCTATATATCCACATCTCAAGATCCTCAATTCTTTCTTCCTATTGCTTATTCATTGTCCATGTTTCTACACCATACAGTAATGAAGAATATATGTAACACTTTATGATTCTCAGTTTTAATTTGAGAGTTACCTGTTTAAATGTCAGTATTTGTCTCATGTTGTTGAATGTAGCTTTGGCCATTTCTATTCTCTTCTTGATTTCTGTTTCGCACCTGCCACCTTCTTTTATTATATGACCAAGATATGAGAAGCTTTTGACTTGTTCCAGGTATTTCCCATTTGTGCTTATCTTTAATGTTTTGCTAATATCACAGTTTTTGTTCTCTCGATGTTAATGTCAAAGCCATATTCATGACTTATGCTGTTCACTTGCTTCACTAGTTCTTGTAAATCCTGTTCATTTTCCACTAACAACATGGTATCATCTGCGCATCTAAGGTTGTTTATTGACCTTCCATTGATGTTCAGTCCTGGCATTTCCTGTTTGAAAATTTTTTCTGTGTATAGATTAAATAGGCAGGGGGACAGCAAACAACCTTGTATGACACTTCTTTTTATGTCTATATATGGTGAGTAATTCTTTCCAGATCTTACTGTAGCAGTTTGCTCCCAATAAAGGTTACTGACCATTCTTGTCTTTTCTATCAATACTTAAGTCTTTGAGGCATTCAATTATTTTCTCGTTATGGACTTTGTCAAAAGCCTTCTTAGTCAATGAAGCACATGTATGTAACTTCTTTGCACCTCTATATATTTTTCTGCAAATATTCTTAGGCAAAATATTGCTTCTCTTATTCCACTGTTCCATCTAAAACCAATCATCTTGGACTTCGTTGTCTACTTTACTTTTTATTCTCTCCTGTTTGATTTTGAGCAGTATTTTTATTGCATGACTTATTTTTCTGTATTGTTCCCTGCTTTCTGTCAATAACTGTTCACACTTATTTTTGACATCGACCAGATATTTTTTATTTATATCTGGTTGTTTCAGTGCTCATGTTTCTATCTGAGGTTCCTCCTGTCTTCTGTTTCCTGTTCTTTTCAGCTTTATATT
>JAMPIV010003252.1:0-170671 GCA_024509875.1 Oreohelix idahoensis | reverse complement strand
GGTATAGGAGTTATGAGGGTGGGTAGTGATTGGGAAAGAGGGATGTGGTTATTTTTGTTAAAGGGTGTGGGATATGGAATGGGGTTTTTTTGAATGATGTGGGTATATAAGCTGGGGTGGGGGTTTGTATATAGATAGGGGGGGGGGAGGGTTTTGTTTTTGTTGGGGGGGAGGGTGTGGAGAATATTGTGATAGAGTGGGGTATTATTATGTTGGAGGTGTGTGGAAGAGATAAAAAAAAAAAAGAAGGAGAGAAGAGAGATGGTGGAGGGGGATGGTTGGTGGGGAGGGTGAGGGTAAGTTGGGGATTGGTGGATTGAAATGTGGAGATGTTTAGTTAGTGGGAAAGATGGGGATGTGTGAGGGGAAGTAGGGGTTTATGAGTATGATTGGTTGGAATATATGTTGAATAAGGGTTGTATATAAGAGGGGGGTGGAATGGATAGAGGGGGATCTAAGTGGGGAGAATAGTGTTTAATGGTTATGATTGGGGTATGGGTTTTTTGATGTTAATTGTTGATTATGGTTAAGGGAGAGGTTTAGGATAAGTATTATAGGTTAGTTAATGTTGTATGATAATTGGATATTAGTGAATGTTATGTTTGTTGAATGTGTTGGGTAGATAGGGTGGTATGATGGATTTATGATGAGAAATAGTTGTAATTAAGAGTTAGTGGTTATTTGAGTTTTTGGTATATAAAATAAATGTATTGAATTAGTGGGTATTTTGGGTTAATATTAAAGATATGTGGTAGTGTTATAAGAGATTAAGAGATGTGGAGATGTATGTGGAAGGTGGAAAGGGATTGTAGTGAGATATAGGTAGTTATTAGAATTATGAGAATAAAAGAGTAGATGGATTATTTATTGAATGTTATGAATAGTAGAAGTATGAGATTAAAAGGGGTGAGGAGTAAGGGGAGTGGGGGAAGAGGGTGTTTGGGGTAGGTTGGTGTTGTTAGTAGGGGGTTTATGGTGAGAAGGGATGGTTGGATAGGATTGGTGGGATGGGAAAGAGGAGAATCGTTTGGTGGTTAAATTGTGGATAGCTGGAATTAGAGGGGATAATAAATGTTGCATTAGCGTCTGGTAAAAAATAAGAGTAGAAATTGTGGTGATATGACTGTAGGCCTACTTGGTATTAGGATAAAAAAATCGAGTAGGAAATTTTTAAAAAGGGAAAACTGAAGTTTTTCTCTACTACACTACTGATCTCTTCTACCTACACTACTGATTTCTTCTACCTACACTACTGATTCTCTTCTACCTTCACTAATGTCTCTTCTACCTACACTACTGAATTCTTCAACCTACATGTCACGATAGGGTTGATATTCATTTAATTTCCCTACATCTTCTTCCTATTTTCTTTCACCCGATTGCTCTCTTTTATTTATCTCAGTATTTCCGTTTTCCCGGTATAATTTTCATCCATTCGTTTTTTGAGTATTATATTTCATATAATTTGCAAACGTTACCTTTTTTCTTTCTCTAAAACTGAGAGGTTATCGCGCTAGACGATATTTACTTAATTTCAGGGCTGCTCAGCTCAGAAGGCGTTATTAAGTCGTTATCGCTGAACATAGGACGTAGCAAATCGTCTACATTCTCACCGAGCGCGCGAGCTTCTTCTCGGCATAAGTCCCGGTGAGGTGTGATACTTTACATCTGCACCGGTCAGTATCCAGACATTTGTCTGGAAAATCCCAAACTGACACGGCGCTCACGGTGAGCCATGGTCAGCTGTAGTGTGAAAACTGCCCTGAAATGGAGTCAGGCTGTCTGGGATTTGAAACTGACACGCGTACATCGTGGTCAGTAGGTGACAGTTACGACACGCGTTAAGCGGACGTAAATGTTGGGAGTAGGGGAGATAATTTCGCTTGGCGAAATAAGTTTGGGCCCTTTGTCTGATTTTAAGATATTGGCCCGAGTTTGAAACTTTAATTTCATTCTCGCTCATAGACACACAGTAGATAGGTTGCTCGTAAACAGAATAGCTGTTAGCGAAGATCTCAGTTTGTTTCGGCAATTTGTCGAACTTCTAGACTTCCAGAAATATTTTCAGCAATCTTATTCTGTGGTTGAGGTAATTAATATGATAGATATATAGATTTTGTGAGTGTTAAAGTGTTAAATCGCTTAATTCATTTTAATCTATTTCTTTAGCGCAGAAGAGAAATAAAGTGGTAGGCTATTATATTTTCTAGGGAAGCATTCAGTGGAAAGCAGAATAAAATTAAAATTTCTAGCTTATAACGGCAATTGTAGCTATTTATGAATTTAATTTAACTGCTAATACTCAGTCGAGTGTATTTTTCTAAACTAACGTATAAACTCTAGAATCGAGCCTCATGAATGGTGACGGAATACGCACGTGTTCCTAATTCATGAGGATTGCTGATTTTTAAATATAACTTACGTCACGGGAAGTTTAAATGATAAGCAAAGCTCTCTGCTTGCAAGTTTAAATGTAAGTTATAACCAGTACAGATTCTGTTTATTATATTATATGTGTTATTTTTCCTCCACACAGTGAAAGTTTTGGGGTGACCCTAACTTTACCAGCACCTAGTAGTAGTTTCCATACTTGTGAAGAAATAGACAGTCCTTATTTTGAACCACGTGGGTTTCTTAAGTACCACTGGTCTAAACAGTGCATATGCAACTCGAGTTAGCCAGAAATACTATATCCCAATAACGGGTTTTCAAAGACTGTAATGATAAATACTGGACCTTGGAGCCAGATCTTAATTTCTTCTAGAAAACTCTACGTAATTTTTCTGCCTGGTGGCGCGAAATACTTCAAGTATTAACTAACATTTCCCGACTATATATATATATTATTTTTTGTGGACAAATCTGTGGTGTGACTAAAGTGAATCCTATACTGAGGGAAGGCACCGACCTGACATTCATCATTTCTAGAAACCTACGCTATTGACACTGTGCTCTGCTAACTCCCGCGCCTGGAATAATTGTTAGGTGACTTAATCAGACATTTGAACAAATTTGCACACCCAAGTAGTCGTTCCCGGAGACTCCGAGTTAAATACGTCTTTTGGAACTGGGGACTTCTTGGCAGAAGACTGCATTTTTTGAGTCTGTGTGAAAATCTAAAATCAGTGTGTTCCAAGAGGCAGCGAGCAAAGTCGTGAGTACAAGTATGAGAGGCCATGGCGGAATGAATGAGTGTACGCTGGTTTGAGTGATATTTTCACTATTATATCTTTGACACCCTGTTGCTGTCCTAATTTTTTTTCAATCTGCATAATTTGTTGCTAAGGCTAGAGTTCTTGTGTTTTTGTCTTAGGTTAAATCAGATTTTTTTTTTTTCAAACTCTGTGCATATAATTACGAGATAAAACAAAGAAAAACTCTTAGACTCAAACCCTATGTATCTGTGACTCGGGCGCCATCATCTGTTCTCTTAACGGGCCGGGCTAAACCTAGAGTTAACACTATAACGGGGCTATCATCCTTGCAACATTTCCTTGATTTTTTTATGACTATGTGTATATGTATTTTCCTTGATGTACTTTCTTTGATGTTGTGAGCCGATTTTTCCTGATATTAAAATCGCTCTTGAACTTAATAATCGTGTTTGGTCAGCTCGTTCTAGATAATATATATATCATTGTTATAGTTTTCCCACGTCTGTGTGTTTACCTGTCGTCACGTGTATGTGCGTGCCTGTGAGTGATAGAAATATACGTAATATGTATATTGGTGTAGTCTGTCTGACGCTGTAACAACTGTTGTAGAAAATAGGTGAGAGAGAGAAGAATTCTTTTCGCTTTCAGAGACAGCCACTATATCAAAATCTATCATCTCACGTGTGTGGAAATTCTATTACCTTTCACTAACTCTCACTGAGTCTATCACCTATTCAAACCTATTCAGAAGGGACCAAACCTAGTCTTAATTCTCCTATCGAAAATCTACGACAAATGAGGGCTCGTTTCCGGTCTTTGAACTTAGAATAGGAAGACGAGTACGACAAACGTGGACTCGTCTATCTGGATTTTGAACTTAAGATTCTGTATTCTGATATAGAGTAAGAGTGTGATGTCTTGTGAGTTGTGTATCTTTTTAAAAAAAATTACCCCCTAGACTAGCGATCTGTTTACGGGCGTGCTGACCACACAAACTAATAAGTTTTTTTTCCACAGCATCTTTGAATAATATACATTTTGGTTACAGGTTGATTTTGTCGGGATATATGTTAACTGCTGATTGTAATACTAAATGCTGGTAAAGTGGTGAGTGTATAACATTCACTGGGTACTGAGGCAGAACGGCGTTTGAACTAAGTTAAGGAGTGTGTTTCGGACTTTTTGTCCAGATTAATTCCCTCCCTTACCCGATCTGACTTCAGGGGCGAACTTATAGTGGATTTTTAAAAATTAAGGGATTATTTTTCTCTTTAATTTTTGCAATATTCTTTTGCTTTTCCACTGTAGCAACTTATTTTTCAGTTGTAATCTTAACTACCATTTAGTTGGCGTAGTCGTGTTTTGCATTAAGTGCTTTATTGCCGATAATAGCAGCGATAGTTAGATTTTATTTTGGAGGAGGTATCCCAGGGTTAAATATATCATCTTTTGATTTTTTTGGTAATTTTTTTTTCTCGTAAGTGGTAGGAACCAGGTTATTCTTTTTCCTATTTTCTTTCTCCAACAGTCTCAGTCACTGACATAATATGGCCGAGAGGGCAAAGCTTAGACAACTCCTCAGGGACGAAGCGAGAGAGGAGGGACTGGAAGGAGAGGAAGCGAAAGCTTTTGTCAGAGACGAACTTGAGAGATATGATGCGGAGAGGAAAGCAGCTGAAGCTAAAGAGGAAAAAGAAGAACTCAAGAGGAAAGAAGCAGAAGCTAGAGAGAGGGAAGGGAAGACCGTCTTTTACAGCAGAAGAAGATGGATGAGGAAATGGAAATTCGCAGGATGCAGCATGAGGAAAGAGAGAATAGAAGGAGAGACAGCAGGAGAAGGAGAGGGAGGAGAGACAGCTTGAGGAAAAAGAGAGAAACAGAGACAGCACGAGTTGGCTCTTAAAACTCTAGAATTCCAAAGTCGTGGTGCTGCCTCTACCTCCAGCAATGGAGAGTCTTCTCCTCATTCTTCCTTAACTGACCCTGCTAACACTCAATCTCTTCAACTAAATGCTATGTCTTTCACTCTTGAGTCTTCCCTTGTCCAAATGAGAAGATTGACACATGGTTAGAAAAATTTGAGAAAATTGCAACTCTGTACGGGTTAGAGAGGTCGCGTTGGAATATGAAACTTTCCCAGGCCCTAAAAGGTTCTGCTTATGATGTTTATTCTAAGCTGGAAAGTAGCCAACAAGACGACTACGATGTGTTGAAGAAAGCGTTACTGGAGCGCTTTGAAATGAACGCTCGCAAGTTTTTGCAACTGTTTCGCAACAGCCGGAAAGAGAATTCTGAAACTTTTCACCAGTTCTCATCTCGTCTTAAGGGATATCTAACAAAGTGCCTTGAGCTTTCGCAGCTCCCCTCTACCTATGAAGGTCTTGAGGAACTTGTTCTAACTGAACAAATAAAGAACACTTTGTCTGCTGATACCCGGAGATTTCTCGCTGAGCAGGGGGCAGAAAAACTTGAAGACATTTTGGAAAAGTCTGAGCGTTATCACAATGCGCTGGCTGAACTACCGGCCACAAAGCGGAAACCGACAGAGGAGCATTTTCGAAAAACATAACCTAGAGCAATCTTCTCAGGCTTCTAACCAAAACAACCACAGAGAAACTGGACCTCAAAACCCCCCTCCTGAAAAATCCAAGTTCTACAAGAACAAGTACCCCAACCACCCCAAACAGTCTGATCAACCCGACCGCCCTACATGGCAGCGCAGCCAGAAAGGACAAGGTGGCAAAGGGAGAACCCCTGAGCACGGGACATATGATCAGACCGAGCACACCGAGCCGAAACGCATCGGATGCTTATTGACAGTCTCGCAAGGCGGAATTATTGACAGTGATTCCCAACCTGTTGGGGATAGACCCTCAACGCGAGGTACTGTTACTTTGAACGGTTCTCAAACTTCTTGCTTATTTGACACGGGGCTTTCTTATGATTGCATTGTTGCCAGAAACCTGGTTAAACCCGGTCAAGAGACAGCAGAGACCGTCCAACTTTTGTGGAGTTCGTAAGAGTGATGCACCTACAGCGCTTCCCATCGCATTGGTGGAGATACACTCTGACTTTGTCAGAGGTGTGATCAAAGCGGCTGTTATGGATGATCCCATCTACCCAGTCATACTTGGCGGGAGATACGTGTGTATTGGGAAACCGGAAGAGCCGATTGTGGCAGCAGTAACTACAAGAGGGCAAACCAAGAAGGAACGGGAGCCTGCGCCTAATTTGTTACCTATGGAACTTAAAGAAGCGCAATACAAGGACCCTACTTTGGCACCCTGCTTTAGGAAACTGCCCATGGCTAAGGAACCAAAACAGCACGGGGACATTTTTTCTGAGGATGGCGTACTTTATCGGAGAACGGGCAAGCCTGACCAAGGTTACAACCAGCTCCTAGTACCGAAACAGTACAGAAGCCAAATCCTAGAAATGGGGCACTCTCTTCCCTTTAGCGGACATATGGGACAGAACGCCACAAACCAACGTATAACCACTCATTATTGGTGGCCAGGAGTAAACACTGATATTATCAGGTACGTCAAATCCTGTGCCCAGTGCCAACGTGTACCACCCAAGCAACGGGCACCCCCCAGTCCACATGGGTGAAATGCCAATAATGGGAACACCATTCGAACGGGTTGTGATCGACATTTTAGGGCCTTTCGAAAGGACTAAAAGAAGGAACAGGTTCATCCTGACCTTAGTCGATACATGCACTTTATGGGCAGAAGCTATCCCGCTAACATGCGCAGATGCCAAGCATGTCGCAGAAGCCCTCGTGCAGATTTTCACTCGGTTGGGATTCCCTCAGCAAGTGTTGACGGATAATGGATCTCCATACCGAAACCTGTTGATGGATGAGATCGTTAAGATCTTGAGGACCCAGCACATCCACACTAAGCCATATACTCCGGCCGGAAATGGGCTCGTGGAACGTGCTAATGGAAACCTCACCATGATGCTAAGTAAGCTGGCACAAGTGAAACCTGAAGATTGGGATCTCTGTATTCCTGCAGCATTATTTGGCTACAGAGAATCTCCTCATACTTCCACAGGATTTCCGCCAGCTACACTCTTATTCGGCAGACCCATTAAGGGCCCGCTTGAAGCCTTACTTCAGTCTCTGACAGACGAGAAGGCTGATGAGACAGTTGTCTCAGCCAGTAAATATGTGTCGGTTTTAAAGGAACGGTTGAAACTAGGGTGGGACCTAGCAACGACTAACTTTAAGCGAGCACGCACCAAGCACGCTAACCGATACAGGAAAGTCGCGGAAGAGAGAGAACTGGAAGCAGGAGAGAAAGTTTTGGTGTTGCTCCCTACCGAGAACAACCAACTGAAGATCGGATGGCAAGGGCCGTTTACCGTCCTGAAAAAGATTTCTAAGGCTAACTACCAGATCTCTATTGAAGGAAAGGAGAAGGTTTTCCATTTAAATCTCTTAAAGAGATACTTGGAAAAAACCAGTGCCAACCTCCGACCATCTCCTGACGATCGCCAAAAACTGACGAAGATGACGATAGTGGCAGGGATATTCCACCGCTATCACAGGAAATCTTTCAAAAATGTCAGAAGCGGCGACGCTCTTTCAAGCGCGCATATGAGACATTCCAGGGGAAGGAAACTTTGAGGAGTGGACTTGAGTAGGAATTGGACAGAGATGGAGGGGGAAGAGGAGAGGGAAGAAGACAGACACCCCCAAGCTACGGTTATAGGAAATTAAACTCCATAACGTAGACATGGAGTGCTTCCATATCTTAAAGGGGGGAGGCTCTGTCACGTAGGGTTTATATTCATTTAATTTCCTACATCTTCTTCCTATTTCTTTCACCCGATTTCTCTCTTTTATTATCTCTGTATTTCCTTTTTCCTGTATATTTTTCATCCATTCGTTTTGATATTATTATTTTCATATAATTCGCAAACTTTACCTGTTTTCCTTTCTCTAAAACTGAGAATCGCGCTAGGACGATATTACGTAGATGTCAGGGCTGCAGGGCGTCAGAAGGCGTGATAAGTCGGTTCGCTGAACATAGGACGTAGCAAATCGTCTACATTCTCACCGAGCGCGCGAGCTTCTTCTCGGCATAAGTCCCGGTGAGGTGTGATACTTTACATCTGCACCGGTCAGTATCCAGACATTTGTCTGGAAAATCCCAAACTGACACGGCGCTCACGGTGGGCCATGGTCAGCTGTAGTGTGAAAACTGCCCTGCATTGGAGTCAGGCTGTCTGGGATTTGAAACTGACACGCGTACATCGTGGTCAGTAGGTGACAGTTACGACACGCGTTAAGCGGACGTAAATGTTGGGAGTAGGGGAGATAATTTCGCTTGGCGAAATAAGTTTGGGCCCTTTGTCTGATTTTTAGATATTGGCCAAGTTTGAAACTTTAATTTCATTCTCGCTCATAGACTCACAGTAGATAGGTTGCTCGTAAACAGAATAGCTGTTAGCGAAGATCTCAGTTTGTTTCGGCAATTTGTCGAACTTCTAGACTTCCAGAAATATTTTCAGCAATCTTATTCTTAAGTTGTGCGACTACCTGTAATTCTGTGGTTGAGGTAATTAATATGATAGATATATAGATTTTGTGAGTGTTAAAGTGTTAAATCGCTTAATTCATTTTAATCTATTTCTTTAGCGCAGAAGAGAAATAAAGTGGTAGGCTATTATATTTTCTAGGGAAGCATTCAGTGGAAAGCAGAATAAATTAAAATTTCTAGCTTATAACGGCAATTGTAGCTATTTATGAATTTAATTTAACCGCTAATACTCAGTCGAGTGTATTTTTCTAAACTAACGTATAAACTCTAGAATCGAGCCTCATGAATGGTGACGGAATACGCACGTGTTCCTAATTCATGAGAATTGCTGATTTTTAAATATAACTTACGTCACGGGAAGTTTAAATGATAAGCAAAGCTCTCTGCTTGCAAGTTTAAATGTAAGTTATAACCAGTACAGATTCTGTTTATTATATTATATGTGTTATTTTTCCTCCACACAGTGAAAGTTTTGGGGTGACCCAAACTTTACCAGCACCTAGTAGTAGTTTCCATACTTGTGAAGAAATAGACAGTCCTTATTTTGAACCACGTGGGTTTCTTAAGTACCACTGGTCTAAACAGTGCATATGCAACTCGAGTTAGCCAGAAATACTATATCCCAATAACGGGTTTTCAAAGACTGTAATGATAAATACTGGACCTTGGAGCCAGATCTTAATTTCTTCTAGAAACTCTACGTAATTGTTCTGCCTGGTGGCGCGAAATACTTCAAGTATTAACTAACATTTCCCGACATATATATATATATATATATATATTTTTGTGGACAAATCTGTGGTGTGACTAAAGTGAATCCTATACTGAGGGAAGGCACCGACCCGACATTCATCATTTCTAGAAACCTACGCTATTGACACTGTGCTCTGTTAACTCCCGCGCCTGGAATAATTGTTAGGTGACTTAATCAGACATTTGAACAAATTTGCACACCCAAGTAGTCGTTCCCGGAGACTCCGAGTTAAATACGTCTTTTGGAACTGGGGACTTCTTGGCAGAAGACTGCATTTTTTTGAGTCTGTGTGAAAATCTAAAATCAGTGTGTTCCAAGAGGCAGCGAGCAAAGTCGTGAGTACCAGAATGAGAGGCCATGGCGGAATGAATGAGTGTACGCTGGTTTGAGTGATATTTTCACTATTATATCTTTGACACCCTGTTGCTGTCCTAATATTTTTTTCAATCTGCATAATTTGTTGCTAAGGCTAGAGTTTCTTGTGTTTTTGTCTTAGGTTAAATCAGATTTTTTTTTTCAAACTCTGTGCATATAATTACGAGATAAAACAACGAAAACTCTTAGAATCAAACCCTATGTATCTGTGACTCGGGCGCCATCATCTGTTCTCTTAACGGGGCCGGGCTAAACCTAGAGTTAACACTATAAAGGGGCTATCATCCTTGCAACATTTCCTTGAATTTTTATGACTATGTGTATATGTATTTTCCTTGATGTCCTTTCTTTGATGTTGTGAGCCGATTTTTCCTGATATTAAAATCGCTCTTGAACTACCTACACTACTGATCTCTTCTACACTATTGATGTCTTCTGCGTCTGCTACACTACTGATCTCTTCTACCTACACTACTGAATCTCTTCTACCTACACTACTGATCTCTTCTACCTACACTACTGAAGAATCTTCTACCTACACTACTGAATCTCTCTTCTACTTACTGATACACTACTGATCTCTTCTACCAACACTACTGAAGGGACTCTTCTACCGACACTACTGATCTCTTCTACCTACACTACTGATCTCTTCTACCTACACTACTGATCTCTTCTACCTACACTACTGATCTCTTCTACCTACACTACTGATCTCTTCTACCTACACTACTGATCTCTTCTACCTACACTACTGATCTCTTCTACCTACACTACTGATCTCTTCTACCTACACTACTGATCTCTTCTACCTACACTACTGAATTCTTCTACCTACACTACTGAACTCTTCTACCTACACTACTGATCTCTTCTACCTACACTACTGATCTCTTCTACCTACACTACTGATCTTCTACCTACACTACTGATCTCTTCTACCTACACTACTGATCTCTTCTACCTACACTACTGATCTTCTACCTACACTACTGATCTCTTCTACCTACACTACTGATCTCTTCTACCTACACTACTGATCTCTTCTACCTACACTACTGATCTCGTCTACCTACACTACTGATCTCTTCTACCTACACTACTGATCTCTTCTACCTTCACTACTGATCTCTTCTACCTACACTACTGATCTCTTCTACCGACACTACTGATCTCTTCTACCGACACTACTGATTTCTTCTACCTACACTACTGATCTCTTCTACCTACACTACTGATCTCTTCTACCGACACTACTGATCTCTTCTACCTACACTACTGATCTCTTCTACCTACACTACTGATCTCTTCTACTTACACTACTGATCTCTTCTACCTACATTACTGATCTCTTCTACCTATACTACTGATTTCTTCTACCTACACTACTGATCTCTTCTACCTACACTACTGATCTCTTCTACCTACACTACTGATCACTTCTACCTACACTACTGATTTTTTTCTACCTACACTACTGATTTCTTCTACCTACACTACTGATCTCTTCTACCTTACTTACTTACTTACTTAGTCGTTCCCCTTCTACCGTGAGGTGTAGAGGTTTGGTAGAGAGAACGGCTGTCTTCCTCCTGGCTTTGTTCCATTCTAGTCCTCGGTCCTTCAAAGATTGTCTAATGTTATCCTCCCAGCGGACTCTGGGTCGTCCTGTGGGTCTGCATCCCTGGCTCTTTGTTTCCCATGCTTGTCGTGGTAGCCGATCTTCTCCCATTCAGCAGACATGGCCAAACCATCTTAATTGGGACTGTTCTACTTGGGTCTGCAGGGTGTAGGATTTAAGGCCTTGACGTATCGTCTGGTTGCGTACCATGTCTCTTCTTGTTACTTCAACCACCTTCCTCAGATACTTCATTTCTGAGGTTTGGATCTGGCTTTTGTGGGTTGTAGTCATTGCCCATGACTCGCATCCATATGTCAAGACTGGGACATAGGTGGAGCGGTATACAGCCATCTTCGTTTTACCAACCTCTCTCTTGCTGAGGAATCCTCGATTTATGGCCTGAAAAAGTCTCCCAGCTACTGCTTTTCGAGTGGCTAACTCTTCTTTGATGCTTCCTATTCGGTCTATAATAGCTCCGAGGTATTTAAAGTGGTCGACCTGCTCCAGGACCTATTCTCCCAGCTTAATCTGATGTCTTCTTTCTTCTCGTGATATTACCATGGATTTTGTTTTAGAGCTGCTTATAACCATCCCTCTCTTCTCCAGCTCTTCCTTCCAGACTTGCAGGTTGGATTGGAGATGTGCCTCTGATTTAGCAATCAGGGCAACATCATCAGCAAATGCCAGCTCTGAAATACAGACCTGTCTCATCTTCCAGTACCCAATGAATACTTTCTTGTTCTCTCCTTACATGCCTTGATGAAATCGTCCATGAGGAGTATGAAAAGATAAGGTGACAGGATATCACCTTGTCTTACACCAGTGGTGGTCCTGAACTCTTCTGACTTATGGTTTTCTATCCTCACATAATTTCTGCAAGACTTGTAGAAACTCTGTATAGCACGAATCAGAGGTGCTGGAATGTTCTTCCTTGCCAAACAGTCCCTAGTTTAGTGAATGTATAAAATATATGATAAGCGCTTAAGCGCCCCTCGCTTTTTGTCAATTTGATGTTACATTTTTTGACTGCAAGCTATAATCTCCGTGAAAAATTATTTGTGGTTTGTTAGTGCATTAAAAGTCTGTATTTAAAATATTTTTTTAAATATTTTTTTTTCCATCTCCGTACAGCTTTTCCAGAAATGGTACTGGTGACGGCCATAAGCACTTTCTCTGTTCCTCGTATGTTGGGCATCTCTGAAGCAGACGTATAGCAGTCGTTTTATCAGTGCCGCATTTACACTCAACGGTAGTTCCTATCTTTAGCTTGTTCAATAGGTGGATATGCCAATCTGTTGTAGCCTGAAGATTATCACTTGTTCTTCTATGCTGAGCTGGTAATATGCATCATTTTGTGTGCGTCCTGGATGCTCTGCATTCCATTTGTTTCTGTATCTGGTTCTGATAAAACTCTTTGCCTCTTCAAAGTTCAAGTAACACCTTTTTTCAGCGAGCTAACACGGACACTTCAAAGACTACACTTCAAAGTGTTTGTGGCACGTTATTGCGTAATGTTAACAGATAACGAAAGAAAACAAAAAGATTGTTACAGTCTGTGAAGATCGATGAGGAAATGAGCACGCTCTGCTCATCGGTTCGATCTTCTTGATTTATTATCATTTTCCCCCGTTCAGAGTATACAAAAATACCTTTGATATGTTCACATCCCAGTGTAGAAAATATCTTCGATTTACACACCCTATTGTGTGTTAAAGACACACTTGTGTGTGTGTAAAAATAATAATAATTTGTGCTGGTTTATGCGTCACAAGTGCACTCGATGTGTGACAACAACATAATTCGTGATATATTCCTCTCCCCCCCCCTCCCCCTTCCTCTCTCTCTCTCTGTATTTTGAAGCTGTACTTTATGCTATCCATAATTTACATTTATCTATACCATTTCTCATAATGCTAACTTTTCCCGTCATTTTCATATATCTTTTCTACTGTTAATCATCTACAGTCAAGTAATTCCACACATAATCCACATTTAATGAGCCACACCATCGGGGTTTTGTCCAGTCACTTTGTCACACCTTAGGGGCGCCAAGTAAACAGTAAAGAGCAATAACAGTTATCGCCGCTGACCGAGTGTTTATTTGGATTAAACTGTACCTAGAACCGGAATTCCATATACTTTACTTTCTTCCTGTCTATGGCGGCAGCACAAGTTTCTGCAGCTGTGAGGCCGCGAATAATAGTTAAGAAGTCCGAAGCTGTCAATTATAGACAGACATACGAAAAATTGACCTCAAGGGCAAGTAGATTATAAACATTCAGAGTTTATAAATGTTTACGGTTCCCTGGATACTAAACTGTTATAATTACTATACTTTATTGTATATCTGGCAACTTTTTGTGATGCTCAATGTCTGGGTATCTCAACCGGGATTCCGCGACAGGTTGCTAGGGGTTCCGCGGGAGATTGTGACTGAAGTAAAATAACCGTCGTTTTTTTAACTTTGTGCGCTGGGTGATGTTAGTGCTCGCAGTGGTGGGCAGTGACCGAGTAGCCTCTTATGGTTGTTCACAATAGGATCATGTTCACGCTTGCACATACCATTTTCATTAGCGTCTGGTAGAGTAGAAATTTGTGATAAGACTTGTAGGCCTACTTGGATAAGGGATAAAAAAATCGAGTAGGAAATTTTAAAAAGGGAAAAACTGAAGTTTCTTCTACCTACACTACTGATCTCTTCTACCTACACTACTGATCTCTTCTACCTACACTACTGATCTCTTCTACCTACACTACTGATCTTTTCTACCTACACTACTGAATTCTTCTACCTACACTACTGAACTCTTCTACCTACACTACTGATCTCTTCTACCTACACTACTGATCTCTTCTACCTACACTACTGATCTCTTCTACCTACACTACTGATCTTTTCTACCTACACTACTGAATTCTTCTACCTACACTACTGATCTCTTCTACCGACACTACTGATCTCTTCTACCGACACTACTGATCTCTTCTACCTACACTACTGATCTCTTCTACCTACACTACTGATCTCTTCTACCTACACTACTGATCTCTTCTACCTACACTACTGATCTCTTCTACCTACACTACTGATCTCTTCTACCTACACTACTGATCTCTTCTACCTACACTACTGATCTTTTCTACCTACACTACTGAATTCTTCTACCTACACTACTGATCTCTTCTACCGACACTACTGATCTCTTCTACCGACACTACTGATTTCTTCTACCTACACTACTGATCTCTTCTACCTACACTACTGATCTCTTCTACCTACACTACTGATCTCTTCTACCTACACTACTGATCTCTTCTACTTACACTACTGATCTCTTCTACCTACATTACTGATCTCTTCTACCTACACTACTGATTTCTTCTACCTACACTATTGATCTCTTCTACCTACACTACTGATCTCTTCTACCTACACTACTGATCTCTTCTACCTACACTACCGATCACTTCTACCTACACTACTGATTTTTTCTACCTACACTACTGATTTCTTCTACCTACACTACTGATCTCTTCTACCTTACTTACTTACTTACTTACTTAGTCGTTCCTCTTCTACCGTGAGGTGTAGAGGTTTGGAAGAGAGAGCGCCAGACTATCCTAACGGGCTTCTTCCTCCTGGCTTGGTTCCATTCTAGTCCTCGGTCCTTCAAAGATTGTCTAATGTTATCCTCCCAGCGGACTCTGGGTCGTCCTGGGGGTCTGGATCCTGGCTCTTTGTTTCCCATGCTTGTCGTGGTAGCCGATCTTCTCCCATTCAGCAGACATGGCCAAACCATCTTAATTGGGACTGTTCTACTTGGGTCTGCAGGGGGTAGGATTTAAGGCCTTGACGTATCGTCTGGTTGCGGACCATGTCTCTTCTTGTTACTTCAACCACCTTCCTCAGATACTTCATTTCTGAGGTTTGGATCTGGCTTTTGTAGGTTGTAGTCATTGCCCATGACTCGCATCCATATGTCAAGACTGGGACATAGGTGGAGCGGTATACAGCCATCTTCGTTTTCTTACCAACCTCTCTCTTGCTGAGGAATCCTCGATTTATGGCCTAAAAAAGTCTCCCAGCTGCTGCTTTTCGAGTGGCCAACTCTTCTTTGATGCCTCCCTTTCGGTCTATAATAGCTCCGAGGTATTTAAAGTGGTCGACCTGCTCCAGGACCTGTTCTCCCAGCTTAATCTGATGTCTTCTTTCTTCTCGTGATATTACCATGGATTTTGTTTTAGAGCTGCTTATAACCATCCCTCTCTTCTCCAGCTCTTCCTTCCAGACTTGCAGGTTGGATTGGAGATGTGCCTCTGATTTAGCAATCAGGCCAACATCATCAGCAAATGCCAGCTCCGAAATATAGACCTGTCTCATCTTCCAGTACCCCACTGAGTACTTTCTTGTTTTCTCCTTACATGCCTTGATGACATCGTCCATGAGGAGTATGAATAGGTAAGGTGATAGGATATCACCTTGTCTTACACCAGTGGTGGTCATCTCTTCTACCTACACTACTGATCTCTTCTACCTACACTACTGATTTCTTCTACCTACACTACTGATCTCTTCTACCTACACTGCTGATCTCTTCTACCTACACTACTGATCTCTTCTACCTACACTACTGATCTCTTCTACCTACACTACTGATCTCTTCTACCTACACTACTAGTGGGGGCAAGCGTTTCGTTTCGTTGCCCTCGTGTGGGGGCAAGCGTTTCGTTTCGTTGCCCTCTCTTCCCAGCGATCTTTGTCCTCTCGAGACTGTGTGTGGTCCCGGCTGCCGGGTCCTCCCAGTATAGTAGAGGCAGTGCTATGTGTCTGTGTCCGTCTAGATAACGTCATTTGACAGTGGTAGAGGCTCGGTCGCTACTACGCCATGAAACAAATCCATGTCCCATCAAGACTGCGATTAGTCCCGGTTGCCGGGTCTTCCCAGTTCAGGTGTGCGAGAGCTGTCTTTCTTCTTGGTAATACAGCTCGAGAGTGGTAGAGACTTGGCGCCGGCTGCGCCTACGCCTCGATACGTCTTGTCTCGGAGATATAACCCCCTTGCAGGGTAGAGAACCTATTGTCTCGTAGCATTGCACCCTCGCTACCCGACAAGAGGTTCCCTGGGGTTGCAACAAAGCCCAAGACCGCTCCTTGTCTCGAAGATATAACCCCCTTTGCAGGGTAGAGAGCCATCAAACCTCGGAACATGGCACACACTCCATAGTGGGACTGGTGCATTATGCTTCTGAGTCTAGGATGCTCCCTGGGGTTGCAAGAAAGCCCACATTTGGCAGACATGTGGAGGCGGTGGCTTCGCCACCGCGCCACTTGCTGTCTGGCTGCTCGTGCCATGGCCGGTGACTGGTTGCTCGTGCCAGTCTCGTCTCGGAGATATAACCCCCCTGCACCGGGTAGAGAGTGTCAAACCTCTTGGTATCGCACGCACGCCAAAATGGGCCTGGTGTACCATACCGCTGAGTCTAGGATGCTCCCTTGGGGTTGAAACAAAGCCCACACCTAACCTCCCATAACTGGCTCAAGGGTATGAACGAGTGAATAACTCATCCCCTAAAGGGCAAAAGAGTGAATAACTCGCGCCCAGGGAGTCATACTCAAACTCAAACTCAAACTCACCTACACTACTGATCTCTTCTACCTACACTACTGATCTCTTCTAACTTCACTACTGATCTCTTCTACCTACACTACTGACTTGCATTAGAGCTAATATCCCTTGTGGGGAGGGGGAAACCACACAAAAAGAGTGGGTAATAAAGTTGGCCAAAATAAACAGATCCACAGAAAAAGTCATTTTCTGCTGAAAAAAAAGCATTGACAATTTTTATTTTATTACTAAATTTACAACTTACAGATCACGCTAAGGTACCATGAGCTGTAGATATAACAACTTACAGATCACGCTAAGGTACCATGAGCTGTAGATATAACAACTTACTAATCACGCTAAGGTACCATGAGCTGTAGATATAACAACTTACTAATCACGCTAAGGTACCATGAGCTGTAGATATAACAACTTACAGATCACGCTAAGGTACCATGAGCTGTAGATATAACAATTTTATGCAGGGGTTCCCTAAGACCTGAAAATTATTTTCATAGGTTCCTCCAGGACAAAAAAGCTTGAGAAAGGCTGGTCTAGGTCTTCGACCTTTGTCCATGCCGTAGAGGAGCTGTGGGGATCAACTTCTAAACCACTGAGCTGTAAAACCATGTCTGTTTTCAGTATCAACGTATTTAAAGTTTAGAATAAGTGCAACCTTATTGTGACTTTTATCTCTGCCAGACGAATTAGGTGAATTATAGTAATCTATCATGTGCGTTTTCACTGGGAGTGTTGTGCACATACACATAGTCACGTCGCACATTTAAGTGCCGGAAGGAATGGGCTAGTCCGTAATTTACCTAGGTGAAAAAAAAATGTTTGTTGTCCCTCAGCCTTCTAAAGATCTACCAAACGATTCCCTGGGACTACCGTTAGATCAGGATCGACCGGTTGCCGACTCCTGCTGTAGAATATATGTTACGGACTGGAGGTTTTTCATATTCACCAGTGGCGGTTTTATTTCTTTATACTCTTCTTCCTAAAATACAGAACAGATAAAGTGGATGTCATTGCTTGAAATCTTTATATCAGTCGCTTTATGATTAATCTTGTATAAATTGTTCACAGTCCTTCGCCTTCAAAATTATCGTATATCGCAGGTTTACATTTTCATGTATTAATTTCCTCCTATGAGCTTCTGTTCTACTCTATCCACTCATCGTTCTCTCCTTCTCTCTAATTTTCTCTCTCTGTTATTGGGTCTATTACCTTTATTGCTTTTTTTAAACTACACAATAAAACAGCACGAATTGCTACTCTATCTTTGTACACCAAGAACACACTCGCTGAGGGACAAAACCAACTGAGGGACAAAAACCACTGTGTGACAGTTGTCAACTGTTTTTATTTTATTTTTGTCCTCCAGATCTCACGTCCGGCCACTAGGGACTTCAGTGTTTGTTTTGGTGGTTAGAGGAGGGAGAGGTTGCGGATTACAAGTTTTATCCAGGATCAGTGGGTGGAACATGACATACTTGAAACTTGAAAGAACAACGTCTTACACTTTCAGAGAATAAAATAAAGACAGCGAGCCTAAATCAACTATTTAAAATGCTGAAGCATTTATATCTCCCGAGTCTGATCACGCTTCCAAAAGCGATCGATTCACTTCACTCTGATCTGAAGACAGCAAAAGTAAAATACCACAAATCGGTTGCAGCGTTTATTGAATTTCTTCCAAGACCGACATTGCCACATTCAGCGTCTAAGTTCTCATAACACAATGGGGGTTGTCTGTCTGTCCACAGATTGAAATAGCATGCCATATAAGGACAAGGGTTTCAAACATATGCTTTTGCAACAGCTAATAACCTGTCATAACGCGATTTTAGCTATGATCTCAAAACTGCTACCTAGAAAATTATTCACCTACACACTGCGAGGTAAACTAATTAAATGCCACGAGAATTTCCCTAAATAATTATTACTATACTAGCAATAACTCGTCAAACTTGACGGGTTTTTAATTATATGTGTGCTGCTTCCGTTCCCAGATGAGCAGATAGAAGTACATTCTTAGAGTGTTTTTGGTTTCTTTCCATTATACAGTGTAATCAAACTATTCATGAACACCGTCATTTGAACGTTTTTCTTTGTTGATTGTAACTATTTTCGGGAGAGTATGTATAATGGAAACAATACAGTTTTTTTTTAAACACGGTTGCATTCCTCAGCTTTTTCTTTGTCGAGCGCTACTAATTTCGTGAAAGAATAAAAAAAAAAAAAAATAAAACCAAAGTATTTGTTTTATATAACACCCACGCCGCGCAAGTTGCACACCGTACGTTGCGCACTTTTTTTCTGGCGCGAGTTACTATTTTGAGTGAGACCGACCGACGTAAAATACATCGGTAATTATGTTAGTTGTGTGTGTGTGGGATGGAACTTACCGAAAAACAACTTTTATTAATAGTTCAATAATTATGGGTTATTTCCCTCAATTATAAGAACGCTGACGCTTCATAAACAGTAGGCCGTAGATCAGAAAATCTGGCTGAGTTTAATCTGTGATACACCTGAAGTGGACATGAACTTCATTGAAATCAATAGTCTGAAGTTTTATATCTTGCAGGAATAAGAAGCGAATATTTACATAATGATAGAGTGACAATGAGTGATTATTTATATAATGATATAGTGACAAGAAGTGATCATTTACATATTGATAGAGTGACAGGAAGTGATTATTTACATATTGATAAGTGACAGGAGGTGATTATTTACATATTGATAGAGTGACAAGAAGTGATTATTTACATATTGACAGAGTGACAATAGGTGATTATTTACATAT
This sequence comes from Oreohelix idahoensis, assembly GCA_024509875.1. Classification (NCBI taxonomy): domain Eukaryota; kingdom Metazoa; phylum Mollusca; class Gastropoda; order Stylommatophora; family Oreohelicidae; genus Oreohelix; species Oreohelix idahoensis. Next base: position 150,793 of record JAMPIV010003252.1, on the reverse strand, counting down.
TGATAGAGTGACAAGAAGTGATTATTTACATATTGAGAGAGTGACAATAGGTGATTATTTACATATTGATAGAGTGACAAGAAGTGATTATTTACATATTGATAGAGTGACAATAGGTGATTATTTACATATTGATAGAGTGACAAGAAGTGATTATTTACATATTGATAGAGTGACAAGAAGTGATTATTTACATATTGATAGAGTGACAATAGGTGATTATTTACATATTGATAGAGTGACAAGAAGTGATTATTTACATATTGATAGAGTGACAATAGGTGATTATTTACATATTGATAGAGTGACAAGAAGTGATTATTTACATATTGATAGAATGACAAGGAGTGATCATTTACATGTTGATAGTCACAAGAAGTGATCATTTATATATTGACAGAGTGACAAGAAGTGATCATTTATATAATGATGTAGTGACATGAAGTGATTGTTTACGTATTGATATAATGACACAGCAAGATGATTATTAAATGATAGAATAGCATGAAAGAAGTATTCATAAAATGGGAGTGACAGGAAGTAATTATTTATAAAATGATAGAGTGACATGAAGCATTTATTATCACAAATATAAAATGGCATGAAGTCATTATTAACACAGGTTTACAGTGACGTAAAGTCATTAATAATACAAATATAAAGTTATATGACGTCTTTATTTACACAAATATAAAGTGATGTGAAGTCATTATTTACACAAATATAAAGTGACGTGAAGTCATTATTACCAAATTGAGATTGGTAGTGGAGTGATTAACATGCGAACTTTTCGACACGGGAGATAGAGGTCTTCGTCCCGTGAGGAACCCAACTGCTATAAATCTGGGGAATTTGGATACGGAGCTCCGAGTTACAGGCAATCGCAAACTGTGAGATATAATGGTTGTTGTTGCTGCTGCTGTTGCCATATTGAATGACTCATACATCAACAGGATGCGCTCATTGGAGTGAGACACGGGTAGTTGAATTCTTGGATGTTTGATCGTTGCAGATGAATAGCTAGTGTGTTGGTTGAGAAAGGATAAGGAATTATGATGGCTTGTTTCTTCGCTGAAACGTTCACTAAAGTAGACACAATATGCTATTTTAAAAGAGGGATAGAATGATGGAGAGATATAGGCAGACAGACAGGCAGACAGACAAACAGAAAGCATGCATGCAAATAGATAGACAGACAGACAACCTGACTAATAGACAGGCAGGCATACAGACAGGTAGGCAGGCATGCAGTCAGACAGACAGACTGATAGACTCAGAGACAGACAGAAAGAGTGAAGTTGAATTAAAGCTGATTACAAATAATAAGAGTGAGATTATAGAAGTGGAGTATTAAAGAACAAAAAAAAAAACCGCAAACAGTATCTCCATAGAAAACAAATTTTAGCTCACATCCCTTTGTTCATTCAGGAAAAAAAACTGAAAAGAGCATAAGATGGGTCTTCTTCTTCTTCCGTCCTTAACCAAAGACCGACCAAGCAGTCAGAGGCCATCACGCCTTGTGGCGTCTTAAGGGCAACAGCAGATTGATTTTCTCTGTTGTAGTTTCCCATCACGCCTAGCGGCGTCTTTAGGGCAACAACAAATAGATCCATCTGCCGTTGTTTCCGTAATCGGTGTGACAAGCCAACGAGTGATCAGCCCATTGGGCCATAAGATGGGTACAGATATACAAACAAAGTTGAACAAGTATGATACTTTGAATTTTCTTTTGTGCAGCACTTTGTATAGGGGAAATTATTTCCTCTCAGCACGTTAGACATAATGTCATTTCCCTCTCAACATGTTAGACATAATGTCATTTCCCTCTAAACATGTTAGACATGATGTTATGTACCTGTCAACATGTTAGACATAATGTCATTTCCCTTTAAACATGTTAGACATAATGTCATGTCCTCTCAACATGTTAGACAAAATGTCATTTCCCTCTCAGCACGTTAGACAGAATGTCATTTCCCTCTCAACATGTTAGATAAAATGTCATTTCCTCTCAACATGTTAGACATAATGTCATTTCCTCTCAACCTGTTAGAAATAATGCCATTTCTCTTTAAACATGTTAGGCATAATGTCATTTCCCTCTCAATATATTAGACTAAATGTCATTTCCCTCTCAACATATTAGACAAAATGTCATTTTCTCTAAACATGTTAGACATAATGTCATTTCTCTCTCAACATGTTGAATAAAATGTCATTTCCTCTCAACATGTTAGACAAAATGTCTTTTACTCTCAATATGTTAGACAAAATGTCATTTCCCTCTCAACATGTTAGATAAAATGCCATTTCCATCTCAACATGTTAGACATAATGTCATTTCCTCTCAACATGTGAGACATAATGTAATTTCCCTCTCAGCATGTTAGACATAATGTCATTTTCCTCTCAATATGTTAGACATAATATCATTTTCCTCTCAACATGTTAGATATGTCATTTTCCTCTCAACATATTAGACAAAATGTCATTTCCCTCTCAACATGTTAGACAAAATGTCATTTCCCTTTCAACATGTTAGACAAAATGTCATTTTCCTCTCAACATGTTAGACATAATGTCATTTCCCTCACAACGTGTTAGAAATAATGTCATTTCGTCTCAACATGTTAGTCATAATGTCATTCCCTCTTATATATAATAAACCAATAAACCAATAAAACAGTATTGAATCAGTTCTACAAATTAACGGTTCACATGAAACAAGGAGATGTTTCATTACCTTGTTTCATGTGAATCGTTAATTTGTAGAACTGATTCAATACCGTTTTATTGGTTTATATACTTATATATATTCCTTACCAGTTTTACAGCAACCCCTTAATTCATTCCCTCTTAACATGTTAGACATAATGTTATTTCCTCTCAACATAATATACATAATGGCACCTTCTTTCATTCCATTTTAGTCTAGCAATGCCAGTTTAATCAGGCGAAGTCGCTTTTATTTTTCATGTTTTCTTATTTAGTTCTCACTTATTTTCTTTCTGTTTTTGGCCGTCTGTCGCAGACGAAAGCTTTGTGGCCGCAACGTTGGGTTTTTTCCTTGTCTTTTGTCCCTATAAGACGTATTACCCTCCCCCCAAATCCTCAACCACACCTTCTCTCAGCATGTTACACTGACAGTAATATAATTTCATCTCAGCGTGTTACACATAATGTAGTTTCCTGTCAGGGTGTTACATATATTCTATACTCTAATGCTATTTCCTCTCAGCGTGTCACATATAATGTTATTTCCTGTCTGGGTTTTACATATATTCTACACTCTAATGTTATTTCCTCTCAGCATGCCACCTACTTGCAAACCTGATAAACAAACAGCAAATGACGAGCGCGTTCTCATTATATATGCAGATGAGCGCAACTTTCAACATATTGCTAATCTGAAATCCCACAGCGATAGCTCTACGAGAAGGCCAATTCAACAATGGTAAAATATTCAAAACCTTTTTCCAAAACTTCTGTACATCTCTCACCAAAATATAAAATATTAAAACTAGATCGCAACAGTAGGAAAATATTTCTTTCATTGGAGATTGAGATCGATAAAGTATGCAATAAATTGTCTTGAAAAAATAACAGGAAGAATATTTATTTAATAAAGCCTGATGAGAAAGATTTACTTGGAAGCAATTTAAGAACGTCGCCTTCTTAAAAATTATTTCTAAATATAGCTCTTTCGATTATTGTTATGACATTTTGGCTCGGTTTTTGGTCCATGCACAAGATAACTGGCAGATATCATGCGTGGAGCACCTAGTTCAACCCGATGTGGGTGATATTCTGAGTATATAGTGTTTTTTATTCTACGTGGCATATTACATTGGTTGTTTTTCTTGTGTTGGTTCTTCCAGGCTGAAATTTCTCTGCCATGTGTTGTAGCGTAGTCTAATGGTTGTAGCGTTGTCTAATGGTTGTAGCGTTGTCTAATGGTTGTAGTGTTTATGGTGTATCCCCCTTTTCATTTTAAGGTTTTTCTTCTTTTTTGATCCTTAGCCGCCGACTGTCAAAGTAGTCAGTGACCATCACGCCTGGTAGCGTCTTGTAGGGCAGTAACAAACTACTTCCACTTTGCTCAGTCGGCGGCCATCCTTCTTGCAGTGCCCATATCTAGTTCATTATTTGCATCTCGGCCTCAACAGTTCTCTGCCACGTTGTTTTTGGTCGGCCTCTCCTCTTTCGCTTTCCTTCATGGGTCCATAGCATAGCTGTTCTTGTGATGGCATCAGGGTCTCTTCTGAAGACGTGGCCCAACTCCAGTATTACCTGCTTCAATCAATCAGTTAATACCCTTTAGATCTCCAAAGAGCATAGACCTTAAAAATAACGCACGCCACGTCCTCCTGTCACGTGCCATCAGGTCAAGGTCTTTCCATATCTTCCCCATCACCTTCACTTCTGTCGCCAGTTCTCTTCTCCATATGTTCTTCAGTTTGCCTCTATTTCTCTTGACCTGGGAGTTCCAGAACAAACACTGCCAGATAATGCTATCAAAAGGTTCCTCAATGTGTGCCTAGACCCTCGTCGGTGTCTACTTCTCATCTTTTGTTTCACTGCTGCTTGTCTGTTTCTTATCATTGATGACTCCATGTTTTGTGCTGGCGGGTCTCTTGTCCCCAGTACTTCTCCATATGTCTCCACCAATACATTTTTTGACCTGGTGCCAGGGGTCTTCAGTACTTGTTATATTTTCCATCTGCTGGAGCGCTTGATATTTTTTTTACACATAATACTTGGTTTAGTTTGATTTTAAGGACTATCTTCATTGCACACGGACAACTCCATCAGTGCTCCGATCTCCTCGTATATCACGCCAGGAGGATCTCAGAACAGTGCACGAACTCTGTAGCACCGGCGAGACCGAATGCTTACTACAGTAGATATAAATTTGTTATGTTCCCCCCCCCCCCCCATTTTTTCGCCCTTATCCGAGAAGGTTAAGCATCCGATCTCACTACCCATGAGACCAGGATGGAGTATGACATCATTAGGACCACTGGTTCTGAAAAAATAATTTCCATAAATTATATTTCCTGTTCTGGGAATCGAACCCAGTACCTCTAGAATTCGAGGCGGACGCCATACCTCTTAGCCACCGACCGAATTAATGTACCGACGATTAAGGGGCTACAAATCAGGGACGGTACTAAATAACCTACGGCCTCTAAAAGAACCCAATTAAGAATAAGAAAATCAAGTAACCATTGATAACGCTCAGCGATTGAAGATAGGCCTATATATGATTCACACAATGTATAATCTATGTCAATTTGATGAATTCGATTAGAAAAACGCAATGTTATCGATTATGGATAGTGGGTCTGTTGTATTTGCAATAAAAAACACAGCTCCTGGCGATTGAGCGTTTGAAGGAGTGTAATTTTTAATAGCCCCATAATTGGATGCTGAAAATTGGAATGCACCTGAGCTTCCTGTATAACCAAGATCTCTCATACAGTCTGAAATAGATCAGCACTGAAAATATAACGATAGTTCGAGAACGTTAGATATGAAAACCAGATGGAGGATGACAGTTCTGTATTGTAACCTCATCCTTTAAACCGCATCTTTCCATTAAAATAATCGTTTCGTCTTCGCCTCCACCTTCTTTGCTCCTTCCTTTCTTCACTTCTGTCGAAGAATAGAAGCATTAATAAATTACATTAAAAAAGATATATGGGAAATTATTGTCTTCCCTTGGACTCGATTTGGACGCATCATAAGCGATCAAGTAAAATGACCGTTGTACTGAATCAACAGAAGAATAATTATGCATATTCGTCCAAACTCAAGCCCAATAAACATGACCTAAATTGTCGTTTCTATTAATAGTTAACAAGGAACAGCCCATGTTACAAGCAGCCCGCACAAAGACAAAAATATACATACATGCTCATGCATCAACTTTCATATACGCACAGACATCAAACAAACAAAAAAGTGGCAGATTATGATCAATCAAAACTCAAATGCACATTCAGAATGTATGTATCAAGCAATGAAATACAGCCATAAAAACGCAGGCACTACTTTGACACTTCAAAGATGTAGTGTATTTCACACAAAAACATAACACGCATGCCTTCTTTCTCCGTATCATGTGGTACGTGCTAAGCTATCGCAGCCTTCATCAAGCGACAATAACTGTCCAACCACCATCGTTAAAAGGCTGTCATAACCAGCGGAATGTAAAAGCCCGCAGGGACACGACAAGAAAGTCATCTCTCTGGGCGCGACATCATTACCCAGCCTCCGAAAGAAATCAATTTCGCAATTACCCCAGGAAATAATGGATTAAAAACTACACACCGAGTTCTGGAAACCGGATGGTATACATTCTCTTACAATCACGTTTGCTCGTTTTCCTCCATTATGATATGCTGTTTGAAAAATGTACCGATATGAAGACCTTGGTATTTATGACTGAATATATACAATATTTATCTATTTACGTTCTGTACTTCTCTTGTCAATCTACGTTTCTTACTGGGATTTATCAGCCACCAGAGTTTTTCAGTTACGGCTTCTTCCATTTTTAGTTGCTTTTTATGCGTTTAGCTTAATCCCACCTTTTTTCTCTTCTGTTTTTTGTCCGTTTGTCAATGACAAAGACCTTGCGGTCGTAACGTAACAAAAGTCGTTCTCCTGTGTCATAGTAAGACACGTATTACCTTTATCTTTGATTAGACTCATCTTGTTCTTCTCTTAGTTGTCTATGGTCACTTTTAATCTCTCGAGAATGATTTTGTTTAGCTCTTAAAGGACTTGGTAGTTTCCCCTGTGTTTAAGGCAAGGCGTTTTCTGCCCCTTTAAGCTTTCATTTAGTTTCTTCTTCTCCTTTGAACACTCTCAGACGTCTACTTGAATGTTTTCAAAGAAAGCAGCGGTTAGCTTGAGGCTATTTGCGTCTCCATAGAATTTTTCCAGTAATGGTACTGGTGAAGGCCATTTGTGCTTTCTCTGTTCCTCATATGTTGGGCATCCCTGAAGCAGATGTTCAGCAGTCATTTTATCAGTGCCACATTTACACACATCGGTAGATCATATCATTAGGTTGTTGATGGTATTATAATCAGTTGTATTAATATAGTTTTAAAGTCTAAGTGTCTGTTCTTTCCAAGTTCTTTTTATTAAGCTTACGGTAATGTTATAAATTGTTGTAAAGAAAATTGAATGAAGATTAATAACATGTAAAATTTGGACAAAACAAAACAAGAAAATTTAGTTCAAATGTAACGGTCCAAAAAACTGGAGAAATTAGTTTTGGATACTGGCATCTCGTCTTTAAATAGAGTTAATATTGTTATTTGTACGGACAGCAGTATTATTCCACTTTTTTGTGTGCACTCTTGCAAACTGTCCTTTTTGGCCAATATGACCAGACAATCTTTCTCCCTGTCTGCGTGGTATTTCTTCTCTGTCAGACTTTAAAAAAGTAACTTGTGTAATACCTCTGTAGAGATGTCAGTGTCTGCTTTGATGGCCTCTGTCGGAATGCCAGCTAGGCCAGTAGATTGTCATGTCGTAAAAGCTTTATGGCACTCCTTGTTTCTTCTTTATTTAGTTTTTCATAGTTGACTTGTTTGTTATTGCTATCCTGATGGGGAATAATGTACAGACTTTTATAAACGGGTCTTTGCGTAGAATAGAAGGACTGAAATGGTATGACAAAGTCACAAATGTGGAACTGATGACAGCAACCAGACAAGTACAGTTGGCACAAGAGTTGAGAAGACGCTGGCGGTGGATAGGACACACATTGAGGAAACCTGCTGATAGCATTACAAGGCTGTCCTTGTTCTGGAATCCACAGGGAAAGAGAGGCAGAGGTAGACCAAAAAACACATGGAGAAGAGAACTGGATACAGAAGTGAAAATGATGAGGAAAACATGGAAAGAAGTTGAGCGGATGGCACGGGACAAGAGGGCATGTGTTCGTTCAAGGCCTATACTCCTTGGGGAGCTAAAGGGTATTGATATATATATAACAGGGGAATAATACTGCTATCAGTACCAGGCAACAAAGAGCAGGATCACGTGGCAGGCCCATTGAGGCATATTGGGAATATGGTGTTAGGTCCATATTTGTTTGACCATCGGCACACTAGGGGTGATGTGGTTAGCATCACGCCGGCCACCTTAACCTTCCCAGAGATGCTCTGGTACCCAATTCATGAGGCTAGGTGGACCCCAGAGCAGTTTGCGGCCTAAAAAAATCCCACCTCAACTGGGCATCGAACCAGGAAGCCAGTGACCAGGTAACAATAGCAACTCTTAAAGGACGAGATGCCAGTATCCAGGGCCGATTTCCCCATTGGGGGGGGGGGTATACATCTGAACTAAGTGTTCTGTTTCATGTTGTCTCGATTACACACACACACACACGCACGGACGCACACACACACACACACACACACACAAACACACAATGAGTTGTGAACTCTTCAATAACTAAAGCAGATACTGTACGAAAAAAAAGTAAGAATGCTATCCTATTGACAAGACCTCCACTGAACCATTGAATACACTCACGCACAAGTAGCGCTTGGAACAACATATTTTTCTTTCAAATTTAATATAACAGAGCTGACATTTTCTGAGTAAACCAAGATTTAGCGTAAAATGTTAATCTCTGGCATCGTACCCACGAACAATGGAAGAGAAGATCCAAGAAAATCATGAAATACTGTGAGAAACTATTGAGCACAGAGACACCAGGGCAATATGGTACTTGTGGGATATAACAACGATGGCTAACAAGCTAAAGAGCAGAAAAGAGGTAGATGAAGAATATGAGGATGCTATAGACGATAAGACATTAGAAACTAGCGGTATAAGACAAAGGAAAGCAAAGAAACAAAATTAATAAAAAGTGCTTGTCTTAACATCTGTATAACTGTGTATCTTGTTGACTTAACATCTGTATAACTGTGTATCTTGTTGACTTTACATCTGTATAACTGTGTATCTTGTTGACTTAACATCTGTACAACTGTATCTTGTTGACTTAACATCTGTATAACTGTGTATCTTGTTGACTTAACATCTGTATAACTGTGTATCTTGTTGACTTAACATCTGTATAACTGTGTATCTTGTTGACTTAACATCTGTATAACTGTATCTTTTTCACTTAACATCTGTATAACTGTATCTTGTTGACTTAACATCTGTATAACTGTGTTTCTTGTTGACTTAACATCTGTATAACTGTGTATATTGTTGACTTAACTTCTGTAGAACTGTGAATGTTGTTGACTTAACATCTGTATAACTGTGAATCTTGACTTAACGTCTATATATACTGTATGTGTATCTTGTTGACTTAGCATCTATATCACAGTGAATTTTGTTGACTTAACATCTGTATCACCATGTATTTTGTTGACTTAACATCTGTTCCCTACAACAAAGACCTAAGTCTGCTCCTCTCTACATCATGGGTCGGGCTTTGGGTAGATCCCGATCTACCGGTAGATCACATGGGATGAGTTGGTTGATCTCTAGGTGACGGAGGTGGAAAAGAGAAAGAATTGTTAAACTAAAGAAATTTCGGATTACTCATCACTTAAAAGTCCCCGTATCCTCAGAATTAAAGAAAATTCACAGTGAAAAGACACGAGCTATCTTACGAAAATTCACTGTAATCACGAACAGTGTGCTATAGGAAAGCCATATTTTCTATGATGTGAAGTTTGCATTTGGTAAAATATCGTTCAATTCGAAGCTTCCACCGCTCTATTGATGGAGTATACGGAGCATAACTTCCAGCAAAAATAAGTTACACAGAGGCTGCACTTATTCGAGATACTCCGAAAACTGAAAACAGACAGAACTTTATCAAGGTAGAACTTCAGAGAGCTCAGTGTTTCTAAAGTTAATCCCCACAGTTCCCGAGTTGCCTGCCGGTGATCTACATGATGCGGTGTTAAACGAATGAAAGAGAGATGCAACGTGCTGCGTCCGTTAGTCAAATGTGTCTGGCAGAGATAACACTAACACGACTGAAAATCTCTTGAATATATATTCTAACACTTACTACTACTGTACGTTTTTCCCCTGTATTTCACAGTCCGAAAATCCGGACTGCTAGGGGATTTGGTCGGTCCGGATTTTCGAATATTCCGGATTCTCAAGCAGTACCTTTACAATTCAAATTTAAAGAAGAATAAAGAAAAGATGAACATGCACATTTTGTTGGTTTATTCATTGCAAATACAGAATGCTTCATTTATCAAAATGAGTATATTTATTCGTTCATTTCCGCGACTTCTGTTCCGTCTGCTGCACTGCTTGTGGGTGGAAAACTTACAGCTTCTACTACGTCTGCTGCACTGCTTGTGGATGGAACACTTACAGCTTCTACTGTGTCTGCTGTACTGCTTGTGGATGGAACACTTACAGCTTCTACTGCGTCTGCTGCACTGCTTGTGGATGGAACACTTACAGCTTCTAATGTGTCTGCTGCACTGCTTGTGGATGAAACACTTACAGCTTCTACTGCGTCTGCTGCACTGCTTGTGGATGGAACACTTACAGCTTCTAATGCGTCTGCTGCACTGCTTGTGGATGGAACATTACAGCTTCTACTGCGTCTGCTGCACTGCTTGTGGGTGGAACACTTACAGCTTCTACTACGTCTGCTGCACTGCTTGTGGATGGAACACTTACAGCTTCTACTGCGTCTGCTGCACTGCTTGTGGATGGAACACTTACAGCTTCTAATGCGTCTACTGCACTGCTTGTGGATGGAACACTTACAGCTTCTACTGCGTCTGCTGCACTGCTTGTGGGTGGAACACTTACAGCTTCTACTGGGTCTGCTGCACTGCTTGTGGGTGGAACACTTACAGCTTCTACTGCGTCTGCTGCACTGTTTGTGGGTGGAACACTTACAGCTTCTACTGCACTGCTTGTGGGTGGAACACATACAGCTTCTACTGCGTCTGCTGCACTGCTTGTGGGTGGAACACTTACAGCTTCTACTGCGTCTGCTGCACTGCTTGTGGGTGGAACACTTACAGCTTCTACTGTGTCTGCTGCACTGCTTGTGGATGGAACGCTTACAGCTTCTACTGCGTCTGCTGCACTGCTTGTGGATGGAACACTTACGGCTTCTAATGCGTCTGCTGCACTCCTTGTGGATGGAACACTTACAGCTTCTACTGCGTCTGCTGCACTGCTTGTGGGTGGAACACTTACAGCTTCTACTACGTCTGCTGCACTGCTTGTGGATGGAACACTTACAGCTTCTACTGCGTCTGCTGCACTGCTTGTGGATGGAACACTTACAGCTTCTAATGCGTCTACTGCACTGCTTGTGGATGGAACACTTACAGCTTCTACTGCGTCTACTGCACTGCTTGTGGGTGGAACACTTACAGCTTCTACTGGGTCTGCTGCACTGCTTGTGGGTGGAACACTTACAGCTTCTACTGTGTCTGCTGCACTGCTTGTGGGTGGAACACTTACAGCTTCTACTGCACTGCTTGTGGGTGGAACACTTACAGCTTCTACTGCGTCTGCTGCACTGCTTGTGGGTGGAACACTTACAGCTTCTACTGCGTCTGCTGCACTGCTTGTGGGTGGAACACTTACAGCTTCTACTGCGTCTGCTGCACTGCTTGTGGGTGGAATACTTACAGCTTCTACTGCGTCTGCTGCACTGCTTGTGGGTGGAACACTTACAGCTTCTACTGCGTCTACTGCACTGCTTGTGGGTGGAACACTTACAGCTTCTACTGCGTCTGCTGCACTGCTTGTGGGTGGAACACTTACAGCTTCTACTGCGTCCGCTGCACTGCTTGTGGGTGGAACACTTACAGCTTCTACTGTGTCTGCTGCACTGCTTGTGGGTGGAACACTTACAGCTTCTATTGCGTCTGCTGCACTGCTTGTGGGTGGAACACTTACAGCTTCTACTGCGTCTGCTGCACTGCTTGTGGGTGGAACACTTACAGCTTCTACTGCGTCTGCTGCACTGCTTGTGGGTGGAATACTTACAGCTTCTACTGCGTCTGCTGCACTGCTTGTGGGTGGAACACTTACAGCTTCTACTGGGTCTACTGCACTGCTTGTGGGTGGAACACTTACAGCTTCTACTGCGTCTGCTGCACTGCTTGTGGGTGGAACACTTACAGCTTCTACTGCGTCCGCTGCACTGCTTGTGGGTGGAACACTTACAGCTTCTACTGTGTCTGCTGCACTGCTTGTGGGTGGAACACTTACAGCTTCTATTGCGTCTGCTGCACTGCTTGTGGGTGGAACACTTACAGCTTCTACTGCGTCTACTGCACTGCTTGTGGGTGGAACACTTACAGCTTCTACTGTGTCTACTGCACTGCTTGTGGGTGGAATACTTACAGCTTCTACTGTGTTTGCTGCACTGCTTGTGGATGGAACACTTACAGCTTCTACTGCACTGCTTGTGGGTGGAACACTTACAGCTTCTACTGCGTCTGCTGCACTGCTTGTGGGTGGAACACTTACAGCTTCTACTGCGTCTGCTGCACTGCTTGTGGGTGGAACACTTACAGCTTCTACTGCGTCTGCTGCACTGCTTGTGGGTGGAACACTTACAGCTTCTACTGCGTCTGCTGCACTGCTTGTGGGTGGAACACTTACAGCTTCAACTGCGTCTGCTGCACTGCTTGTGGGTGGAACACTTACAGCTTCTACTGTGTCTGCTGCACTGCTTGTGGGTGGAACACTTACAGCTTCTACTGCGTCTGCTGCACTGCTTGTCGATAGAACACTAGTTTGATGGGCAGATGCTTCTGTTGTTTCCTTTAAATACTTTCGTATATCACCTTGTTAAGGACTTTGTAACTTCTTTGTGATAAGATTATTTTGCACCATGTGCCCATGCATGACATCTAGAAGACTAGAGCTATGGTTCTGTTCCACGAATTTAATAACTGTGTCCATGCACATTTCTGCAATAGCCCAAGATGTCTTTTCTTTTTCAATTTTATCTTCTTTGCCAGATTTTTCTGTAGCGATCACGCGTGCGCATGCGCTCACAAACACAAAAGTCCGGAAATTTTAACAAATTTATTTTAAAAGTCCGGATTCTCGAGTGGTCCGGATTTCCGGCATCCGAATGTTTGGACTTTTACTGTAGTAGGGTATAGAGCAGTTTCCGGTATCGAAACCTAGTAGTATCACGCTCCAGTCTACCCAGCTGTCAATGACTTTGCCTGAATGGGGAAAGGAAAGGCAGCGATGAAAGGAACTGGTCACACACTTCATTAAAAAGATGGAACAGTCTCTAACACTTCATTCCCCATCAGCAATTACTGCTATGAGGCTGCCTGACAGTTATAGGTAGTAAACAGCGTCCGATTGACATAATGGTTAGAGCGCTGGTCTCTCGCGGTAAAGGCGCCAGGTTCGAATCACAGTACCGACACGCTCCAGTCTACCAAGCTGTAAATGGGTACTATTTAGGGAAGGAAAAGGCAGCGAGGAAGGGAACTAGTCACCCCACCACTCAATACTAGACCTAGCATTGTGAAGTCTCTAACACTTCACTCCCCTACGGTAATATCTGCTATGGGACTACCTTTATCCGGTGTTACGTGCTGCGAATCGCACTAATGACCACTGTCTTCGAAGCACTATTTTTGTGATGCCTAGCTGGCAGGTAGGATAGTGTGATTCGCTTCTGTAGCTAGGCGGGGGTGCCGTTCGGAAGGTCATGGGTTCGATTCTCCAGTAAGCCACTCACTTCTGTTGTTTTTCCGTTGTCCAGTTTTCTGCTTCTTTATTTCTCACGAGCGCCTGAAACACGTGACCTTTATGTGTATAATATTTATTTATTTACCTTTACCTATAAGTAATAAGAGAATTAATGACTCACACTTATTTCTGGAAAACAGTAATTTCATGCTACTACCTACGTGTCTTTCTCTCTCGTTCAAGCAAGTCTGATTAAACGAATCCAAGCGAATCTTGAAGGAATATTTATAAATATGTCAACAACGCCGACTGGACAGCCAGACAATTTGTTTTGTTTTTGAGACACCATCAGTTTTGCTTTGATGAACGAATAGTTTTTGTTTTTGAAGGACTAACAGTTTTATTTTAGCTGATCAACGGACTAGGTTTTATGGACTTCAGACAGACAGCGCAGATCGATTTCAAGTCCCGGCCTCCTCATCAAGCCTGGGAGGCAATAAGCCGCATTAAGCATCATTATCGTTCCACTTGTAGCCTTGTCAGTGGACCCATGGTTAATGACATCTGATACAGCTTTGAGTAAGACAGTGTTTTGTGCTCAGCATCAGAAAGACGGACAAACCGTGCATACACGAGTTAATGACATCTGATACAGCTTTGAGTAAGGCAGTGTTTGGTGCTCAGCATCAGAAAGACGGACAAACCGAGCATACACGAGTGGAATGATCATGAAGAACATACATGTCCAGTTTTGTATCTTGTCCAAAGCTGAACAGTAACTTAAACAATCGTACATCGCAATCCTCTATGCAAATGTCACGTCTGCCGAATTGGAAATGCCCGTCTGGCTTAGGGCAAAAATCCAGTCTGATCTCTCCTGTGCCAGACTTCTGTATAAATCATCACGTCTGGCTTCGTGTCTACATTGAGTTGCTAACAATAGATAATATATTCGGCTGGACGTCTGTGATTATCGTGAATTATGTTACCTATATCTAATTTTAACAAAATCCCTCTTTTAATAAATCGGCCCTACCGTTCCATTGCCACTTAGATTCTGTTCTTTTCGCAGCCTTTCACAGATAAGATTATGAGATGGTCCAAAGTCAGCAGGTTATTGAACCAAATTCATACAAAAACATTGTCGTAGATTTAGGATAGGTATTTAAGATAGATAGGTCCCGTCGGAATAGAACTGGAAAAGGTGGTAACTCAGTGAGAGATAAGGTAAAGTAATAGATTTCACGAGTGAAATGGTGAAAAGGTAGAGTCTGTCCCTGGATTGAGAAAATACTCTAGTCCAGCCTATCTTACGACTGAAATTTGTTTATCAGACAGTTTCCTTTCTGTATATATTTATATATACACTATTATCCACTCACGTACACACACACAGATAAGTGACGACAACTTGACGCACAAACGTGAAACTCTATTAATGGAATAGGGATATTGGACCGATCTGACCAACACACAGGTACTTAAGTTTTTATGTTCAGTTTATTTATCATAAAGAACCGTACAACATTTAATATTAAGATAGAAAAATACAAAAAAAATCATATGCTACAGAAATATTAAAAGAAATAGACCCATAAGTGCAATTCCCTCTGTTGAGACAAGATCCCGTTAGAAGAAGGTATTAACCCCCAAAAGGTCAAAAGATTAGCACTATGGTATAGAATTTGGCTATACTGTAAAGAACAACGTTCTAATGGATCTATTCTGAAAATAAAATAACAGTACTAGCAATCTAAAAGAAAAGCAAAACAAAGTGAGTACAAAGCTTATACGTTAAAAAAAGAATTACTCATTCCTCCTTTCTCTCTCTCCAGACACCCCCGTTGCCACGTTCATTCGTTCTTACCTAATTGTTGATTAGCAACGTCTGGAACAATCTTTAGGATACACACAGCAAATCCAGTGTTATTTTTGGCAAAGTAAACCCCAGCTCCTCAAAGACTGTTTAAATCCTCTTCTTCGGGGAACGTTTACTTCGTTACTGTTATTAGGATTTCTGTTTATGTCACATTAATTAGTCCAGGTAAGAAAATTAACAGTGCTCACAGTGTCAGTAGCTTGGGATTCCAATACATAAAGGAATGTCAGGTATGTAACTTCTCTCAGTATAACATTCCTTGTCACACCACAAATGGTCGATAGTCGGGAAATGTTAATGTTTGATTATTTCGCCACAACGGGCTGAATGTATATGAAATTGGAAAAAAGAAATCTGGATAGCTATAGGTCCAGTTACAATTTATTCTTAATTCTTTTTGTTGGTACTCTGTCTCTTTCTGGGTGTAAACAAGAGGCCAAACAGGTCAACCTTGAAGACCCGATATTTATTTAAGAATGTTCTTTTTGTACTGTTGGACTTAGATCCGTTATTCTCAGATTCAGGTTAAGGCGTAGGCTTAGGCCGTTGGTAGTTTTAGGTTTGTGACCCGTACTATATTTTAGGAAGAAAAATACAAACATTTAATCACAATATCAGTATCTATCTTAACCCGCGCAACGTTATAATTTATTATCCATTCGGTTATAAGATTTTGATTAGAAACACACATGAGAAGCTTATCTATCGGTCTTATTAATCCGTGAAATAAATTCTAGTCATTTACAAAATTGACACATGATGGATAGAAGATAAATATATATTTCGTCGGTATACCTTGCCTAGTGCATTTACTCGACAATTAAAATATCTCTTTCTGGTTACTAGCAATTAATTAAATTTATGTTACAGCTGGAAAATATTAGCTGTATATATTTAATCTGCTAGCCAATTTAACACAGTAAATCCTAGTGAAATATAATGACGGACTTAACAATTAAATCACTCAAAAATACTTGTAAATAAAATTACCGCAAACACAGAAATATGACTATCTCCAATCAGAAAAACTAAGAAATTCCACTGGTATAATGGATCTAGAATTCGAAGCTAGACGTCTGAAATTTCTGTGGGTACTAGATAAACTGAGTTTGAAGGATGCGGTATATATATTAAATGGTCAGAAAATCGCTATCACTTGCTAGATGTCACGCCTTCGCATAGATTTTGGGAAATTCTTCGGTCGAATGCTGAATCAAAGCTTATTTTTACACTCATGCCGACAGCAGAATCGCCACTAGAGAACGGACGTGCTTTCATCTGACATCTCGTCTGCAGCTAATTACGTTCACGAACGAACGGATGTGGGGGGTAACTGTTGATTATCTCCCCTGTGGTAAAGTACAGTGATACAGCGCTAAAATCATAAATTATATGTAATAAAGTCATAATTAGTAAAGTTGTAACGCGTCTTCTTCCCCGCGCCAGAAAACGCATTGACTTAAGCAGGACAGAATATAGTGAGAAATCTTATCGCCGCGTTGGTAGTATTGGCCTTTAAAACGCGCCCGTCAAGGGTTAACGATAAAAATTTGAAAATTCTACTAGCGTAGTGGTTCCAGGAAAGATAGAAAGAATAAAACACACGAACGCATAAGATTGAGAGAGCGGACACCTGCTGCCGGCTTGTCAAGTGTTAGAGGTTTGAATTAGCTACTCAGGCCAACAGTGCGAGACGATGCCGTTAGCTTGTGTCGAAAACGATATCGCAAGTTTGAAAATTTAAAAATACCCCGCTAGTCCAATACATTTCTAACCACAGACACTGTGGAAAAATATATATATACACACACGCATAATTACTTCCTATCGGGAAAAAGGAAGATCTGAGGCGATTTTTATAAGATTCAAGTAGTTGAAACTTAGAAAACAACGAACACCAAAATGGAAAATATATTGAATTATTTATTACTAGGTTTATGATAATAAAAGTTGGCTAGTCTAAGAGCTGGTCTTGTCCTGATGGGTAATATGCTTTCGAACAAAAAATCCGACAGATAGAAATAAAGTTATGGACAAAAGACTGTATTTGTTCGTACAGAGAGGCCAACACATGATCGGTTTTACTTTCACTAACGTTGACATTTTGACGCGTCCTTGAAAAAAGCAGGAAAAGGTTACATGTAGTTGTAGTGGGTTTGATGGTATTGTATGATGGTGATATTACTAAATGTAATGTATGAGGCCAGCTGTGAAGGCTCCTGAGATAAAATGTAGTTGTGAATTGTCAGAAGGCCTTTCTTGCTACCACTACGACCTCACACTCAATTTGTTTTCTTAATGAATGTAGCTATGTAAAATGTCTAGGGTAATGATATGTAATGTGGTGTGATAGTTATAGATACACCCACAGATATTTAAGCAGACTAATAATATTTAACCAATATTATAATACACTGAACTAACTCAAGAGTGTAAAATTTTTGATAGAATTATATTACATTTATTTGTTCTGGATCAAGTTTTATGTTGACCAGAACTTTTTAAAAAAAAGGATTTAAAAATTATGAAAGAAATGCATGGAATGTTACATAATAAATGCAAGAGTGTACATATATAAGTACTAGACTAGTTAGTTTTATTAAAATGTTCTAGTAGTCATCTACTTGGGAGGATAGTTAATGCTTGTGCTGTTGGGGTGGCCTCATCACACCTGTCTATATTGACTACACAGTGTCCAGTAAATTGCAGGAATTTTATGGGGTATTAGTAACTAAAAGGCGTTGGTGAACTTCCAGCAGACCAGAGGCTCACTCAACTTGCATATGTAGCTCTGGTGCTGAAATCTGGTGGTCCCACCTCTCCGTGCTGGCGGGCAATAATAGTGGTCTCTGTCACAACGTACTGCACAGATACACTCGAGTAAAATCACCAACTGAATGGACACCGCCTTGTTGACAACTGAAACTCACAGCTCTGCAATCAAAGTATTGGCTATGTGTCAAAATTCTATTCTCTACCCACGTCTGGACACAACACGGACACAACAACCACATCATACAGACAGGTCAGATCTCTCTGACCAAACAGCACATTTACCATGGTGGTTTTACATCAGATAGGTCCTCCCAGACTATAGATTCTGAAAAATATTTATTAGTTTCCTTCCCTAAAAGTGGATAGGTAATATGTTTCATTATTCTCAACACTTGATCTGTCTTTCCTAACCCTTGCTGGAGTTTATGTATATTGTTGGTCCCTAGACCCTGACTTGGGCGGGGGGTCTAGAGCAAATCCCTACTTGTTTGTAAGGCTAGATTATGATATGGCAGTATCAAATCACTCGAACATTAAACAATATTCAAAATATACAAAGAAATAATTTCAATCTTACCAGATTATGAATAAAGAACACAGAAATGCTAGCAAAACTCAGCTGAGCTGCTGGCTATAGTATGGCGTCCCTGAACTTATTTCACTTTCTTTCATTTGGAAATCACCACACTTTAAAATACTGTGTCTATCATCGAACAACTATTGAGGAATGGCCCCACTTGCGCGTCTGAGCGCCGATAAAATGATTGTCTGTGGCCAATCACTGCCTAGGTTTATTTCAAATTCAAATTTCCTACCCTAAAGTCATTTCAGTCATGCTTCAGTCAAGTATGGATGTTTATCTGTTAGTCTGTCCGTCTCTACTTGTTTTTTTTCAAAAACGTACTTGATTTTTGAACCAACCTTTCTCTCCCCTCCAAAATTTTGTCGTTAAAAGTTATATTTAGACACAGCTCCCACCAATGTCCCTTCGCTTCCCTACTAAGTAGATTTGAACACCTGCGTCTCAAGGTCGTGTTTTTTTGTGCAAATAGCGACACTTTTTATTCCATACAGTCTGTCGCTGATGTGAACAACACTGTCTTTTGTCATTATCTTCAATATTATCTATCCGTCTGTAAAATTAAGAACATATTAGTTCACTGCTCAGAATGGGCCATCCGGCCAGCTAATTTTTATATTCCTAACATTAATATTACGAAAAAGTTACTTTTTAATTTTTGTAATATTCCAAACATCTGCGTTCTGCCGCTGAATTCAAATCAAAGGCTTGGTATCGCAAAAGCGACCAATAAATGACTGTGGCGTAACATATCCAAGGTCCCTTCTGTCGAGTTCCTTACTTTATGTCAACTTGGGAAACGTGACTTTTCTCCGTTT
Source organism: Oreohelix idahoensis (assembly GCA_024509875.1). Taxonomy (NCBI): domain Eukaryota; kingdom Metazoa; phylum Mollusca; class Gastropoda; order Stylommatophora; family Oreohelicidae; genus Oreohelix; species Oreohelix idahoensis. The sequence goes on along the minus strand of JAMPIV010003252.1, from coordinate 131,037 downwards.
CCCCCCCAATTGCGTCTCCTTAGCCTTTCTAGTCTCACGCAATCTTTCCAGTCATATTTTTTCCTTTTTATCCGCCGTTCCCCTCCTGTCTAGCAAGTCAATTTTTATGGAGGGTGATGACCCGCGGTCTGGGCGATCATGTACTATCAGCAGCCTACGCATTATGTTTTTATCCTTACATGTTATCTTTGGAGGTATTTTACCGTTGTATCTCTGTCAATTTCACTACACATCTCCCCACTTGAAAACATGCCTATGGCAAGTTCCAAAACCAGCGATACACATAGGTAAAATTACTCCTCACGTCTGCCACTACTCTAATTTTGATCACAGGGGTGCCGACTGAGGAAATCTGCACCGACATTCAATTTACGGCTTGCATAAGCGACTGGTTTCAGTTCCCCATCAGGTGAAGATGATCTTTGCAACAAAGCCCCTCCTAGTCCTACATTACTTGCATCGGTTCTTAAGACAAAGTCCTGTGTCAAATCAGGCAGTTTGAGAATAGGCTTGCTAGTGAGTTTTTCCTTTAACTCTTGGAACGCTAGTTCACATTGTGCAGTCCAAATAATTTTATCTGGAAGTCCCTTGCGAGTCAGATCAGTCAGAGGAGCACAAATAGCGTTAAAATTCTTGATGTATTTCTGATAAAATCCGCATAACGACACAAATGATCGCACGTCCTTTTTTGTTTGCGGCCTAGGTGCTCTCTGCAGTTTTTCCAAGTTCTTAGGATCAGGGGTCATATTACCCTGATATACAGTGTGTCCCAAGAATTCCAACTCTTTGCATCCAATACAACATTTTGTTGGCCTAGCAGTTAAGTTCGCCTCCCGAAGTCTATCAAACAACATCTCCAGAGCTTCAATGTGTTCTTCAAATGTCACTGTGGCGACGAGAATATCATCCATGAAATTCGTGATACATGGGTTATTCAGGGGATCCAACAATTTGCGCATCATCCTTGAAAACACACTCGGAGCATTTTTCAGTCCGAATGGTAGCATATTGAATTCATAATGTCCATCCGAAGTGCTAAAAGCCAAATAAGGTCTCACTTCAGGCTTCACTGGGATCTGGTAATAGCCTTTACTAAGATCCACCTTTGAAAAGTATTTTGCCTTGTTCAGTCTGGCAAATAACTGTTTTGTGTCTGGTAATGGATCCACTTGTCCTTCTGTGACAGCATTCAGTTTCCTGTAATCTATGCACAGTCTGTGTTCCCCAGACGGTTTTCTCAACAAAACGACACTAGAACTAAAAGATGATTCACTGTGCGAAATAATCCCCTCCTTCAACAAATACTCTATTTCTTCCTTCAATGCCTTCTCCTTCGCGAACGGAATAGAATAGGCTCTCATACAGATTGGGTTTGAGTCTACCAGTTTCATGTCATACTGTAGCAAATTTGTATGGCCTGGTTTATCTGTTAATACATCTGTATGTTCCTCCAGAACCTGTTGAACTCTCTCCCTCTGGTTTTTAGTCAGGTGCTTACTGACTTTTACCTGTGCTGCGGTTTCACAAGGATGTAATGGGTATTCATGTGAGGTGAGTGGTTCTTTTTGCATCTGGGTTGCAATAGCCAAGGTCAATAAGGGGGTGCTTTCCTGGAGTGGTCTGTCCAGATACTTCTTTAACAGGTTTACATGATAAACTTTCTCCTTCCCCTTTTTGTCAATTTTATAGTTTGTTCTAGACACCTTCTCTAGAACCGTATATGGACCTTGCCAACCAATTTGTAATTTATTCTGGCTTCCGGGTAGTAGAAGCAGCACCTTCTCTCCGACTGCCAGTTCCCTGTCCTTTGCCTTCCTATTAAAATATGCTGCATGTTTCTTCCTGGCTTGCTTCAAATTATCATTTGCCAGTTTCCATCCAGCTTTCAAACGAGTGGTCAGTTCGTTCACGTATTGATACGATGAGGTAACAGTCTCTTCCGCCTTCTCATCTGTCCAGGTCCTTAATAGAGCTTCTAATGGACCTTTTATTGGCCTCCCAAATAGCAGAGTTGCGGGAGCCATCCCGGTTGAACTATGTGGTACCTCCCGGTACGCAAACAATGCGGCGGGCAGGAATTGATCCCACAGATCCGGTTTTTCGTGTGCCAGCTTTCTCAGGATAGAAATGAGAGTCCCGTTGAACCTCTCTACCTGGCCGTTCCCTTGTGGATGGTACGGACTACAATGAAAGTGTCTGGCTTGAAATAGCTTAAAAACTTCTTCCGTTAGTTTCCCCTTGAACTGAGAACCATTATCCGTCAAGATTTGATGCGGGAATCCTAATCGGGTAAATATTGTAAGTAGTGCCTCTGCTACATGTTTTGAATCAATTGATGGCAGGGCTACCGCCTCTCCCCACATAGAACAAGTGTCCACCAGAGTAAGGATGTAACTGTTCCTCCTCTTGGTCCGAGTGAGAGGTCCTACAATATCCACTGCAACCCTCTCAAAAGGTGTTCCCACTATGGGCATTTCCCCTAGAGTTGCAGGAGCAGTCCAGTGCTTTGGAGCTACCCTTTGACATTCTGGGCAGGATTTGACATATCTTTTTATATCCTCCGTTATCCCTGGCCAGAAGTAATGACAAGCTATACGCTGTCCTGTGGCGCTGATCCCCATGTGACCACTGAAGGGAATCGCATGCCCGAGTTCCATCACTTTATCTCTATATGAAGTGGGAAGAACCAGCTGGTTGTGACCATTTGTTCCAGTTCCGGCCTTCCTGTATAAGAGTTTGTTCTTCATGAAATATTCCCCCTTGCTCGGAGGTGTGTGGCATTTGGGCAATTTTTTAAAACAGGGCTTGAGTGTCCTATCCTCAGCCTGCGCCTTCCTCATCTCCTCTGGATGAGCATTTATAGGTTCACCTTCTTCCTCCTTCTTCTGTGACCTGGTCTGCACTGTCGCCATGATCACAGGTTTCTCGGGATTCCCCAAGAAGACGTATCTACACCCCAATATCAGAGGGTAGATTGGTTCATCTATCACTGCTGCTCTGATTTCTCCTTCCACATAGCGAGTTTTCACCGTTATCCTTGCGATGGGAAGTGTCATGAGTGGTATGTCCTTAGTCGCCCCTTGTATTTCCACTGTTTCTGTGGTATACTGACTTGGGTCCACTAGGCTAGACTTCACAACTGAATCATAATCCAAACCTGTATCATAAAGGCACCTTATGGTGACCCCATTACAAATAACATCCTCACAAACTGGGGGGTGATAAGGTTCCTGTTGTCCATTAGGATTAACCTTTAATCTTCGCGTCCCCGACTTCATTGCAGCAATGTTTGAAGGTTTCCTTCTACAAAATTCGGTGTTATGGTTATCCTTCTTGCACCATTTACACCATCTTTTTCCTTGGTTCAACGGTTTTCTTTCATTGAACTTTTGGTCATTGAACTGTGAGTTTCTGTCGCGATAGTCATTTCTTGGCCGCTCAAAGTTTGTCCTACCTTTATTTCCCTGCTCTCTATTATCAAATTTATTAAATTGCTGTGGAGCTTTAAAATTGTCTATGTGCTTCTTTTTAGCACCACTTACCTCTGCCTGAGCTGCCTGATACCTCTCAGCAACATTTAAAATTTCCCCCAACTTCTCTGCACCTTGTTCCATGAGAAATTTTCTCATGTCTGGAGCCATGGACTCTCTCAATTGCTCAATCATGATCATTTCTTTAAGATCTTGGGTCTTCCCCAGAGCCGTCCATTTCTCCAAATAGGTTTCTAGTCTAGCAGAGAATTGGTGGTATGTCTCCCCAGACAACAGTTTGGCATTTCTAAATTTCTTACGATAAAATTCACCATTCTTCTCGTACCTTAATAACAAAGCCTGCTTTAACATGTCATAATTGTCTTGGTCTTCCCTGTTCATTTTGGCAAATACTTCATAAGAAGTACCTCTCAATCCCTGTGATAGCTTTAAACTCCACCTCTCTCTCTCTAACCCATATGTAGTAGCTAATAACTCAAAACGTCCTAGGTACCCCTCTATGTCATCGTCTTTTTCAACAAAATGGTCTAAATGAAACCCCATAGCTGAGTTTGAGGCTCCCAGACTGGGCGTAGCATCTGAGGCAAAAGGGCTGGCACCATTTTCAGGAGCCGGGCCTTGTAATTCCAGCTCCCTTAGTCGTAATTCGTGCTCCCTTTGCAACCTTCTATCTTCTGCCTCCCTTTCGGCAGTCAACCTTTTTTCTTCTGCCTCCCTTTGCTGTCGTTTTTCTTCTGCCTCCCTTTGCTGTCGTTTTTCTTCTGCCTCAATCTGCAGCCTCTTAATTTCTCTATCAGCCTCAATTTGTAACCTCTTCTCTTCAGCTACCTTTCTATCTTCCCTTTCAATATATTTATCACATTCAGCCGTTACATATTGAATTAAAATCTGACCATCCATTCCCATCTCCTTTGCGGTCAGCACAGCAGCTGATCGGAATTTTGCTAGCTCCGCCATACTTTTCAGACAATATAATAATATACAAGCTAAATCTCTAACCAGTAAATACACTAAGTACTTCTTATGACTATAGTCTAACTAATTCTAACTAACCAGTTAACTAATTAATTATCACTGGCTGTGAAGATTCACCAACTTTTATCTGCAGGGACACTTTTAATTTTAAAGGGAATTTCACAATTTTTTTTCCCTAATTTTATTTCTCCAACCAGGAGATCCTAATATTACTGTTGGGCTAATTATCCCTGGACAAGACCCCAATGTATGTAGTGGGTTTGATGGTATTGTATGATGGTGATATTACTAAATGTAATGTATGAGGCCAGCTGTGAAGGCTCCTGAGATAAAATGTAGTTGTGAATTGTCAGAAGGCCTTTCTTGCTACCACTACGACCTCACACTCAATTTTTTTCTTAATGAATGTAGCTATGTAAAATGTCTAGGGTAATGATATGTAATGTGGTGTGATAGTTATAGATACACCCACAGATATTTAAGCAGACTAATAATATTTAACAAATATTATAATACACTGAACTAACTCAAGAGTGTAAAATTTTTGATAGAATTATATTACATTTATTTGTTCTGGATCAAGTTTTATGTTGACCAGAACTTTTTTAAAAAAAGGATTTAAAAATTATGAAAGAAATGCATGGAATGTTACATAATAAATGCAAGAGTGTACATATATAAGTACTAGACTAGTTAGTTTTATTAAAATGTTCTAGTAGTCATCTACTTGGGAGGATAGTTAATGCTTGTGCTGTTGGGGTGGCCTCATCACACCTGTCTATATTGACTACACAGTGTCCAGTAAATTACAGGAATTTTATGGGGTATTAGTAACTAAAAGGCGTTGGTGAACTTCCAGCAGACCAGAGGCTCACTCAACTTGCATATGTAGCTCTGGTGCTGAAATCTGGTGGTCCCACCTCTCCGTGCTGGCGGGCAATAATAGTGGTCTCTGTCACAACGTACTGCACAGATACACTCGAGTAAAATCACCAACTGAATGGACACCGCCTTGTTGACAACTGAAACTCACAGCTCTGCAATCAAAGTATTGGCTATGTGTCAAAATTCTATTCTCTACCCACGTCTGGACACAACACGGACACAACAACCACATCATACAGACAGGTCAGATCTCTCTGACCAAACAGCACATTTACCATGGTGGTTTTACATCAGATAGGTCCTCCCAGACTATAGATTCTGAAAAATATTTATTAGTTTCCTTCCCTAAAAGTGGATAGGTAATATGTTTCATTATTCTCAACACTTGATCTGTCTTTCCTAACCCTTGCTGGAGTTTATGTATATTGTTGGTCCCTAGACCCTGACTTGGGCGGGGGGTCTAGAGCAAATCCCTACTTGTTTGTAAGGCTAGATTATGATATGGCAGTATCAAATCACTCGAACATTAAACAATATTCAAAATATACAAAGAAATAATTTCAATCTTACCAGATTATGAATAAAGAACACAGAAATGCTAGCAAAACTCAGCTGAGCTGCTGGCTATAGTATGGCGTCCCTGAACTTATTTCACTTTCTTTCATTTGGAAATCACCACACTTTAAAATACTGTGTCTATCATCGAACAACTATTGAGGAATGGCCCCACTTGCGCGTCTGAGCGCCGATAAAATGATTGTCTGTGGCCAATCACTGCCTAGGTTTATTTCAAATTCAAATTTCCTACCCTAAAGTCATTTCAGTCATGCTTCAGTCAAGTATGGATGTTTATCTGTTAGTCTGTCCGTCTCTACTTGTTTTTTTCAAAAACGTACTTGATTTTTGAACCAACCTTTCTCTCCCCTCCAAAATTTTGTCGTTAAAAGTTATATTTAGACACAGCTCCCACCAATGTCCCTTCGCTTCCCTACTAAGTAGATTTGAACACCTGCGTCTCAAGGTCGTGTTTTTTGTGCAAATAGCGACACTTTTTATTCCATACAGTCTGTCGCTGATGTGAACAACACTGTCTTTTGTCATTATCTTCAATATTATCTATCCGTCTGTAAAATTAAGAACATATTAGTTCACTGCTCAGAATGGGCCATCCGGCCAGCTAATTTTTATATTCCTAACATTAATATTACGAAAAAGTTACTTTTTAATTTTTGTAATATTCCAAACATCTGCGTTCTGCCGCTGAATTCAAATCAAAGGCTTGGTATCGCAAAAGCGACCAATAAATGACTGTGGCGTAACATATCCAAGGTCCCTTCTGTCGAGTTCCTTACTTTATGTCAACTTGGGAAACGTGACTTTTCTCCGTTTCCCCCCCAATTGCGTCTCCTTAGCCTTTCTAGTCTCACGCAATCTTTCCAGTCATATTTTTTCCTTTTTATCCGCCGTTCCCCTCCTGTCTAGCAAGTCAATTTTTATGGAGGGTGATGACCCGCGGTCTGGGCGATCATGTACTATCAGCAGCCTACGCATTATGTTTTTATCCTTACATGTTATCTTTGGAGGTATTTTACCGTTGTATCTCTGTCAATTTCACTACAGTAGTCTGTTGTAGAAAAGGACAGAAAAGGGGGAGAAAAATTATGGGATGGCTTAACACCAAATATATTTAGCAGTAGATATGATATCTAAGAATGAGAGAGGAAAAAAAACTTGGTAGTGACCAAAAATCAAGTCTGTTTTTGCTTTTAATTTCAAATTTCAAAATTGTCGTTCGTTCATTGGCCAAAGCCTTTCATATTATTGAGAAAATTCAAAGGCTTGACGCCATTTGTAGAAGATAGTCCCGAGAGCAGGACGTTGTGTATTTCTGAAGAAAAGTGATTAGCCTTATTAAAGCAAATATATGTGAAAGTATAGGCATCACAGTTCAGCCAGCAGTATATCTGGAATCTGCTATTCAACGTACCTGTGTTTTTTTCATTGAATTTCTGGAAAGACCGACATTATTCATATATCTTTTGTTTAAAAATGTGAGTGAGAGATGCTGCCATCACGACTGTAAGTAATCAGGTCCCAAGCTGATTTTTGCAGGGCCTGAAGGAGAATTAAGATAAAACACATTGCCAGTTTTGTAAATGCACATGTTTTGTGAAATAAAATGTTTTCTTAGGTGACCAGAGGGACACAGCTCACCTATCCCATTGTATGGTAGAAAAGAAAGATTAATAATATTATTGCAGATGCAGTGCCGCCTTTGTAGGAGAGACATGTGAACAACACTGGTACACTGTGGAATGGATGTGCTGGATTGGTCCACTGGATATGACCCAGCTCTTTATTTCTTATGTATGCTCTTTTGTATATAAAACACAGTCTAAATAAGATATCAACCAGGAGACAATGTTTCATTATTACAGGGTTTTATCTGGCACTAGTCCGGTGCCAGATTTCTATGGGAAAGCCGTTGAGAAGTTTTGGAGTCCAGTAGTGATAGGGGTCGCCAGTATCCCCCCTATTACTTTTGGAGCAGTGGTCATTCGGCAGAAAGAATTCAGACAGTTCCAGTGGGCCAGATAAGTGAAATATCTGGTACCCTAACAGTACATTAGCTATAAGAGCAGCATACCCCTGTATTCAAGAAATAAAATATTTCCCTAGTGAAATCAACAGTGACAGTGTATTTTAAAGAGACTGGGAGTGATTATAAGAATCCCAAACAGCCATCCAGTGTTAGAAACCAGTAATAGACAGATTTTAGTAACACTATTAGTTTAATTTAACAGTATTTGTTTGGACACTTGTCCCTGTGGGTCTAAAATGTACATTTTGTATATATCTTGAATTCTTTTCATTTTTAAAGTCCTGACCAGAAGAATACTAGGTTCAGGACCAAATAAATCATACAGAAAATTATTAATTGTACAAATATATCCCAGGTGTTATTTCCTTTAATCATAGCCTTTAATACTTGTTTGTGTAGAGGTGTATTATTGTAGAAGTACCATCACACCACACTTGCATATCCCTAGACTTTAGACGTAGCTATCATTCATATTAGTTAAGAATAAGTCTGCTTGAGGCCATAAGGTGGTAGCAGAAAGGTACCCTGATAATTCAACCCTAAATTTGTTAGAATCAGGGACCTTCACAGCTGGCCTCATTCAGTACAATAAGGAAACATATCGACAACATTTCATAACATCAAAACCCACCACGATATCCCCTTTCCTCAGATTAACTCCCCCTGACCAAAGTAATTACCGAAAAAGTACGTATTAACGTATCGCCCTTGATTTTAAAATTAGCCGACTCATTCTCTGATTTGTCAATATTTCAGCGATTGCCCAATCGTTCGCGTGATAAATACAGTTAACGGTTCTGGGCTAGCTAATAGGTCTGTTTTGTAAACATTCCTAGTGTCTGTAAGACATAGAGAGAACAAGAAAATAGGCGTGGCTACAATTTGAGTTCGACAGATATCGAAGCGCATGCCTTCTGCGTTAAAGAAACGTTGATATTAAAAAGCAAAAAGAGGTGGGAACACGTAGAAGCAAAAACGTGTTGATACATGTAAATATCTTTACATACTCTGTCACAAACATCATCCACAACAATTGACCACATCTACGTCACCTGTGAAGAAAACATTATAGAATGCTCTTTTCCTATTGTCGAATTGAGTGACCGCTATCCAATATGTTGCACATGGTCAAAGAATAAATATAAAGCTCCCAGAAATAAACATATAAGCATTAAATTTAGAAGTGTCAAAAATTTCAACCATGAACTATTTTTACATGATTTGCGAGCTGCACCTCTAGCCAGTGTTTACCAGCTTTTTGATCCCGATGACACCATTGCTCATTGGACACGTATCTTTCATAGTGTGTTTGATAACGACGCACAAACTAAAGAAGTTCGTGTGAAACGACAGATCAAATCTCCTTGGATCGCACCAGCAGTGCTAGAAGACATGAGGCAGCGAGATCGAGCTAAAAAATTAAGGACTTTAACATACAGGGCACAAAGGAACAAGGGACAATTTTTAATACGTAGAGAAAAGAAAACATACTTTAAAAACTTAGTTCAGAACATAACTGTCATAAAATTAACAGTGATACAACGTAAAAATATCTCCAAAGGATAAAATGTAGGGATAAAAAGAATGCGTAAGTTACTAGAAGGCATGATCGCCCACGCCGCGGGTCATCACCCGCCATGGAAATTAAATTGCTGAAACGGTTACCATTTGAACCGGATGAGAACGGCGGATCAAAAGAAAAAAAAAATATGACTGAAAAATTGCGTGAGACTAGCAACGCTTAGAAGATGCAATTGGGGGGGGGGGGGGGGGGGGGGGGGGGGGGAGGAAAAGTCACGTCCCCAAATTGACACGAGGTACGGAAAGGGACGCTTATGCGATACCAAGCCTTTTATTTGAATTCAGCGGCAAAAGCATTACAACGCAGATGCTTGAAATATTACAAAATTTAAAAAGTAACTTTTTCTTAATACTAATGTTAGGAATATAAAAATTAGCTGGCTGGATGGCCCATTTTGAGCAGTGAAATAATATGCTTTTATTTATACAGACGGATAGATAATAATGAAGACATTGACAAAAGATTGTGTTGTTCACATCAACGAAAGACTGCATTGAATCAAACATATCACTAATTTGCACAAAAACCGCGACCTTGATACTCAAGTGTCCAAATCTAGTTAGAATGAAAGAGAGAGGGTGTTAAGGAGAATTGTGGCTAAAAATAACTTTTCAGGCAAATTTGTAGAGGGGACGGATAGGTTGGTTCAAAAACCAAGTACGGTTTTGTGAAAACGCAAGTAGAGACGGACGGACTAACAGATAAAAATCCATACTTGACTGAAGCATGACTGAAATGACTTTAGTGTAGGAAATTTGAATTTGAAAAAAACACAAGGCATTGATTGGCCACAGACAATCATATTATCAGCGCTCAGACGCGCTTTTTTTTGCCATTCCTCAATAGTTGTCCAGTGATAGACACAGTAAATTTTAAGTGTGGTGATTTCCAATGAAGTAAATTGAAATAAGTTCAGGGACGCCATACTATAGCCAGCAGCTCAGCTGAGTTTTGCTAGCATTTCTGTGTTCTTTATTCATAATCTGGTAAGATTGAAATTATTTCTTTGTATATTTTAAATATTGTTTAATGTTTCGAGTGATTTGATACTGCCATATCGAAATCTAGCCTTACAACAAGTAAGGATTTGCTCTAGACCCCCCGCCCTAGTTCAGGGTCTAGGGACAAACAATATATATAAACTCCAGCAAGGATTAGGAAGGACAGATCAAGTGTTGAGATCAGTGGAACATATCACCTATCCTATCCTATGGCAAGAAGCTAATAAACATATTTCGGAATATGTAGTCTGGGAGAACTTATCCTATGTGAAACCAACTTGGTAAGATGTGTTGTATGGTCAGAGAGATCTGACCCTGTCTAAGTGGTGTTATTGTAAATTGTTACGTGTAGAAGTGGCTCCTTAGGTAAGGTTCTGAACCTAAACCAATACTTTATTTCAGAGCTGTGAGTTTTTTATGTTGACACCAAAAGGTGGTGTCAAATGCTGGGTAAATAATTGACAGTGAGGACCCGTGCAGTGTCGCATCTCGGCAGAACAGCCTTGTATTGCCCCCAAGCACGGAGAGGTGGGGCCACCCGATATATTGCCCCCAAGCACGGAGAGGTGGGGCCACCAGATTCCAGCACCAGAACTACTCTTTCAAAGTTACGTAAGCAGGCTGGTCTGCTGGATTTACACAAACTTCATAGACATAGCACCCAAAGTGAATTACTACTAAAACATCCCATTTCCTTCCATCATAAATGGACAATGTTTGGTAGGCATAGACAGGGAGGGATGAAGCCACCCCAACAGCACATCTATTCATCGTTCTCCCAGGGAAAATAAAATTATGAACTGTAGAAAAATTAACTACTCGTGAGAATTGTATACGTACACACCTTTTATTTATCATGTCATTTATTCATGCCATTCACTCATAAATTCCAAAATCTTTCATATGTTCTGGCCAAAATAAAACCTTGGTTCAGAACAAATAAATTTAAAAAAGATTTACTTTCTAAAATTTCACCAGCTGAATTTAGTTCATTGTGTTCTAAATTTTATTGATAATATTATATTATTTAATATCTGTGTGTGTGTGTTTGTATATGTCAATACAACACATTACATTCAGTACCCTAGATTTTAACGTAGCCACATTCATTAGAAAAAAAGATAGGTGTGAGGTCGTAGTGGTAGCAAGAAAGGCCTTCTGAAAATTCACAGCTACATTTTAACTCAGGAGCCTTCACAGCTGACCTCATACATCACACTTAGTAATATCACCATCATACAATACCATCAAAACCACTACATATATTGGGGTCTTGTCCAGGGATAATTAGCATAAACAGTAATATAAGGATCTCCTGGTGGGAGAAATAAAATTAGGGGAACAAAATTGTAAAATTCCCTTAAAATTAAAAGTGTCCCTTTAAATTAAAAGGGCAATTAGAAGTTGGTGAATCTTCACAGCCAGTGTTAGTTAATTAATTAATTAGAATTATTTTAGTCTAGAGTAATTATAAGTACTTTAGGGTTGGAAATTTTACTTTGCTTATTGCTAGATTTGTTTAAAGAGTATGGCGGAGCTGGCAAAATTTAGATCAGCTGCTGTGCTGACCGCAAAGGAGATGGGAATGGATGGTCAGATTTTAATTCAATACGTAACGGCTGAATGTGATAAGTATATTGAACGGGAAGAAAGAAGATTAGAAAAAGAGGCTGAAAGAAAATTAGAGTCTGAAAGGTTGGCTGAAGAGAAGAGGTTAGAGGCTGATAGAGAAATTAAGAGGCTGCAGATTGAGGCAGAAGACAAACGACAGCAAAGGGAGGCAGAAGATAAAAAGGCCGAAAGGGAGGCAGAAGAAAAAAGATTGACTGCCGAAAGGGAGGCAGAAGATAGAAGGTTGCAAAGGGAGCACGAATTACGACTAAGGGAGCTGGAATTACAAGGCCAGGCTCCTGAAAATGGTGCCAGCCCTTTTGCCTCAGATGCTACGCCCAGTCTGGGAGCCTCAAACTCAGCTATGGGGTTTCATTTAGACCATTTTGTTGAAAAAGACGATGACATAGAGGGGTACCTAGGACGTTTTGAGTTATTAGCTACTACATATGGGTTAGAGAGAGAGAGGTGGAGTTTAAAGCTATCACAGGGACTGAGAGGTACTTCTTATGAAGTCTTCGCAAAAATGAACAGAGAAGACCAAGACAATTATGACATGTTAAAGCAGGCTTTGTTATTGAGGTACGAAAAAAATGGTGAATTTTATCGTAAGAAATTTAGAAATGCCAAACTGTTGTCTGGGGAGACATACCACCAATTCTCTGCCAGACTGGAAACCTATTTGGAGAAATGGACTGCTCTGGGGAAGACCCAAGATCTTAAAGAAATGATCATGATTGAGCAATTGAGAGAGTCCATGGCTCCAGACATGAGAAAATTTCTCATGGAACAAGGTGCAGAGAAATTGGGAGAGGGTTTAAATGTCGCTGAGAGGTATCAGGCAGCCCAGGCAGAGGTAAGTGGTGCTAAAAAGAAGCACATAGATAATTTTAAAGCTCCACAGCAATTTAATAAATTTGACAATAGAGAACAGGGTAATAGAGGTAGGACAAACTTTGAGCGGCCAAGAAATGACTATCGCGACAGAAACTCACAGTTCAATGACCAAAAAAATAATGAAAGGAAACCGTTTAACCAAGGTAAAAGATGGTGTAAATGGTGCAAGAAGGATAACCATAACACCGAATTTTGTAGAAGGAAACCTTCAAACATTGCTGCAATGAAGTCGGGGACGCAAAGATTAAAGGTTAATCCTAATGGACAACAGGAACCTTATCACCCCCCAGTTTGTGAGGATGTTATTTGTAATGGGGTCACCATAAGGTGCCTTTATGATACAGGTTTGGATTATGATTCAGTTGTGAAGTCTAGCCTAGTGGACCCAAGTCAGTATACCACAGAAACAGTGGAAATACAAGGGGCGACTAAGGACATACCACTCATGACACTTCCCATCGCAAGGATAACGGTGAAAACTCGCTATGTGGAAGGAGAAATCAGAGCAGCAGTGATAGATGAACCAATATACCCTCTGATATTGGGGTGTAGATACGTCTTCTTGAGGAATCCCGAGAAACCTGTGATCATGGCGACAGTGCAGACCAGGTCACAGAAGAAGGAGGAAGAAGGTGAACCTATAAATGCTCATCCAGAGGAGATGAGGAAGGCGCAGGCTGAGGATAGGACACTCAAGCCATGTTTTAAAAAATTGCCCAAATGTCACACACCTCCGAGCAAGGGAGAATATTTCATGAAGAACAAACTCTTATACAGGAAGACAGGAGCTAGATCCACTGGTCACGGACAGTTGGTTCTTCCCAAGATATATAGGGCAAATTTAATAAGGAGCTTACATGTTGGAAAAGATGGGGACCATGAAAAAGTCGGTACCATCTGCCAAAAAGTTGCTCGCAAATACTATTGGTCCGACGTAAATGTCGATATTGAAAACTTTGTAGAAGCATGTGGCATATTTCATGAGGGAACACCCACAAAGGGAAAATATGTGCAGGACCTAGAAACGCCACGGGGCAACTTTAGGCCTGAAAGGAAAACTAATTATACTCGGGTAGACAAAGTGGAATGGGAGCCCCCTTTTCACACCCAGTCTTCACTTGAATGGATTAACATGGCCACTATGCGACGAGTACAAAGAGTAAATTTTACCCAGGATAAGATGACAATCCCTCGGTCAGACTTATATAAACTGGAAGAACAGAAAAGAGAGCGAAGATCTCTCATAAGCAATCTCAAGTGGGGAGTTAAACCCAAGAAAAAAATTGGTAGTGGTCGATTTGTGAGTGATGATTCTAGGAAGAAAAGTCCTCACTATGGCGCTTCTAATGGACGGGACCAGACGGGTTCCAGGAAAAATACGTATGATAAATTAAAAATCCAGATGTAGCTTTATTAAGGACCTGGACAGATGAGAAGGCGGAAGAGACTGTTACCTCATCTTATCAATACGTGAACGAACTGACCACTCGTTTGAAAGCTGGATGGAAACTGGCAAATGATAATTTGAAACAAGCCAGGAAGAAACATGCAGCATATTTTAATAGGAAGGCAAAGGACAGAGAACTAGCTGTGGGAGAGAAGGTGCTGCTTCTACTACCCGGTAGCCAGAATAAATTACAAATTGGATGGCAAGGTCCATATACGGTTCTAGAGAAGGTGTCTAGAACAAACTATAAAATTGACAAAAAGGGGAAGGAGAAAGTTTATCATGTAAACCTGTTAAAGAAGTATCTGGACAGACCACTCCAGGAAAGCACCCCCTTACTGACCTTAGCTATCGCAACTCAAATGCAAAAGGAACCACTCACCTCACATGAATACCCATTACATCCTTGTGAAACAGCAGCACAGGTAAAAGTCAGTAAGCACCTGACTAAAAACCAGAGGGAGAGAGTTCAACAGGTTCTGGAGGAACATACAGATGTATTAACAGATAAACCAGGCCATACCAATTTGCTACAGTATGACATGAAACTGGTAGACTCAAACCCAATCTGTATGAGAGCCTATTCTATTCCGTTCGCGAAGGAGAAGGCATTGAAGGAAGAAATAGATTATTTGTTGAAGGAGGGGATTATTTCGCACAGTGAATCATCTTTTAGTTCTAGTGTCGTTTTGTTGAGAAAACCGTCTGGGGAACACAGACTGTGCATAGATTACAGGAAACTGAATGCTGTCACCGAAGGACAAGTGGATCCATTACCAGACACAAAACAGTTATTTGCCAGACTGAACAAGGCAAAATACTTTTCAAAGGTGGATCTTAGTAAAGGCTATTACCAGATCCCAGTGAAGCCTGAAGTGAGACCTTATTTGGATTTTAGCACTTCGGATGGACATTATGAATTCAATATGCTACCATTCGGACTGAAAAATGCTCCGAGTGTGTTTTCAAGGATGATGCGCAAATTGTTGGATCCCCTGAATAACCCATGTATCACGAATTTCATGGATGATATTCTCGTCGCCACAGAGACATTTGAAGAACACACTGAAGCTCTGGAGATGTTGTTTGATAGACTTCGGGAGGCGAACTTAACTGCTAGGCCAACAAAATGTTGTATTGGATGCAAAGAGTTGGAATTCTTGGGGCACACTGTATATCAGGGTAATATGACCCCTGATCCTAAGAATTTGGAAAAACTGCAGAGAGCACCTAGGCCACAAACAAAAAAGGACCTGTGATCAAAATTGGAGTAATGGCAGACGTGAGGAGAGATTTTATCTATGTGTATCACTGGTTTTAGAACTTGCCGTAGGCATGTTTTCAAGTGGGGAGATGTGTCATAAAATTAACAGTGATACAACGTAAAAATATCTCCAAAGGATAAAATGTAGGGATAAAAAGAATGCGTAAGTTACTAGAAGGCATGATCGCCCACGCTGCGGGTCATCACCCGCCATGGAAATTAAATTGCTGAAACGGTTACCATTTGAACCGGATGAGAACGGCGGATCAAAAGGAAAAAAAAAATATGACTGAAAAATTGCGTGAGACTAGCAAGGCTTAGAAGATGCAATTGGGGGGGAACGGAGGAAACGTCACGTCCCCAAATTGACACGAGGTACGGAAAGGGACGCTTATGCGATACCAAGCCTTTTATTTGAATTCAGCGGCAAAAGCATTACAACGCAGATGCTTGAAATATTACAAAATTAAAAAAGTAACTTTTTCTTAATACTAATGTTAGGAATATAAAAATTAGCTGGCCGGATGGCCCATTTTGAGCAGCGAAATAATATGCTTTTATTTATACAGACGGATAGATAATAATGAAGACATTGACAAAAGACTGTGTTGTTCACATCAGCGAAAGACTGCATTGAATCAAACATGTCACTAATTTGCACAAAAACCGCGACCTTGATACTCAAGTGTCCAAATCTAGTTAGAATGAAAGAGAGAGGGTGTTAAGGAGAATTGTGGCTAAAAATAACTTTTCAGGCAAATTTGTAGAGGGGACGGATAGGTTGGTTCAAAAACCAAGTACGGTTTTGTGAAAACGCAAGTAGAGACGGACGGACTAACAGATAAAAATCCATACTTGACTGAAGCATGACTGAAATGACTTTAGTGTAGGAAATTTGAATTTGAAAAAAACACAAGGCATTGATTGGCCACAGACAATCATATTATCAGCGCTCAGACGCGCTTTTTTTTGCCATTCCTCAATAGTTGTCCAGTGATAGACACAGTAAATTTTAAGTGTGGTGATTTCCAATGAAGTAAATTGAAATAAGTTCAGGGACGCCATACTATAGCCAGCAGCTCAGCTGAGTTTTGCTAGCATTTCTGTGTTCTTTATTCATAATCTGGTAAGATTGAAATTATTTCTTTGTATATTTTAAATATTGTTTAATGTTTCGAGTGATTTGATACTGCCATATCGAAATCTAGCCTTACAACAAGTAAGGATTTGCTCTAGACCCCCCGCCCTAGTTCAGGGTCTAGGGACAAACAATATATATAAACTCCAGCAAGGATTAGGAAGGACAGATCAAGTGTTGAGATCAGTGGAACATATCACCTATCCTATCCTATGGCAAGAAGCTAATAAACATATTTCGGAATATGTAGTCTGGGAGAACTTATCCTATGTGAAACCAACTTGGTAAGATGTGTTGTATGGTCAGAGAGATCTGACCCTGTCTAAGTGGTGTTATTGTAAATTGTTACGTGTAGAAGTGGCTCCTTAGGTAAGGTTCTGAACCTAAACCAATACTTTATTTCAGAGCTGTGAGTTTTTTATGTTGACACCAAAAGGTGGTGTCAAATGCTGGGTAAATAATTGACAGCGAGGACCCGTGCAGTGTCGCATCTCGGCAGAACAGCCTTGTATTGCCCCCAAGCACGGAGAGGTGGGGCCACCCGATATATTGCCCCCAAGCACGGAGAGGTGGGGCCACCAGATTCCAGCACCAGAACTACTCTTTCAAAGTTACGTAAGCAGGCTGGTCTGCTGGATTTACACCAACTTCATAGACATAGCACCCAAAGTGAATTACTACTAAAACATCCCATTTCCTTCCATCATAAATGGACAATGTTTGGTAGGCATAGACAGGGAGGGATGAAGCCACCCCAACAGCACATCTATTCATCGTTCTCCCAGGGAAAATAAAATTATGAACTGTAGAAATATTAACTACTCGTGAGAATTGTATACGTACACACCTTTTATTTATCATGTCATTTATTCATGCCATTCACTCATAAATTCCAAAATCTTTCATATGTTCTGGCTAAAATAAAACCTTGGTTCAGAACAAATAAATTTAAAAAAGATTTACTTTCTAAAATTTCACCAGCTGAATTTAGTTCATTGTGTTCTAAATTTTATTGATAATATTATATTATTTAATATCTGTGTGTGTGTGTGTTTGTATATGTCAATACAACACATTACATTCAGTACCCTAGATTTTAACGTAGCCACATTCATTAGAAAAAAAGATAGGTGTGAGGTCGTAGTGGTAGCAAGAAAGGCCTTCTGAAAATTCACAGCTTCATTTTAACTCAGGAGCCTTCACAGCTGACCTCATACATCACACTTAGTAATATCACCATCACACAATACCATCAAAACCACTACAATAACAAACAGTAGAGATGTGTGGAAAGCAATCAATACTCTAACAAACAAACCAAATTCGCCAGACTCGTTAACCCCCAACACATCATTTACTTGTACAGACTTGTAGGACTGTGGAGGCTGAGATGCAAAGAATGAACCAGAGTTGGGGCACTGTACGAAGGATGGCCACCGACTGAGCAAAGTGGAATCAATTTGTTGTTGCCCTACAAGACGCCACCAGGCGTGATGGCCACTGACTGCTTTGACGATCGGCGGCTAAGGATCAAAGAAGAAGAAGGCCTTAAAGAGAATAACTCATCAGGACTTGACGGAATCAGTAATCGAATACTGCGCTATGCTGCGCCAGTTATTAGTGATTCACTAACATACATATACAATCTATGTATAGCAAAGAGTTATTTTCCGTCGCACTTTAAAGTCGCTAAAGTATATCCTCTTTTCAAACCTGGTTCCTCCTATAATTGTAACTTTGGTAACTATAGGCCAATCTCTCTAATATCATCGCTATCCAAACCACTGGAAAAACACAGACATAACATTACACTACAACACCTAGTTAACAACGACTTACTAATTGATAGTCAGTCGGGGTTCAGACCTAAACATTCATGTTACACTGCTCTAACTAAGATGATAGACAACTGGCACCTAAGTATTAACAACGATAATATGTGTGGGGCAGTCTTTGTGGACTTTAAAAAAAAGCATTTGATATGATAGATCGCGCTATTTTAATTAGAAAACCAGAAACATCGAAAGTAAACTTTCAACTGGTGACAATAATTAACTCATTTCTATCAGACAGAAAACATGTACTTTCTTACAATAACTCATATTCAAACCCAGCCGTAATAAATGCCGATGTTCCTCAGGGTTCTACACCTGGTCCTCTACTTTTTGCCATATACATTAACGACCTTCCACTACACATCAAGCACTCCTCCTGTGACCTGTTCGCAGACGACTGTACTGTTTACAAGAGTGATAAAAGTTGTAACACACTCGAACTTTCGTTACAAAAAGATACAGATAATATGATCAAGTGGAGCAACGGAAATCGCATGCTAATAAATATCATTAAAACAAAATGCATTTTAATATCAACTAGACACAAATTACAAAATTCTGAGAAAACAACACCAGATCTACATTGGTACCTCACTAATTGAGAACGTTAATGAACATAAAACTCTATGTATAGTCGTTGCCACCATCTAAATTGGAACTCACATGTACATGCACTGACCAAGCAAACGGCAGAGAAAGTTTACCAGTTAGCTAAAATCAAACATTTCCTAGATGAAGACGCATGAAAATTGTTCTATATATCTCACATACAAAAAAACCTTGACTATTGCTCCACAATTTAGGATGGTTGCTCAATGTCCAACACAAAGAGACTTCGTTCACTACAAAAGCGTGCAGTGCGACTAGTCTCTGATAACTGCCTAACTCAGTGTGTAGATCTATATAAAAAACTCCAAATACTGCCCTTAAGAAAGCGCCTTCTGTTTAACAAAGCTAAATTTGTTCACAAAATCCTGTCACATAATGATCCAGCATATCTGTGGCAAATGTTCAAATACAATGAAAGACGCAGTCAACGCTTTAACAAATTGCAAGTGCCTTGACTTATTCAAGAAAAGCTTAGCGTACTCTGCTGCTCATCTTTGGAATTGTCTTCCACATAACCTAAGAAACAACCTCAGTCCCTTTTCATACAATCATAGACTTTTCGAATACTTCATGAGTTCTGATTACATGCCCCCTAATGGGATTATCTTTTCTTATAATATCAACTGTAGGTTCTAATGACGATGTTTGTACTTTTCAACGTATTTTATGTCATGCTTATAAGTAGTTAATGTTAATATTAGTGTGCTATTTTATTTTACTTTACAACGTCGAATTCCTTAAAATTGATATGTAAAATGCATGTGAGAATAAATGAATTCAGTATGAAAGGTGAGAGAAAGGAATGGCAGAATGTCAGACGGGCCTGCGTGCCCAATTCTAAACCCTTTGAAAATAAAGTTCGTCCGTTCTCTATCTCTCTTGAATGTATAAAGACATATGGTAATTACCTATCTGTGAATGTCGTGCAAGAAGAAGGAATGAAAAATTAAACACGACAAATATATAAACCTCATGTCGAGTTAAATAAAAATAAGTGAGACAAAAGCAATGCGATGTTTAAAAAATAGGAAGGTTGATGTTGAGACTATATACAACTAGTCGTTAAAGAATCACTGTTGCGATTATGCACAAATCTTCTATATACAACTAGTCGTTAAAGAATCACTGTTGCGATTATGCACAAATCTTCTATATACAACTAGTCGTTAAAGAATCACTGTTGCGATTATGCACAAATCTTCTTTTCTCCCTAACATGGTTCTTGGGGATGCAAAGAAATGGGCCACTTTGTCTCGACATGCATGTCGTAATAGCCGAGCTACGTCATGGGTGCGCGTAAAGCCGGTAACTTTCACAGTTTATAAAAGACAAAAAGACAAAAAATGCTGTCAGAGAAACATTGACAGAAAAAAATAATAACCACACATGAACGACGAAGACAGATGAACTGGTCACATTCTAGACATACAAATATAGGCAGTCAAGATCTGCAATAGACTGGACTCCACAAAGACATAGCCATAAAGCAAGACCCAGGGAGACAGACACTGAGACAGAGCTGCAAGACGGAAGGAAAACAAAACAAGAAATAGACACAGAAGCCAGAATCGAGTTGGGTGAAGAGTCTTTCTCTGCCACCTATGCCGTCCATACGTGACGAGGATTGATAATGATTACGGTGATAATGATGATACATACATTTTTTAATTATAAACAGGTTACTACTGAGAGTGTTCAGATATTATTTAAAAAGTATAACGGTGAAGGTAGGAGATATGACGTTTCTTAAATGAAACAAAAACAGGACATTGGCCTCTACAGATGAAGGATAACCGCCGATGATGATAGTTACTGCTGGAACTGGCAAGATATGTTATCATCATAATCATTGTACGTTACTTCCGTATGGATCAAAAGCCTTAATTAAATTCACGCCACGCCCTTTTGTCTTGTGCCATCCGTTTCAGAACTTTCCAGGTCTTCTGTATCCATTTGATGTCTGCCACCCATTCCTTTTTACATGTGTTTTTGTCTTCCTCTGTTTCTCTTGCCATTGGGGATTCCAGAAGACAGACCACCTTGTAATGCTATCAGCTGATTTCCTCATTGTATGCCTGATCCAATGCCCATGCCTTTTCTTTCCCATCTTGTTCCGCGGGTATTGACCTATCTTCCCATCAGTTCCCCATTGGTGGTCTTATCACACAATTTCTTGGGGTCGGAGTGGCTAAGAGATGTGGCGTCCGCCTCGAGTTCTAGAGGTACCGGGTTCGATTCCCAGTTGAGGGAATATAATTTATGGAAATTTTATTTCAGAACTAGTGGTCCTTATGATGTCACTGGTCTCCTGAGTAGTGAGATCGGATGTCTAGCCTTCTCGGATAAGGGCGAAAAAAATAGGAGGTCCTGCGTGCAAGTTGCGCACGTTAAAAATCCCATGGCCCTTGGAAATCGTGAAGAGTAGGCCTATATGGAAGGCAAAAATTAAAAAATTAGAAACCTACCCACCATAAAAATATTTATAGAATGTCTGATTCCTATATACTCACATTGGGATTCTCGCCGGTGCTACGGAGTTCGTGCACTGTGCCGAGATCCTCCTTGTATGATCTAAGGGATAAGATCGGAGCACTGATGGAGTTGTCCTTGTGCACTTAAGATAGTCCTTAAAACCAAACCAAACGAAATCACGCAAGTTCTATTCTATTCTGCACAAGCTCCCGTTTACGAAAGTCTATAACTTCTTGGTTATGATTTATAGTAATTACAGTAATGTAAGCAGCAGTGTCCCAGAGCAGCAGAAATTTCAATGGTTACTTAGAAAATTGTGGAGATGATTGTGTAAGATGAAACCAAAATGTCGATAAATCTTTGACAAAGGCGAGCCAGTGTAAACTGAAGGATCTTGCGTCTATATTTGTAAGGTGTTTGCCTGGTCAAAATAAGGGCGAAATTCTACACAAAAATAAATATGTTGAGCTGCCAAACAATAGAGGAACAGGACAGGCATTCAAATAAAACTTGTTCGTAGAAGAAATTATTTGCAGGGCTATTCAGAATACCCTAGACGCCCAGGCTACTCCATGTAGGAGGCCCCAATTCATGCACATGTATACGTTATGTATCATACTTCTCAGGCGACATGCACATGTATACGTTATGTATCATACTTCTCAGTGGCGACATGCACATGTACACGTTATGTATCATACTTCTCAGTGGCGACATGCACATGTACACGTTATGTATCATACTTCTCAGTGGCGACATGCACATGTACACGTTATGTATCATACTTCTCAGTGGCGACATGCACATGTACACGTTATGTTTCATACTTCTCAGTGGCGACATGCACATGTACACGTTATGTTTCATACTTCTCAGTGGCGATTATTGGCAATACGTAAAGGAAAGGATACACAGGCAACCCAGTGTGAGAGAAAATGATAAATATCGTTATAAAACTTATGGTATAAAAACTAAGATTTTTTTGTCAACAATAAGAACGTAATTTGCTTTCATCGTTTCTGCGAATGTCGCTCTTATAAATGTCATTGTTACTTTGTTTTATTTTTTTTTTAAATTTTCCTAACTTTAATGACTCATCATCATCAAGCACCATGCCTGGTGGCGTACGTGATTATGTTTCTCCACAACTTCCTGTCTAGAGAACTACTGATAACCGTGCCATGATGCCAAATGTCCAGAATCTTTTCTCTTTGATGGCTACAAGCATTTAATACAATTACTGAACATTTCGATCGCGGGCTATCCTATCAGTACCATGTTAATCACATCCTACAGAAATGCAGGAGAGGTCTGGCAACCCTGAAAATAATAGCCTTAGTGCGTCTGGAGCAGAGATTTCTATTTCTTCTGTATTATCAGCTAGTCATATCGGTCACTGAGTATGGGCTGGGAATATTAACGCTGTCAGTAACACAATGTGAACGACTAGAGCGCATTCAAAATGGAGGGATGTGTATAGTCTTGGGCTGTACGCGAGATACCCCCATTGTGACAATGAGGTACATGATGGAATGCTGTCGATTAGATCCAGATATGCGATGGCCGAAGCAAAAGCCTATATGCGAGTAACCACAGACAAACAGCATCCCCTGCATGGAAATATAGCTGACATTTAGGGAGCAAAAATAAAGAAGGGGGGGGGGGGAATGTAATGGATGGCACATGCAGAGACAGCGATCAAGCAGGTGATAAGAGTTTAAAATATATTCAAAGGGGAAGAATGGTGTAAGTCAGATGAGAACTGGATTAACTACCAGCAAGTCATCATCAGTCTTGGCAGAGAGAGTAGAACTTGCGGCAATGGAAAGCAGAACTGGAAACCAATCAACTGATATATAATCATACCGGGGATAATGCTGCCATTGTGTATACAGATGGGTCTGTGATCCGTTGTGAGAAATTAGGTTGGGGCTTTTCTGCTAGGGTAAAGGGCAGAATCGTTGCCGAACATAGCGGGGCTTACAAGATAACAATTTCTAGCATGAGAATGGAGGGAAAGGCAGCTACTGCAGCCTTAAGGTGGCTAACTGAAACTTCATTAACAAAGGCAGTCATTGTGTCAGACTCTCAGTCCATGCTTCGAAAGGTTCAAAGTGGTTTACCTGATCATCCCTTCTGAGAGAGTAGTCAGGTGATGTAATATTGACCGACAGTCATGTTGGTAAAATTCTCGTGTACCAGACACTTGCGCGCCGGATTAACACGAAGATCGCCCCACGAGCTTGGTTATCGCTCATATGGCTGTTGTAACTTCCTAATTTCTCTCATGGAGAGAACACAACCCAGATGGTCATACGATAAATGTTTGTTTGCACAGGTACAGGGCAGTAAATTATCCAAGTGGTGACCTATTACAGACACGCACCTGAAAGACGGAATGTTGTAATAAGTTTCCGGGAAGACACTATCTGTAATAATGTAGGAAGTCGTGAGTGTAAACACGGCCGATAATCGACGGAAATAACAACTCCTTATATGGAAAATGTCTTTTAAAATATCATGCAAAATTTTCACATGAGGAAATTATTGGGATAAACCCCCTCATAACACGCATGATTGAATTCAATTGGCTGGTCAGATAGTAACAACAACGTGCGTGTTACGAAAGTTGCAATATAATCTGACACTTTCGTCGGTTTAGAGCACTGTGAAATTCACCTCGCCAAGAAGACAACCAACTAGCCAGAGTAAGGAATAGGATCAGAGTTTCATTCATCGTACCGGACCCTGTTTGAGCATCTTGTGGACTTATCCCAGGAAAACTCCACCTACGGCGGAATCCTAGGAATCTGAATACAAAGTCAGAGTGGGGGCCTAGTGTAAAGTAATACCCCAGACCGCGTGTAAGAGGCATCTTAAACAAATTGCCTTAACTATTTCTCTGAGACAAGAGTCAGTATTCCTAAAGAATTTTTGGGGTGAGTTGTACATTTTTAAATTCCAAATTTTGCATTTATTAACATGTGAAAATTGCTAGTGAATGTCCAAGTCGTCTGAGGCTGGCAACCTCAGCATATAGAATGGTGGCTTCTTGAATCACCACTACAAAAGCTGGTGTCTGCTTTATGCGGGTTTTTTTGGGGAACCAAAATCAGAGGTAGGCCCAAGATCCATATGGACCAGAGAGTTTATGATGATAGAACTGATGTACATACTTATTATATTATTCACCTTTTCAACCAGTGCAAATGTAAAGATATTCAATATAATTGTAATGAATGTTTTCCGCCCACTGGGATTAATATTAATGCTGCTCAGAGACGGTAAAGTTCTGTGGTAGATGGGATGGTGGAATGAAAAGGGGTGAAACACGTGATTGTGTGTCAGGAAACCCAATACTCAGGAGGGTATTTGTTTCTCTTCTTTCGTGATACTAGTCGGTGGTACAAGTTGAGGTTGCTATCTCTGGAACAAAGTGTGTGGTATAAGTGGACTGCTGTCAACGCTAGACACCATCATCAGACGGGTCTTGAAGACACTGGACCAGCTTCGTGATTACGCCCTGATATTTCTTGGAACTTGTCACAACCTCCAGACTTAACCGGTGACGAGAGTGAATCAGTCCATAACCTGCAAAGAACCAAACATCGGCTGGAGCACAAACCAACAAACTTACTGGCAGTTAAGTGCCAACTTAAAAGCTGCCAAGTGAACTTTCAGACAATTCCTTCAATATCCGTAACATCACACTGTGATGATTACCTTTTTTTTAAAAGAATTATTCATTTTACACTGTTAAATGTAACTGATTCTTAAATTTGTTATTTGTATATATATATATATATATATATATATATATATATATATATATATATATATATATATATATATATATATATATATATATATATATATATATATATATATATATATATATATATATATATATATATATATATATACAAATTTATAGTTGATTTAACCCTTTTGAGTGTACCGCTCCTGTATGTCTCAGTCACCTTAAAAAACACTTTAAAAAGAGCTACTAAATTGAGATTTCACTGAATTAAATCAGTTTGGGGTTTGAACGAGCTAAATCATACAATAGTTGTCGGGCAGATGATAAGTTAACTGTGCTAAGACACATTCAGCATTGTTCTTGATTTCTGAATATCATGTGAAGACTCCTGTGAGATTTGGACTGATAATTTATATATTCCAATCCGTAACATTTTTCTTACTCTTTTATTTTTCCTGTTTTAATCGGCTATACGCATTTTCGCATTCTTTTCATTCTGATTTTTGCTACAGTTGCCCTATTATTCTCCTCTCAGACCCCACCCCGCGGCGTGTCTAGTTTTTGATCTCGCTGCTGGCCCTCATTATAAAGGCATCGCTCGGACTGTAGTGAACCAGCGATCAGCCGTCTACGATAATATTACATAAGATGCACCTGGTTGTTTGTCAGACTAAGGGAACGCTCGTTGCTCGTAACAGTGTTTTTGACCACCGGCCGAGTAAATGATTTCTTTGAGGGGCGTGTGCCGCTGTCTTACTAAGGTTGTTAGTGAGCGGTGCAGCGAATAAACCCTTTGATATCTGGGTATCCTCGTTTCGTCTCCGTTCAGGGAGACAAACCCGCGCTCGTTCTTAGCCTTTGAGCCGGCCGTAGATTGCCGACTTTGTTAACGGGAGAGATATGTTATATCTTATATTAAAGGGAACTTCTCGCGTCTGTTGTCTTCTGATATAGACTCAAGAATAATGTTATGTTACTCATGATTACGCTATCAGCGAACACCTGCATAAACAAGCTATTGCAGGTGGCTTGGGTCAGCGTCTCTTTTTACACTATAAATCTAGATAGTTTTACTCAGTCAAGCACTATAGTGAATTTTACCCGCCCGCTGATGATCCAAATGAGACACATACGACTGTGAGCAAAAGTCTTGACTTGTGTCGGAAAAATTCTTGGCATCGCGGGGTGTGTTGACATTTTACTTGTTTAGTTTAATTTAACTGATAGCAGTGTGACTTGAATTATTTTTCAGTAACTTCTCCTAAGTAAACGTAATTCAGTGCTAATGTAGCGTCGTTTACCGCCTTAGTTAACAGACACTTAATCGGCGAAGTACTCCATAGTTTGTTCAGTGCTTACAATGGGTTAAATGGTAGGCCTGTGCTGACCGTAACGTTAGGGGAACATCAGTGAGTAATTTATTCATATAAACCTGAATAGTGATGTGCATTCACTATTACGACTGAATATTTCGGAGGTAGCTATTCTTTAATTTGGGAGAGAAACTTCTTGTGGTTGGATCTTGAATTATGATATGCCTATTGTGTAGTTAGACACTGGTTTATAGAAAGTTAACCACCAGCCAGTAAAAGAATTCTGTCCCTGTTAAAGTCACAATGTATTATAATAGCATTATAACATTGCATTTTTTTGTGTATTCTATTTTTGGGAAGTAATTACTTTTCCTTCTGTGTATCAATCCCAACGGGGCGCATAAAATTGTTATTGTGTAATGTAGTTAATGCTAATATTTTATGTAATGTCAAGTAACTATATATCTTCTTCTATACAAGCAAAAGAGAACCGTAATAAATTTTAACCTTGTGTTACTGTGATGTTCACGACCTTCATCCATACATAGTTAAGCTCTTACTATTGTCTCTATCTGACGGTGAGAAAAGAGAGAGAGCGGGTATTGCTTAGACATATAAGTGTGTTGGTGGCTTGGAAAGAGATAGCTTTAATAAATACTCTTCCAGGTTTGTCTCAAGTTCACCCTATTTTTAAACATTATCCGTGAGTTGTCTATAATTCTGTCAGTTCACTTCATTGTCGATTCCAGTAAAATTGTCTTACTCGACAAATAATTCTAAAACCTTAACCCAACCACGACAACTCCCTCGAGGTAGAAGCATCAACGTCCTTCTATTTGCATGTCTGCCAAGAGTAATCTTGCGCGAAGGTAGATACCCTTGGAGACCCACATTAGGTACTCCAGGTTTTAGCCATTGGTGGACCATCACTGCAGAGCAATGGGAGTAAATCCCGTGACAAACTAAGAGCGTCTCGTGGAAAGAGAAGAGAAAAGAAAGAATACGAGGTGAAATAAAAAGTAGGAATGAAAAGAGAATTAATGAAGGAGATCAAAGGTAGACAGCTTAAATATTTCGGGCATGTAACAAAGACATATTACCTTATTGAAGATCATAATACTTCTTCTTCTTCTTCCTCGTTCGTCCTGAAAAGGACGTTGGTTGCGTTGTGTCCGTTTACAGCGGAGCTGCGATATTTGCGCCTTTCGGCCGACACATCCGACTTCAGCACGGCATTTTTTGGGGACCGGGTTTGCCTTCCCTCTTCGATCCCTACTCTCTCGGCCAGACTGCACTGATGCAGCCTGTTTCCAGGACCACCACTTGGAGGTGGAGTAGGGTCTTGGTCAGGTCTGGTTCGCTGACCCTGACGCAAGCAGTCAAGCTAAGAATCGCTGACTGCATTCATCTCGTTTGCTGCGTCTTCGGTCCCAGATCATAATACAAGGAAGAGTTGAAGACAAAAGTGCAAGAGGAAGACTATAAGTGGGAAGATAACATCAAGAGATGGACAGGAAAGTCTGTCAGAGTGCACAATCAAGACAAGAGATGGACAGGAAAGTCTGTCAGAGTGCACAATCAAGACAAGAGATGGACAGGAAAGTCTGTCAGAGTGCACAATCAAGACAAGAGATGGACAGGAAAGTCTGTCAGAGTGCACAATCAAGACAAGAGATGGACAGGAAAGTCTGTCAGAGTGCACAATCAAGACAAGAGATGGACAGGAAAGTCTGTCAGAGTGCACAATCAAGACAAGAGATGGACAGGAAAGTCTGTCAGAGTGCACAATCAAGACAAGAGATGGACAGGAAAGTCTGTCAGAGTGCACAATCAAGACAAGAGATGGACAGGAAAGTCTGTCAGAGTGCACAATCAAGACAAGAGATGGACAGGAAAGTCTGTCAGAGTGCACAATCAAGACAAGAGATGGACAGGAAAGTCTGTCAGAGTGCACAATCAAGACAAGAGATGGACAGGAAAGTCTGTCAGAGTGCACAATCAAGACAAGAGATGGACAGGAAAGTCTGTCAGAGTGCACAATCAAGACAAGAGATGGACAGGAAAGTCTGTCAGAGTGCACAATCAAGACAAAAGATGGACAGGAAAGTCTGTCAGAGTGCACAATCAAGACAAGAGATGGACAGGAAAGTCTGTCAGAGTGCACAATCAAGACAAAAGATGGACAGGAAAGTCTGTCAGAGTGCACAATCAAGACAAGAGATGGACAAGAAAGTCTGTCAGAGTGCACAATCAAGACAAGAGATGGACAGGAAAGTCTGTCAGAGTGCACAATCAAGACAAAAGATGGACAGGAAAGTCTGTCAGAGTGCACAATCAAGACAAAAGATGGACAGGAAAGTCTGTCAGAGTGCACAATCAAGACAAAAGATGGACAGGAAAGTCTGTCAGAGTGCACAATCAAGACAAGAGATGGACAGGAAAGTCTGTCAGAGTGCACAATCAAGACAAGAGATGGACAAGAAAGTCTGTCAGAGTGCACAATCAAGACAAGAGATGGACAGGAAAGTCTGTCAGAGTGCACAATCAAGACAAGAGATGGACAGGAAAGTCTGTCAGAGTGCACAATCAAGACAAGAGATGGACAGGAAAGTCTGTCAGAGTGCACAATCAAGACAAGAGATGGACAGGATAGTCTGTCAGAGTGCACAATCAAGACAAGAGATGGACAGGAAAGTCTGTCAGAGTGCACAATCAAGACAAAAGATGGACAGGAAAGTCTGTCAGAGTGCACAATCAAGACAAGAGATGGACAGGAAAGTCTGTCAGAGTGCACAATCAAGACAAAAGATGGACAGGAAAGTCTGTCAGAGTGCACAATCAAGACAAGAGATGGACAGGAAAGTCTGTCAGAGTGCACAATCAAGACAAAAGATGGACAGGAAAGTCTGTCAGAGTGCACAATCAAGACAAGAGATGGACAAGAAAGTCTGTCAGAGTGCACAATCAAGACAAGAGATGGACAGGAAAGTCTGTCAGAGTGCACAATCAAGACAAAAGATGGACAGGAAAGTCTGTCAGAGTGCACAATCAAGACAAAAGATGGACAGGAAAGTCTGTCAGAGTGCACAATCAAGACAAAAGATGGACAGGAAAGTCTGTCAGAGTGCACAATCAAGACAAGAGATGGACAGGAAAGTCTGTCAGAGTGCACAATCAAGACAAGAGATGGACAAGAAAGTCTGTCAGAGTGCACAATCAAGACAAGAGATGGACATGAAAGTCTGTCAGAGTGCACAATCAAGACAAGAGATGGACAGGAAAGTCTGTCAGAGTGCACAATCAAGACAAGAGATGGACAGGAAAGTCTGTCAGAGTGCACAATCAAGACAAGAGATGGACAGGATAGTCTGTCAGAGTGCACAATCAAGACAAGAGATGGACAGGAAAGTCTGTCAGAGTGCACAATCAAGACAAAAGATTGACAGGAAAGTCTGTCAGAGTGCACAATCAAGACAAGAGATGGACAGGAAAGTCTGTCAGAGTGCACAATCAAGACAAAAGATGGACAGGAAAGTCTGTCAGAGTGCACAATCAAGACAAAAGATGGACAGGAAAGTCTGTCAGAGTGCACAATCAAGACAAGAGATGGACAGGAAAGTCTGTCAGAGTGCACAATCAAGACAAAAGATGGACAGGAAAGTCTGTCAGAGTGCACAATCAAGACAAAAGATGGACAGGAAAGTCTGTCAGAGTGCACAATCAAGACAAGAGATGGACAAGAAAGTCTGTCAGAGTGCACAATCAAGACAAGAGATGGACAGGAAAGTCTGTCAGAGTGCACAATCAAGACAGACGATGGACAGGAAAGTCTGTCAGAGTGCACAATCAAGACAAGAGATGGACAGGAAAGTCTGTCAGAGTGCACAATCAAGACAAGAGATGGACAAGAAAGTCTGTCAGAGTGCACAATCAAGACAAGAGATGGACAGGAAAGTCTGTCAGAGTGCACAATCAAGACAAGAGATGGACAAGAAAGTCTGTCAGAGTGCACAATCAAGACAAGAGATGGACATGAAAGTCTGTCAGAGTGCACAATCAAGACAAGAGATGGACAGGAAAGTCTGTCAGAGTGCACAATCAAGACAAGAGATGGACAGGAAAGTCTGTCAGAGTGCACAATCAAGACAGGCGACTGAAGACGTTGGAGATCCGTTGCAGCCGACCTTTGATGTGAATAAGACAGCAGCTGATGTAGATGGTGATGATGTGGTGTCACTTATTCACTACTCAACCTGCGTTTGACTAGATGTACACACACTCATATGTGACATACTTATATGCAACTAGATTTACACCTGCTCATATGTTGCATTGCGGCCGAACGGGACGACGTTTTAGGGGAGGTGCTGAAATTTAAAAATAAATAAATAAATAAAAACAAATGAAATTATAAAAGTATTTTATTTTTAATGAAACAGAAAACTTCTAGGTAAAAAATGTTTGCATATATAAAACGGATAGTTTTCCTTGTATATCTTAGATTATTCATCTTTCAAATACAATTCATTGAGCGCCCATCCGTAAATCAGCGCGAGTAACCAACAAAATTACCTACAATAAGATTTCAATAACATAGATGTATTATGTTTCAGTAAAACGCTACAGCAAACACATTTGCAGAAATAACAGTTTGATTCAACTTAGTAGCATGAACGTGAGTCTTATAAGAGTACATACAGTAATGCACTTGCGCCATCACAAGACCTCGCACCATCTTGAAAAATTCCTAGGGCGGCTCTGGGGACACTCATATGTGACTGGATTTACACATATTCATATGTGACTAGATTTACACATATTAATAAGTGACTAAATTTACATATTCTTATATGTAACTGGATTTACACATATTTATATGTGTCACGCGTGTACGGTATGTAACTGGATTTACCCATTTGTATGTGTGGTTTGCGTATAAAGTTAGTTGCTTATCCTTTACAGGACGTGGCAATCAACCCCAGCTTTTATTGGCTGTTTGTGATTTTTCTAGGCAATTTTTTTTCATTCAGTAGTTTGCGTATATGTGACTATATTTACACATTCTCATATGTGATAAGCGTATATGTGTCTAGATTTACACATTCTCATATGTGGTATGCGTATATGTAACTGGATTTACACATTCCCATATGTGGTATACGTAGAAGTGACTAGATTTACACATCCTCATATGTGGTATGCGTATATGTAACTAGATTTGCACATTCTCATATGTGGTTTGCGTATATGTAACTATATTTGCATATTCTCATATGTGGTATGCGCATATGTAACTATATTTACCCATTTTCATATGTGGTATGCGCATATGTAACTATATGTACACATTCTCATATGTAGTATGCGTATATGTAACTATATTTACACATTCTCTTATTTTTATATGAACGCAGTTTCATAATCCAGATATACCAGGTTTTTTTTTTTTTTTTTTTTTTTTTCGTACG
This sequence comes from Oreohelix idahoensis, assembly GCA_024509875.1. Classification (NCBI taxonomy): domain Eukaryota; kingdom Metazoa; phylum Mollusca; class Gastropoda; order Stylommatophora; family Oreohelicidae; genus Oreohelix; species Oreohelix idahoensis. The sequence continues at coordinate 98,687 of JAMPIV010003252.1, read as the reverse complement.
CCCGCTAATACTCGAGGCGAAATCTCAGGTTATTACTATGTCTAACCTGACATTGATTTTACGTGAGTATCCCTTTTTACTTGTACAGAGACAGGTGTCCCTCGCCATTCAGGCAAATACTCTCCGATTTCGGAGGTACCCATTGCAGCTGGGTCGGCTCAGGAGCCGCCAATCCCTGGTCGACGACACTCCTTCAAATGTTCTCGCCAGGTATCGAGTTAATCCAGTCCAATTCCCGGTCGACAAAAAATCTTCAAATGTCGTCGCCCGGGTTTGATCCTGAATCACCCGGTCGCCAGAGCGGTGTTGTAACCACTACGCTAGCGCGGCTCCTATATACCAGGTTCGAAACCTGCTGCAGGCGGTTTGGTAGCAGATCGCTTTGTGTGGATTTTTAACAATGGTATAAGCGCCGTACCGTTCAGAAAGCAATGGCAAACTACTGAATGAAAAAAATTGCCTAGGAAAATCACAAACAGCCAATAAAAGCTGGGGTTGATTGCCACGTCCTGTAAAGGATAAGCAACTAACTTTTTTTTTTTTTAATATGCTACTGGATTTACACATTTTCATATGTGGCATGTTTATATGCGGCTGGATTTACATAATCTCATATATGGTACACATATATGTGACTGGATTTACACACACTAATATGTTGTATACATATATGTGACTGGATATACACATACTCAAATGTGACTAAATTTACATATACTCATTTGTGGAATCCTCGTATGTGGCTAGATTTACATATAACCAAATGAGCCATACTCATATTTAGCTAGATTTACACATAATCATATGTGGCAAATTAATATGTGACTATATTTACACATACTCATATGTGCCATACTCATATTAATTAAATTTACGCACCCTCACATGTGTTATTCTCATACGTTAATAGATTTACACATACTCATATGTGGCTAGATTTACATACTCGTATGTGGCCAGATTTACATATACTCATATGTGGCTAGATTTGCACATACATATGTGCCAAAGTCACATTAACTAAATTTACACATACATTATGTAGCATACTCATGAGTGACTATATTTACACATACAAAAGATTGATGCGTGCATTATTACTACATGCGACCTTGAGATAGCAAATTAAGTGTTAGTATCACCGTCTGCGCACGTCTTATTTGCTGCGATATGCCACATGTTCGCTCAAACAACGATCTACTGAAATAATGATCTACTCAAACAATTATCTACTCAATGTTCAACTCAAACAATGATTTACTCAAACGATGATCAACTCATAAATGATCTACTCAAACAATGATCTAATTAAATAATGATTTACTCAAACAATGATCTTCTGAAAAAATGATCTACTCAAACAGTATTCTACTCAATGTTCTACTCAAACAATGATTTACTCAAACGATGATCGACTCATAAATGATCTACTCAAACAATGATTTAATTAAATAATGATTTACTCAAACAATGATCTACTCAAATAACGATCTACTCAAAGGAACCACTTAAACAAACGATCTACTCAAACAATAATTTACTCAAACAATATTCTTTTCAAAAAATGATCTACTCAAACAATGTTCTACTCAAACAATGATCCACTCAAACAATGTTCTTCTCAAACAATGTTCTACTCAAGGAATGATCTTTTCCAGCAATGTTCTCCTTAAAAACAAAGATCTATTAAAACTCTGATCTACTCAAAGAATGATCTACTCAAACAATGATCTACTCACTATAATTAGCAGTAAGTACAGGATAAATTCAATTTCTTTTGAGTCCGAAGCATGGACTTTGGTTTAACGAGAAAATGCCTTAAAATCACAAGTTCATAATATGCAGAGAAGAAACGTCAACGGTTGAACCAACTATTTTCATTCAACACACAAACAAACAAGAATACACGAACAGATATAGAAACCGAACGTCTGCTAAGATGACAGCGTGCAATCACTGCTCTACACATAGGATATAGAGCGTTTGATTGGCTGAATAAAAAGAAGAGAAAGTCGCTTACTTTAAGGTGAAAGATAATGTTTACATATATTTTGTCTTCTTCAAGTACCATGCCTAGTAGTGTAGGAGATCATGCCTCCCCACAACTTCCTGTCTCCAGTACTATTTATCAATTCTGTTGGTGACCTCCTTCCATGCCACCATGTCAAACTGTCCAGTATTTGCTCTCTTTGTCTTCCCCTATCTATTTTTCCCTCAGTCTTACCTGTTGTTACGAGATATCCCAGCATTCCTCTTCTCATAACGTGCCCCAAAAAAGTGGATTGCTTCTTTTGTTTTACCCCATTAATTTCATTATCAGACTCTTTTAAGTTAGGTACATAGTGGAAAGGAACAATTGTGAATGAGTCATTTTGAACTCATGTGTATATGTGTGTGGGCGTGTTTGTGTGTTGAGCACGGGAAAGAAAGAGAGACAGCGAAAGAAAGAGTGAGAGACAGAAAAAAAGTAAGTGGCAGCACATGATAAAGATAAGTAATTCATTAATCTAGGACAACTTGTATCACGACATCACACTGGTTCCCTGCGCTTACAGACAAAAATATCAGAAAGTACTCCTAACGTCGAGACGTGACATCAGTTCTTGAATTATTGATTTCTATTCTAAAATGACAAACAGGGAGATTAGATATTCGTTTCTACTTCTACTTCTTGCCTCTCTTTATTATCATCATCACTTTCCTTGACGCTCCTTACAAAGCATAGAGCCACTGTTGCAGCTGTTCTCCCTTGTAGGAAGCCTGCAAACAAGCAATCACATGCTTTTGCAGCGGTGGTTTATTTATCAATATGTTTGACATGATGAGGTTGCCAGTGTCATACACAACCTCCTATTAATCACCTTGTACACAGTAGCGCTATTCGTTGTCGTCACGTCAGTGATCCCAGCGAACTTCGCAGAGCGCTCTTTATTATCGTCATGAACATTCTATAGTGGTTGTTTCGTGCCAAGAAAAAAGTATTTCCATTAGTTATCAAACTTAAAGGTTTTTTTTTTTAATATTTGGATATGCGCCCTAGTATAACTGACTAGGTTGAACGGGACGTGCTTCGCCAAAACGAAGCAAAATTTTATTTAAAATAAAATAATTAAAAAAAAACAGCACAAAAACTTGAAATCACATTACAAGCTGAGCAGTTAAATTTGCGTCTGACAGAAAGGGTTGAGACGGAGAAAGAATCAGTGCCGTCTTAAGACATGGGCACACTGGGCAGTGCCCAGGCGCCCTACGATTCTAGGTGCCCCATGCTGGGATGCTGCCATATTGTTCATAAGACATCATTGTTATTCCCGTGGGTTGGTAGGGCTGTTAGGGGCCCAGTGCATTGCTTTGCCCAGGGCCTACAATGCTGTTAAGACGGCCCTGGAAATAATTATATATATATATATATATATATATATATATATATATATATATATATATATATATCTATATATATATATATATATATATATATATATATATATATATATATATATATATATATGATAGACAGATCATTCAAACAAATGATACAGGAGATGATGTCCACTCACCAAATAATCTGAAACGTCCTGGTCACAACCGCTGACCACACTCGCTGAAACTAAAATGAACTTCTTCGGCAAATGTGGTATAAGTTTGGCCTTTTGTTGTCAGTGTCACGTACTGAAGTTCTTATATCTTGCTTTTATCTTTTTCTGTATGGTTCTCCGAATATTCGTGTGGTTAAGCAGTAGCTTGGTTTATATATAATTTTGCACCAATATTGTCTAAAAGGTTTTTAAATATATTTTCTTTTAAACACTCATACAAAATCTTTTGTATCGTATCATTCTAAATACCTAGGGATTATGAAACAGCTGTTTCACGCTTGAAAAATTAGGTAAATTACATTATTCTTGTTAAATGAATGATTTTTAAAAAAATCTAGCACAAAAGAGATTACATCAATGCACATTAAAACTAAAAAAATAAAATCTGCTTTTAGAAGACGTTTTACTACACACCACTGTCAGAATTTTTTTTTCCTATCTCACACTTTCAGAATTACTTGCTTTATTATCATATCGTGTTAATAACGATTTGATGATTAATTCACTTTTTCACTACTAACAGTTGATATTTTCCACAGTCAGTGAATCTGTAACCACACATAGACATTGCGGCTTCCATATTCTAATTTCCTTCAGATAATGTGAATGGCACATCGAGCTATTAAATCACACAGCGAGTGTTCGCCAAGAAAAATCGACGTGCACAAACGGCATCTGATACTCCTCGATCGACAGATGTTATTTTCGAAATAAACGGGACCAACTGAATAACGTCATGTCTCCAGATTCACAGTGGTTCGATTATTGCTATGTAGCACTGACTTTTAGGGCACGGCAGAGATTTCGAAAACACGTCTTCTAAATTGTAGACAGTACATTATCTGACTAGCAAGAGAATGTAACGCAGACTACACTACAATTTTTCCCAAGATCCGGAATCATCCATAATTTCAGACCTCGCCGAATGCGTTCAATGAGTACGAAAAAACAGCGCGTGCTGAGGAAGCCACCCCACAACTGGCAACAGACAACCCATTCCTTTTGTCCCGGGCCGTGCGTTGGTTTGGGTTCCATGAATGGACGGTTACTCACACTTTTAGGGGACGCATGGAAAACAAAGAAAGTGAGCCAGGACTAAACTTGGAGGAAAATCTGAAAAGACCAGAAAATGGAGTGGAAAGCAATATATTTCATGAGAGACCAGAAGACGCCCATTTTATTAAGGCTAAAATAACCCTGCTATAGTAAATTATATTTAATTAATGATAGAACGAAAACAACGCTATATTATCTGGAAGGAAAGACTTCTATTTAATCAGAATAATAAATCGGACTGTGTCATAATAACAGCCATGGCTTAGTTATTTAATAATTTAAGGAAAGATGAGCTGCTTTTATATTGAAAATAAAGACATATGTATAAAACTAATGCATATTTTAAAAAAAATTAGATGATGTCTAGTCACATATTCCAGTCTCTTGTCATTTATAATGACTGATTCCTTTCTCTTGTCATTTATAACGACTGATTCCTTTCTCTTGTCATTTATAATGACTGATTCCTTTCTCTTGTCATTTATAATGACTGATTCCTTTCTCTTGTCATTTATAATGACTGATTCCTTTCTCTCGTCATTTATAATGACTGATTCCTTTCTCTTGTCATTTATAATGACTGATTCCTTTCTCTTGTCATTTATAACGACTGATTCCTTTCTCTTATCATTTATAACGACTGATTCCTTTCTCTTGTCATTTATAATGACTGATTCATTTCTCTTGTCATTTATAATGACTGATTCCTTTCTCTTGTCATTTATAATGACTGATTCCTTTCTCTTGTCATTTATAACGACTGATTTCTTTCTCTTGTCATTTATAACGACTGATTCTTTTCTCTTGTCATTTATAATGACTGATTTCTTTCTCTTGTCATTTATAATGACTGATTCCTTTCTCTTGTCATTTATAATGACTGGTTCCTTTCTCTTGTCATTTATAACGACTGATTCCTTTCTCTTGTCATTTATAATGACTGATTCCTTTCTCTTGTCATTTATAATGACTGATTCCTTTCTCTTGCCATTAATAACGACTAATTCCTTTCTCTTATCATTTATAACGACTGATTCCTTTCTCTTGTCATTTATAATGACTGATTCCTTTCTCTTGTCATTTATAATGACTGATTCCTTTCTCTTGTCATTTATAACGACTGATTCCTTTCTCTTGTCATTTATAACGACTGATTTCTTTCTCTTATCATTTATAACGACTGGTTCCTTTCTCTTGTCATTTATAACGACTGATTCCTTTCTCTTGTCATTTATAATGACTGATTTCTTTCTCTTGTCATTTATAATGACTGATTCCTTTCTCTTGTCATTTATAATGACTGGTTCCTTTCTCTTGTCATTTATAATGACTGATTCCTTTCTCTTGCGATTTATTTTCCAAGAAATGTTGTTAAACTGTCCAGTGTTTTAATCATTTGCTGTCGTCTGCTTCTTTGTTACCGCCAATCTGCATATTGTTACACGTGGTCTTATTTAACATTTGCTTCATATATTATGTCCGGTTATTTCTAACGTACCATTTATATATAATGTCCGGCTATTTCTAACGTACATTTTATATATTATGACCGGTTTTTTTCTAACGTACTTTTTGTATATTTTATCCGGTTATTTCTAATATACCATTTATATATTTTGTCCGGTTTTTTCTAACGTACCTTTTGCATATTTTGTACGGTTATTTCTAACGTACCATTTATATATAATGTCCGGTTATTTCTATTGTACATTTTATATAGTATACCCGTTTTTTTTTTCTTCTAACGTACCCTTTATATTATGTCCGGCTATTTCTAACGTACCCTTTATATTATGTCCGGTTATTTCTAACGTACCCTGAGATATTGTAACAGGAATGTGGAGGCTCCAGAGGGATGATAATATTGGCTGTAACAAATGGTGCCACCACTGTAACAAATGGTGAGGGTGTGGTATCAGGAGGATGTAGTGGTGGTATACTATGTTGCTGATGATGGCAAATGAGTAGGTCGAGCTTATACAGATGGCCGACTAAAGATGTGTGGGTGAGTAGATACCAATGCGTGCGAATGCGTGTAGTTCATGTAAGTCAGTGACAATCACACACACCGAAATATGCACATCATAGTCAGAAAAATATTGGAACTGCAAGTGACATTGATCACAGTTTTAATACGCCACAATAACGAATGTTCACATCACCAAAATACACTGTCACAAGCATAGTTCATAGCACGTCATGAAAGTAACGAATATCCGTATAAAGTATGAATGACACCTATATGTACCAGCCGTCCACTGGCTCTGCAGTACTATAAATAATCTCTTTGACTTCTCCAATAATCAGTAAATAAGCCGCATGAGTGGCGGGCTTCCATATAATATGCTCTGTGTTTCCTCTGACAAACAAGTCATATAATTCTTTGCCAATATAAGCCGCATGAGTGGCGGGCTTCCATATAATATGCTCTGTGTTTCCTCTGACAAATAAATCATGTAAATCTTTGGCAAGATAACAATATTCATATACTCATAAACTCTCCTCCGCACCAGGAGAAAGTCACCTCAATATCAGCCAACCATCTTGGGCTGATAGCATCATAATACAAAAGTCTTGGCTACAAAAAATAGTTTAAAGGGCATTTTTACCTTCCCTGTCATCCAAGAATAAACCACAATAAACGTACGCCATCCTTGGCTCTCAGAAATATGTCAGAATAATAGCCGGGGAAAAACTCTCAAAACATTCTTATCACACAGAGGGCTTCGTTCCCCGATTACACAGGCTGAAAAAATGGCTGACCTCCCTGGTCAAGCGCCAAGAGCCGAACTGTCACGAGATATCGCATATCAGTTCCCGCCAGATCATTCACGCATGCGCGGAATAATCGCGAGCGTGAGTTTAGCTCACACGAGCTAACGTTCTCGAAAACTATACAAGAAAATCTTAAATGACCAAATAACAAGTCAAGGGAGACAACAACTAAATCAAACCTGTCTCAAAAAATATTATAACTTGTTAACTCCCTTAGACCGTAGTATAACAAAGTTTACATCGAAAGCTAAAACAAACTGACTTTAACAGTCTACCGCCCCCCCCCCCCCGCCCCCCCCAGGGAAAAAAATGATAAAACTTTTTTTTTAAAACATACATCGAATAAATAAACAAATGAGGGCGGTAGCATACAAATCTCTAGACATAAGTATACGCTAAATAAAGTCATAATCACAAGGGGAATAAGAGAAACCAAAAGGAGTGCAGATGGAACACCATGATATCATAAGGAAAAGTAGAAAAGTGACGAGTGAACAAAGACCAGATGGGATACGAAAGGAAAGAGAAAAGATGAAGGAAGCAATGCTCTAAGAATGAAAAAAGACAAAATTATTACATGGTAATCAAAACTAATGCATATCAAAAATGAATACCATAGAAATATAGTAGCGTACATGACACTCTAAATTCACTTATACACCCCAATAAATAATGAGCATGATAACCCAGACAACAGGCTCATAACATATAAATGATGCGCCTATAAAGGGCAATAAAATATACAATGCCACATACCAGGCTATTACTGACGCATAAAGAAGCGTCGGGAGATAAAAGTATCTCACAAACTAAGAGAAAATATTTTCTCATAGTACTAATAATATAAAAAAGGAGCTGCCGCAATCACACAATAAAGTGCTGGCAACATTACAATGCTAGAAAAAATCACATACATATGACTTCATATATCCCAAACAAAAAATACAATATCAACATGTCTCGCAATGATAAATTACAAAAATAGAGGTGTCATTACCATATTATACTTACAACATAGTAACCTACAATAGTATCGTAACACTAACATATCATACCACATCACAATATAATATCTTTTATCATAATATCGTATACAAATGTATAATAATGTAAGCTAATTAACAAGCACAAATAAGAGATGACTTCTGAAGTCCCAAAACATTCTGTATACAAGAGGGCACCACAGACATCTAAAGTAGCGTCAAATGCCAAATGGTAAATAGGGACGTCAAATCTCGAAATATCTGGCAAACTGTTGAGACTTCATATAACAGCACTGACTTGCTGGGAAAGCTTACGCTGTGAAACAATACAAATGAGAATCTCTGTTTGATAACCGTAGGATTTCATAATATACAATACTTAATTTAAATCTCTACTTATCAAATGTGGCCATGTAAACTTCCGGCCTTTATATGGTGATAATGAAACCTTCTTCCGATACACTAGAAACGGTACCAGAAAAAGTAATACAAACTGTTTACCATTATATATTAAATAGAGTCAAGCAAATGTAATAGCAGACTGTTAATGTATAACAGTGTCGTGGGTATATAACAAACCCCGCTATGTATACGAAAATTCAAGCATGAGAGTCAAGTAGAATCCTGTGGGCATCGAGACAGTATGTCTGCCATAACATTATCCGCCCCACGGATAGCTCGTACAGAAAAGTGAAAAGGTTGAAGAGCAATAGCGTATCGAGTGGATCTTGAACTCTTCAAGTCCTTACTCTGTATAGACGTGAGGGCTTTTTGGTTGGTTTCTACAATGAAATGGGCGCCAAGAAGGATTCTCTGAAGTTTAAGTATCGCCCAGATCATAGCCAATAATTCTGGGTCTAGTACCGAGTAATTCCGTTCTGCTGCATTCAGCTTCCTAGAGACATACATTACCGGATGCAGAGTTTCATCATACTCCTGCATCAATGCGGCCCCAATCCCTGTGGATGAGGCGTCGCTGCGAAGAACAAAAGTCTTACTTGCATTGGGTAGTCTTAAGATAGGATGAGATGAAAATAATGCCTTAATGTTATCTAATGAAGATTGGCATTCTCGGGACCAGCGTACCATATTAGGTGACCCCTTCTTCAATAGAGTAGAGAGAGGTGCTGTGATAGAGGATAGATTTGGAATAAATCTTCCATAGAATTGTATTAAGCCTAAGAGACTACGGACTTGCTTCTTCGTCTTAGGAGTAGTGATGTTCAAAATAATTTGAAGTGTTGTGGTCCTCCGTCCGCAAGAGACCATGACCAACCTTGTGGCCCAAAAAAGAAATCTCACTAAATCCAATATAGGCTTTGGACGGTTTGGCTGTCAAATTATGAAAGCGTAGAGTAGACAAAAGTTCATATAGACCCAAAAAGTGATCTTCCCAAGAATCACTAAAAAGACAAATATCATCCAAGTACGCAATAACATCTGAACGATGTGAAAGGATACGACGCATCATGCGTACAAAAGTAGCTGGGGCATTCATAAGGCCGAAAGGCATGAAGTTTCATTGGAACAAACCCCTAGGTGTTGAGAAAGCAGTAAGAGGTTTGGCGCGTTCAATAAGAAAAGTAAAACAACTCAGAAGGTATAGATATGTACTAACAATTAAGTTCGTACATGTGGTAAAGAAAACGCTAGTCTTGGTAAAGAAGTTGCAATAAATGTGATTGGATGTAGATTCAGTCGTAGTACTAACGTTAGTGAGTGTGTCAGACAAAATCGAAGGATCTTCTGCTACGATAGTAGTTAAAGAAGAATCAAAGTTAGATTTGCGACGTACTGAGGTATGTCGAACTGGGCTAAAAGAAGCACCAAAATTAGCATGATGAACAATTGTATGTTCAATACTGCAAGATTGTCTAAAGTTAGCAGACTGTATGACGTTAGCAGCAAATACTTGGTGATAAGATTTTGGCATAGTGGCGGCAGTAAGATTATGTTGCCGTTCCCAAGCAGCAATTTGTACCGGCGTACAAACCTTTACACCATGTATCTGTCCGACAGTAAGGTCGGCGATAGGTGCTCTAAGCAAACATGCGTGTATATAACCAGTGAAAAATGGTGTGGCAATGTGGACTATGGCAGTCTGAAAAGTCTCAACTGTCCCACCGAATGTCACACATTTCACCATATTACCTGTAGCACAAGAAGGATGAACTAGAGACTGTCTAACCCCGACAGTTGTGCATCCAGAATCAAAAAGAACTGAGACTGGATCATTATTCACGAAACCTTTATGTAGAATAAGAGACCCTCTTCCGTCATGCGCAGCTGCTGCCGGAAGAGCGGGTAGAGGATGACCGCATCTCAAGGTAGATATAGTAGTAGGTTCGAACAAAGTTGTGCACTCCGGGCACTGAGATGCTCTCTCAAAATCGAAAGCAGAGCAAGCAAAAGCACTAGAGGTACTATTATTATTGTTCACTTGATTACCAACTCCTTGGGACTCTTGTTGAGCAGAGTTAGCATGGTGACATGATCTATTATTGTTGTGTTGCGATCTACCGCGACTATTATTTCTTTTGAAATCATTGTTATTTGCTCTACTGAAATTATTGTTCTGATTTGAACCCCAGTTTCCATAGTTGCGATTGTCATTTCCTCTTTGATCAGAATATCTATTAAATGGGTTTTGTTGTCTCTGTGAAAAATTATTATAGTTTCGATAGTTTCTATTGAAGCTACCGCTACGAAAATTTCCATAATTGTTGGAACTAAAATTTTGAGGACTACTAGATTGCGTCCAGTTCCTAGAAGAAGAATCATTACGTGATGGACCACCTTGATTCTGTCCAAAATTATGATTACTACTCCTATCAAAATTGCGCTGAGCACCTTGAAATTTACGACGAAACTTAGGACCATATGGTGCTGCTGAAGCCACAGGTAAACCTTCTTTGACTTTAGAATTGCTAACAGTTACATCTGGGTGTGCAGTTACATATTGGCAACAATACTGTTCTATATCTTTCAAGCTCGTAGGCTTACGCTCGTGTAAAAAGGCAAGAAAAGCTTCATTAACAGATGACATGACTTTGTCACGAAGCAGTAAGTCCATAAGAGCTTCATATGTGTGTTCAGTTTTAGACAGCTCAATCCATCGTGAGAACGTAAGACGTATCTTTGAAATAAATTCTGAAAATTCTACCCCAGTTTCTGGTAACATAATCTTAAAGCAAAGACGATATCCGTCTTCATTAAGTTGATATTTCTTTAATAAGGCTGCTCTGACAACATCATAGTTATTCTTGTCAGGACCCTCTACCATACTTATAGTAGTCAATGCTTCACCTTTAAGTATATCCATCAGTTGTGCAACATATTGCGACTTATCTACTTTATGAGATTCGCACGAAAGCTCAAATCTATTTAGGTAGAACGATATATCGTCACTGGTACAGTTGAAAGCAGGTAATTTGACCTTATAAGAAGTAGCATTTGTCTTATTAGAAGTTTGATTATTTGACTCATTTTGTGAATTACCCATATTCACTAACTTTATTTTTTCCAGCTCCATAGCTAAGACTCTCTCGTCGTGTAACATTTTCTCTTTTTCAGCCTCTAACTTCTGTTTTCTCTCTTCAGCTTCTAGCTTCTGTTTCCTTTCTTCAGCTTCTAGCTTCCGTTTTCTTTCTTCAGCTTCTCTTTCTAATTTCTTTTGTTCTATCTCCATTTGGAATTTTCTCTCATCTGCTTCTCTTTGTTGCTGAATTTTTCTCTCTTCAGCCTCTAATTTTTTATTTTCAGTCTCTAATTTCTTGTGTTCCATCTCCATTTGGAATTTTCTCTCATCTGCTTCTCTTTCTATTTTCTGTCTCTTTTCTTCAGCCTTCTGCGCCTTGGTATATTCAGCCAGTGCAAATTCTTCTAATTTCTCCTCAGTCTTGCCAAGGGATTTCCCTTGTGCAATGAAATAATCCAAAGTAGACATTCTACTGGATTATATAAGATAAATACATTGTGCAATGATTATTATTTCGGAAACTCACTTTATCCCAACTCAGTGGGTGAGAAGTCTTTACCTAAGAACTTGTATATACTTACTTCACTTATTAATATAATTACTTAACTATATACTTATTGTGCATAACAATATTGACAGCGTATAACAACATATACAATACCAACAAGAATAACAAGGACAAGATATAAGTACAAATGAACACGTTCGCAGAAATCAACAAAACAATAAAGCCAAATAAAGCAAAAAAATATTGCAAAAACTTGCAACGATAACTGCGAAAAAATTAACAAAACAAATCACAAAAACAGTGTATAACGAATATAACAGAAAGATAGCAAGAGGAGGCAGACACTCACAAACAAATTAATCAAAAACTAAAGAACAAAGAAAAATATTACAAAAACAACATGGGACATCTCGGCACAACTAAACACAAATCGAAATGACTGAATTCGGTATAAACACGAATCCAGACACACAGTCCCTAAAGAACGCTTCCAGATCTACTGACCGTCCGAGGAGGTATTAGCAGATCTGAAAGTCCCTCCAACCAAACCGGCAAAAAAAAGAACATATATAACATATAACATAAAATATATATGTAGCCTAAATATATGAAGAAGGCTTAATTAAACACTACATAGAGGCTCAGTTTACAACAAGAAACAGCCACTTATCTTTTAAGCTGAACAAAATCCCAGCCTCCACAACAGCAGTAATGAAGTTCATAGCAAATACAGTTCAGCGTCAAGAGGATCCAACGTTGAAAAGGTACAGGAACTCTAAGACTCCAGGTACAGGCGTCCTCCATCATTCAGCTTTCCAACATGTTGAACTTGTTTGCTAAAAATCAGGATCGGCAACACTGCACTTGATTCGAACAGACTGTGCACCAAACTCCGCACTGTCAACACTGTAAATTCTGTTGGATTTCTTCACAAGAAACAGATTCCACTGTACGGTCGAGAGGCTTCCGGGTAACACCAGGTACTTTCAGCTAGGAATAGCTATTACTGTTGCACTTGAAAACATTACTGTAAATTGCCTCATCGAGCTGGCCAACCACTGTAACAGGAATGTGGAGGCTCCAGAGGGATGATAATATTGGCTGTAACAAATGGTGCCACCACTGTAACAAATGGTGAGGGTGTGGTATCAGGAGGATGTAGTGGTGGTATACTATGTTTGCTGATGATGGCAAATGAGTAGGTCGGGCTTATACAGATGGCCGACAAAAGGTGTGTGGGTGAGTAGATACCAATGCGTGCGAATGCGTGTAGTTCATGTAAGTCAGTGACAATCACACACACCAAAATATGCACATCATAGTCAGAAAAATATTGGAACTGCAAGTGACATTGATCACAGTTTTAATACGCCACAATAACGAATGTTCACATCACCAAAATACACTGTCACAAGCATAGTTCATAGCACGTCATGAAAGTAACGACAAATCAATATCCGTATAAAGTATGAATGGCGCCTATATGTACCAGCCGTCCCCTGTCTCTGCAGTACTATAAATAATCTCTTTGACTTCTCCAATAATCAGTAAATAAGCCGCATGAGTGGCGGGCTTCCATATAATATGCTCTGTGTTTCCTCTGACAAACAAGTCATATAATTCTTTGCCAATATAAGCCGCATGAGTGGCGGGCTTCCATATAATATGCTCTGTGTTTCCTCTGACAAATAAATCATGTAAATCTTTGGCAAGATAACAATATTCATATACTCATAAACTCTCCTCCGCACCAGGAGAAAGTCACCTCAATATCAGCCAACCATCTTGGGCTGATAGCATCATAATACAAAAGTCTTGGCTACAAAAAATAGTTTAAAGGGCATTTTTACCTTCCCTGTCATCCAAGAATAAACCACAATAAACGTACGCCATCCTTGGCTCTCAGAAATATGTCAGAATAATAGCCGGGGAAAAACTCTCAAAATATTCTTATCACACAGAGGACTTCGTTCCCCGATTACACAGGCTGAGAAAAATGGCTGACCTCCCTGGTCAAGTGTCAAGAGCCGAACTGTCACGAGATATCGCATATCAGTTCCCGCCAGATCATTCACGCATGCGCGGAATAATCGCGTGACGTGAGTTTAGCTCACACGAGCTAACGTTCTCGAAAACTGTTCAAGAAAATATTAAATGACCAAATAGCAAGTCAAGGGAGACAACAACTAAATCAAACCTGTCTCAAAAAATATTATAACCTGTTAACTCCCTTAGACCATAGTATAACAAAGTTTACATCGAAAGCTAAAACAAACTGACTTTAACAGATATTATGTCCGGTTATTTCTTTATTTTTTCATGTTAGGTTATTTCTAACGTACTCTTTATAAATTATGTCTTGTTATTTCTAGCTGTCGCATAGACATTTATGATCAATAAATTTTCTATATTTCCTCTTCTTTTCTACCCATGTCGTCTATCTTATTATCACTCTTTATCCTTTCCTGTATTTTTCGCATTCGTTTGTTTGCGAAAAATATTTTCTTTCCCATTCTCACTTTACCGTTTTTCTTTCTCATACTGATACGCATTCTATTACGTAGATGTCAGTGGACGAAACTGTGAATACTCGTCTAGGCAGACAGAGATAGCAGACATGCGTCTGTACTTTTCTCATGACACGGGCGTTTCGTCAGGCTAGCTCCCGGCGAAGTGTGAAAATTTCCCTCTGCAGTGGAGACGGGTTGTCTGGCATTCGCATCTGACATGAGCGCTCACTGTCCGATAGTTAGACGGAGGTGTGAATCGCGCCAGACATGCTCGCTCAGAGCAGATACTTTGTCTGGAAATTTCCATCTAACGCGTATCTTATACGGTTTGGTCTCGGCGATAAGTGTGATATGACACTCACGCATTCGCTCAGAAGGGCCAATTTCTTGGCGTGAGGTGTCAAGACGCACGAGTGACAGTTCATGGTAGTCTCCTAGGTAACGTAGGTGTTAATGAGAAGGGGAGAGATCGGGATTTTGCGAAATAGTGGTTTCCTTTGTCTGGTTTAAGATATTAACCAGAGTTTGAAACTAGATTTCATTCGTACTCCTAAATCTGCAGTAGACAGATCGCCAGGCTAGAAGAAATATCTTGTGTATTGAAAAGTCTTTAGTTTCTGGGCAACATTTTGCCGAGTTCTAGACTACTATATTTAATGATTCTAGTTCGTGGTATTAATCTGTAGTTCTGTGCGGAGGTAAATATTATATATTAGATATCTAGTATTGTGTGAAGTGTTTAAAGTGTTAAATCGGTTATTTCACTAGTTAGATTTTTGTGCAGAGTGCTTAATTTATAAGTCTGTTATATTTTCTAGCTGGCGTGTTTCAGTGGAAAGCAGAATATATTATATTTCTAGCTTAAAACCAGGTAGCTATAAGGAATTAAGTTTAACTGCTAAATAATCAGACGAGAATATTTTTTTAAAACTAACTTATAACTGTAATGCTACATCAGTGAGTATTGACGGGATACGTATGTATTCCTAATTCATGATGATTGATTTTATGTATATAACTTATTTTACGGGAAGTTTTAAATGATAAGTCAAGCTGTACGCTTGCAGTTTAAAAATGTAAGTTACAACGAGTACCTAGTATGTATAATTATTTTATATGTGTTTTTTCCTTTATTCAGTGAATACTGGGGTTAACCCAAACTTTGCCAGCGTTAAGTACTGATGAGTGATATCTGTGAAGAACTAAAACATTTTCCTTAAAAAGCCTTGGTGCATAATCTTTACAAGTACTCTAAAGGTTAAATGAAGTAACAGGCCTATCGCGCCATATTTAATTCTTCCTGAGAAACAACTCAAGTACATTTTTAGCCTGTGTGGCAAGTAACATATTAACGTCAGTAACATTCCGACAGAGTTTTGACTAGTGGTGTGGTGACCAAATATAGTCCTTTCCTGAAAGTAGACACCGATCTGACATTCCTCAATTCTAGAAACCTAAGCTATTGACACTGTGCTCGTTGTTAATGTTCGTGCCTGGACAATTTTAATGTGACCTAAATAGACATCCGAAAAATAAGAACACCCAAGTAATCGTTCCCTGAAGCAGAGAATTCATCCCGTCTTTTTTGAACTGGGGATTTCTTGGTCAAAGACTGCCATTGACGATTCTGTATGTGAATGTCCTAAAAATTGTGTTTCTAGAAGTGGCTATCAAAGCTGTGAGTATGAACAAATGCACGTGGTCACGGCTGAATGAATAGAGTGAATGCAGGACTGAGTGATTTCTTTATTGTTGTAATTTGGCACCCATTTTGCTGTCTTAACTTTCTTTATGCAAGTATTGCTAATCATATTTCCCTTAAAATAGAGCAGAGATATCAAGTCTGTCCATACCTTAAAAAGGGGGAAATATTAGACCTAATCATATGTATCCGTGACTCTTTGGGGCTATCATCTTTCTCCTAACTGGACTGTGGGCTAAACATCGAGGGAAGATAATAACTGTGGGTCTATCATTTCTTGTAGCAATTCCTTGATTTTTATGACTATTTGTATATGCTTTGATGTAATTTTATGTGCTGTGATGGAATTTTTCTGATAATTAAAAATTCCCTTGAACTTAATCAGTGTGTCGGGTCAGCTCGTTCTAGAATATACATTTAATCATTTGTTATAGGTTTCCCACGTCTGTACGTCTAACTGTCGTCTTGTATGTGCGGGCACGTGAGTGGATAGAACTATATATGTAATATATATATATATATGTGTTTAGACTGTGTGACTCCTCTAAATCTGTCGTAGAAGATAGGTGAAAGAGAGAAGATTTCTCGATTTCAGAGACAGCCTCTATCACAGTCTACCATCTCACTCGTGGAAATCTATTGCTATTACTATCTCTCACTGTGACTATCAATTATTCAAATCTAATCAGAAGGGACCAACCCAAGTCTTAATTCTCCTATCAAAAATCTACGACACTAGCGTACCCTTTATATATTGTTTCCGGTTATTTATAACGTACCCTTTATATATTATGTCCGGTTATTTCTAAGGCGCCCGTCATATGTTATGCACGGTTATATTTTACATCTTTCTTCTTCTTTGGTCCTTGGCCGCTGACTAACAAAAGCTATCAATGGTCATCACGCCTGTTGGCGTCCTGAAGGGCAGAAACAAATTGTCTCCACTTTGGTCCTTGGCCGCTGAATAACAAAGCTATCAATGGTCATCACGCCTGTTGGCGTCCTGAAGGGCAGCAACAAATTGTCTCCACTTTGTTCGGTCGACAGCCATCCTGTGTGTAGTGCCCCAGCTCTGGTTCATGGTTTGCATCTCTGCCTCCATAGTTCTCCGCCAGGTGACTTTAGGCTGTCTTTGCTTTCCCTCTCCTTCTGGAGTCCATAGCATGGCAGTTCTGATGATGGTGTCCGGATCTCTTGTGAGGATATGGCCAACCCAACTGCAGGTGTCTACTCGCTACAATGATGCACAAATGATGATAAAGTTGATACCGTTGGATTTTTATTCCCGTTAATGATATCCACCAAAAGATAGATATAAGTGGATGGAAGCAGACATCATCATCATCATCAGTTGATAAGATCTCTATGGTGTTGTTTGCTCCACTGTAGTGTATGGAATGTCAACTTGACCTACGCAGTGGTGTGTAGACATGGATTGAGTGTATAATGTGCGAATGATGATAAAGGTTCGTGGTGTTGACAAAAAATGTTCTTTTCTCACACTCATGTATGGCTGGAAGTCATCGACACCAACGACTGTGTACCTTTTCTAAAGTTTAATTGGACGTACACACTCGACAGCACAGATAGTGACAAATCACAGGTTGCCATAATACATCATAGTACAGTGGATAAATGGTCTTGCAATGTTACATGGGCACTCATGTAGAATAAGTGTATAATGGACTGTCAGTAGCCAAGCACTCAGTATCGCCCATACATATATCATCTGACTTCACTGACTGAGCACGTCAGCTTATAAACAATATTTCAGATGGCTTCTAAACCTAATCTCGTCTAGCGACGATTCTTCAACATAATGTTCAGCACATATTTTTCCATATAATAATATTGAACCGCTAGCAATGGGTTCTCATGTGTAGCAGTGATCTCTGGACTGATCAAGCGATAATACGGGCATCCCTTTTCTCTTCTTGAAAGTCACTACATGTTTTGGTTCCAAGATGGCTTCACTCGTGAGCTGTCACTCACGTTTGGATACAGATAATGAATCTGTCCTAAAGTTAGTCATTCATAAAACATTTCATTGCTCTGTAGATTTGATCATGAACAATTGACTGCAATCTACAGGATATAGTGCTGCTAGGAATCGAAGTCGTTTTCATCGAGTCAAATATATTCTCTTAGACATTCAAATCGTAACTATCGAAAATGGTGGCTTCGATCGAGAGTTCATAAGAGTATCTTTGATTACCTTGGTATAGGAAATATGAAACTGCCATTCCTTGGCAATACGAATAAACACTGGGGTAAAGCATACACGATAGGTTTAGACGACTATCACCTTCCCCACAAATACTGAGATCACTTTTTCCCGGCGACAGGCCGACATGGAAAACACACAGTCCCTATCAGGACGAAGCCAAATCACACCACACTCTAGCGACACATCCGCCGAATAGCCTTTGACCTCTCTAGAGACAACAGAACATATAGTTCGACTTAGATATGTAAAGATATACAGATATAAGACAGACTCGTCCTACTCAGACAAACAATACACATAAATTCAGGCCATAGATATTCTGAAGCAAGAACAATCTATTATTACCCAAACAACGAATAAATCGCAGTAAAATGGATTTATCCGCGGAGTTTGATCGAAAGAGCCGACACAACTTTCAAGGGAAGTAACTCAATAATGACTTTCCCTTAAGCACTAAAAAATTACCTATGTATAATATTGTAAGATATCAAAGACTGCACGTAACAGTCTTACCACACCTCCCGGGAAAAAAAAAATGGAACATTTTTTTTTTTTTTGAAATACATCTAGGAGCAACGTACAATAGGCTCACAACGCATGAATAATGCGCAGATGAAAATATCAGGAATACCTATAACGCCTAATATGAGGCTAAGTCGACTTATGGAGCGACTGGTGAGAATGTGTCTCATAAACTGAGAGAAATTATTTCTCTACAAGTATATTTTTCCAGGAAGGTGTCATCAAAGTATAATACAATTCTGGCAATTACACAATGCCTAAAAAATTCATATCATCATTTCGTATTAGATATCTTAAATTTATGATTTATGAAGAAAAAATCATCAAAGCACAGCGGTGAATAAACATCAATGAACCGCTATGTAGTGATACAATCATTATATTATTAAATTACAAATGTGTATCTATCATGATATAGAAAAGGAACTACTATAGAACTAGACATATCAAGAAGTCTAAGCCCTAATAGTTATGTGGAATCATGTGGGCATCTTGACAGAATGTCTGCCATCACATTATCTGATCCACGAATAGCTCGCACAGAGAAATGAAAAGGTTGAAGAGCAATTGCATATCGAGTAGACCTCGAGCTCTTCAAATTCTTACTCTGTATAGCAGTAAGAGCTTTTTGGTCGGTTTCTACTATGAAATGTGCGCCTAGAAGGAATCTCTGTAGTTTGAGGATCGACCAAACCATAGCTAATAGCTCACGGTCTAAAACCGAATAATTCCTTTCTGCCGCATTAAGTTTTCTGGAAATATACATTACAGGATGCAGAGTTCCAGAGTACTCTTGCATTAGTGCCGCTCCAATCCCAGTGGATGAAGCGTCACTACGAAGAACGAATGTCTTATCTTTAGTGGGTAGCACTAAAATAGGTGGTGTTGAAAACAGTGTTTTAATCTTATCCAGAGAGCATTGGCATTCCTGAGACCAGTGGACCACATTAGGCGAACCTTTCTTTAGAAGTGTTGAGAGAGGTGCCATGATAGAGGATAGATTCTGAATGAATCTGCCATAAAATTGAATAAGACCTAACAGACTTCTCACCTGTTTTTTAGTCTTAGGGATTGAGATGTTAAGTATCTTACTAGTATTATGGTCCTCTGTCTTTAGGAAACCATGACCAACTCGGTGGCCTAGGAAAGAAATTTCGCTAAAACCAATATAGGCTTTAGAGGGTTTCGCTGTCAGGTTGTGCTCACGCAAAGTAGACAGCAATTCATCTAACCCTGAATAGTGATCTTCCCAAGTATCGCTGAAAAGACAGATGTCGTCTAGATATGCAATGACATCTGACCGATAAGATAGGATTCGGCGCATCATGCGTACGAATGTAGCTGGTGCGTTCATAAGACCGAAAGGCATAAAATTCCATTGGAACAAACCTCTAGGTGTTGAAAAAGCCGTGAGAGGTTTGGCGCGTTCAGATAAAGGAACTTGCCAATATCCTTTAGACAAATCAAGTTTAGTGAAAAAATGAGATTTGGAGAGTCGAGTAAGTAGCTCTTCCAGTAAAGGCATAGGTTCGGCATCGAACTTCGTTACTTGATTCAATTTTCGATAGTCAACGCAAAGACGTATGTTATTGTCTTTTTTACGCACAATAACCATCGGCGAAGAATATGCAGAGGTGGATGGTTCGATTATTTTCAAATCTATCATCTCATCCAACTCTTTCTCGACCTGTGCTTGAAAATGTATAGGTATAGGATAAGGTCTAACCCTAATAGGAGTATGGTCAGTTAGAACAATGTCATGTTGAATGACATTCGTTTGTCCAGGGATGTCAGTGAGTACATCCTGAAATGTTTGCAACATAGTTGAAACTTGTCGCTGTTCTCCTAGAGACAAATCAGGAGAGACAGTAACGTTCTTCCATGATTCACTGGAATGAAGTGGGATCATTGGAAGAGGAAGATTTACATCTGAAAAACTTGTTTCCTCATCCTGTATCACGGACAGTGATGAGTAATGACCATGTTGTACTGGAGAATTGTCCGTTGCTTGGAAAATGGGTTGCAAATAATCCGGACGTTCATGGAATTCAGTAAGCATATTGATGTGGAAGGTTTTATGCTTCCCATCAATATCGACAATATAGTCGACATCGGAAATTTTCGATATTATATCGTACGGACCTTTCCAAGAAATAAGTAATCTGTTTTCCCTACAAGGTAGTAATACAAATGCTTTGTCACCAGGACAAAGTTGTCGTAAGCATCTCTTCTTATTGGCAAATTGCCTTGCCTTCTGTTTCGCAAATTCAGAAGAAGAAGTTGCTAATTTGCATGCTTCGATAATTTTTTGTCTCAACGCGATGACATATTCGTAGGATGACTTTGTGTCATCGTCAATATTGTCAGATGTTATGAGATCGTGAAGCAACGACATAGGGCCACGCGGACGCGCGCCAAAGACGAGTTCAAAGGGCGAAAATCCCGTATGTTCATTGGGTACCTCTCTGTAAGCGAAGAGGGCCGCAGGTAAAACTCTGTCCCAGTCTTGAGGATGATCCTCAGTTATCTTCCCCAGTAAGTTTTTAAGTGTTCTATTAAGGCGTTCGACCATACCATTAGACATTGGATGGTAGATACTACTTAAAGATCTATCTATCTGCAGAGTAGACATTACTTGAGACATGGTATCTGATATTAGTTGGGTGCCATGGTCTGACAATATCTCTCCGGGGAACCCCAGACGAGAAAATATAAGCCAAAGAGCATCTGCAATATCAGCAGTAGTAATGCTCTTCAGAGGAATAGCCTCTGGCCAACGTGTGCACATATCAACACACGTCAAGATAAACTGATGTCCTCTGGCAGACTTGATCTTAAATGGACCAATAATGTCTATGGCCATTTTTTGGAACGGCCGAATAGGAATGTCCGCCGCCTGAATGGGTGCAGCATGCCGTGGACCTTTGGATTTAACTTCCTGACATACTTTACAAGATCGACAATAAATCCGTATGTCCTTGTTTACCAATGGCCAAAAGAAAGCCGCAAGGACTCTTGACTTAGTACGGGAAAAACCCATGTGTCCAGCACACTGAGAGTCGTGAGCGTGCTGCAAAATTTTAACTCTCAAATTCTTGGGAACCAGGATTTGAGAATGACTTGACGTAATGGAGTCTTGAACCATACGTACAAGTACGCCATTCTTCTTTGTAATCCACGATTTACGACTTGTGTCTTTATTCGGATCACCTTTAGTTGCAAGAATGAAGAATTTCTTCAGAGTGGGATCATCTTCTTGCTGTTTTATAAACGAGTCACGAGAAATTACCAAGGGATTATCTTGGTTATGCACTTCATTATCTTCAGTAGATGAAGTTTGAGGCATATTAAGAGCCTGAGCTCTAGTGACTACAGCGTTAGCAATCTGCATGTTTTGCCTTTCCCACGTGGAAATTTGTTGCGGAGTGCATTCCTTGACTCCATGAATGCGACCGATGATGAGGTCAGCGATCGGATTCGGAAGAAGACATGCGTGTACATCTCCTGTAAAGAAAGGAGTAGCAATCCTAATGATAGCAGTAGAGTATTTCTCTAATGTGCCGCCAAATGTTACACATTTGACTACTTGTCCAGTGGCACGGGAAGGATCTACGAGTGACTGCCTAACACCAATTGTGGTGCATCCAGAATCAAATAGCACAGAGACTGGATTGTTATTCACTAAACCCTTATGTAAGACAAGAGAACCTCTTCCATCATGCGCGACTGATGCTGGAAGAGCAGGAAGAGGATGGCCACAGCTTAAAGTAGACACTGTGGTTGGCTCAAATAACGTTTTGCATTGGGGGCACTGAGATGCTCTCCCAAAATCAAAAGCGGCACATGCCATATTATTAGCATCATTATTATCTTTACTCTGTTTATAGGCTTCATGGGACTCTTGTTGTGCAGAGTTTGCCTGAAAATGTGGTTTATGTCTTTTGTTTTGAGATCTACCTCGGTTATTATCACCTCTGTAGTTATTGTTACCTCTATTGTAACCCCTATTTGGGTTTGAGTCATAGTTCCCTTGGTTACCATTATCATATTCATTATAATGAGTATCTCTGTAATTATGATCTTGTTGACTCCAAGACGGATAACCCTGATAGTTTCTATAATTACTTCCTCTACGGAAATTCCTATAATTATGACCACCCCTGTGTCGAGAGCTATCAGGTCGTCTCCAGTTCTTTGAAGAAGAACCCTGAAATGATTGGTTACCTTGGTTTTGATAACTATTATGGTTACCTTTTTTATCAAATCTGTTTTGAGGTCCCTGAAATCTGTGTGAATAATTGGGATTGTATGGTGTTGCTGAAGCAACTGGCATACTCTCCTTAATCTTAGTGTTGCCAAAAGTCACGTCGGGGTGTGCAGTGACATATTGGGAACAATATTCTTCCATTTCTTTTAGAGATTTGGGTTTACGCTCATGTATAAATTCAAGGAAAGGTTTGTTCACACATGACATAATCTTATCTCTGAGCAACAAATCCATAAGTCCTTCATACGTTTTTTCTGTTTTGGAAAGCTCAATCCAACGATCAACTGTGAGACGTGCCTTTGCAGTGAATTCTGAGAATTCTACACCCGTCTCAGGTACCATCGTTTTAAATAAAAGGCGATAGCCTTCCTCACTTAGCTGATATTTTTTTATCAAAGCCGCCCTAATGACATCATAATTATCCTTATCTGCTTCTCCTACAAGGCATAATCTAGTCAAAGATTCACCTTTCAAGTTTTCTGATAATTGATTAGCGTATTGTGATTTATCCACATTATGTGTACGACAAGAACGTTCAAATCTATCCAGCCAGAATGTAATATCGTCACTGGACTGATTGAACGGTGGAACCTTAACCTTGTAAGTAGAAGGTTTACCATTACCACTAGATGCCTGATTAACATTACTCATACATGTCAATCTCAATTTCTCCAACTCAAATTCATGTTCTCTTATTGCTTTTTTTTCTTCAGCCTCTCTGTCTAATCTTTTTTGTTCAGCTTCCCTGTCTAATCTTTTTTGTTCAGCTTCCCTGTCTAATCTTTTTTGTTCAGCTTCACTGTCTAATCTTTTTTGTTCAGCCGCAGCTTCTCTTTCCAATTTTTTTTGTTCAGCTTCAAATCTCCTTTCCTCTACCTGCATCTGCAATTTCTTTTGTTCAGCAGCAGCCTCAGCTTCTCTTTCTAATCTTTTCTCTTCCGCCATAGCTTTTCTTTCTTCTGCAGCTAATCTTTTCTCTTCTGCAGCTAATGCTTTGTCATATTGAGCAACTGCCCATTGTTCTAATTGTTGACCAGTCTTATCAAGGGCTTTCCCTTGTGTAATGAAGTATTCTAATGTAGCCATGATGTCTAACAATAATACTAATCACCTGAATCAATAATAATACCACAAGTTCTCAATGACTTGATTAATCAGTATACTATCCCAATATCTGTGGGTCACAAGCCTTTAATAAGGTCTTGTATAATAGTAATAATAATCAGGTACTGGTTTATACCATAATCCAAGTGCAGTGCACAGGCAATTGTGTCTTATGAAATATACCTATATAAAACATATGTCAACCAACAGAATACATAAAGTACAAATAGGACTGACAATACAAGAACGTTTGCAGAAATCAAAATAAATCAAATAGGGAAATCAATGAAAATAATCACTGAATCTGCAAAGAATAACAACACAAATGACGTCACAATATATGAATATAAATTGTGAATAGAACTGAAAGATAGAAAAGGTTAGACCAACAAATTACAAACAAATCAAAACAAAACTAAAGAACAAAGAAATATTACAAAAATAACAATAATTACAGACTTCACAGCTAACACAAAAGCAACAGTTGTCGCAGCAAATTTTCAATCAAGAAAATTGCACCTATAGAAAACGCCCACAACGGACCCTCTATGACGTGGGATATTCTGTTGTGAGGACGCCGCCCAACCTTAAACACAACCCGCTGACATAGAAACTAACATACTATACAAACAAATAACATGTAAACATAAATATATATAAATTATGTGTATGATAGTATGTGTTGCAAAATAGGCTCAGTCTTACAGTAATGGCAAAGTTATTTTTATGAAAACAAACAAACTGCCACTTTATTCAATTAAACATTCTGGCCTTAAATATTAAAGTTCATATATGGAAAACAAGAAGATCCATCGATGAAAATAGGACTTCTTAGTTCACTCATACTGTCTTCCTGTTAACATTGACAAGAATTGATCCAACTGTTCTGTGAAACTCTATAATGTCTAATGTAAAAAATGTCAACAACGCTGACCTACATACTGCATTCACTTGACAGGTCACGTGACGAAGTGTTGACAAAGAGCAAACCAATACTGCAAGTGTGTCGTATCAGCCACAGGAAACGGTCTGGTATCGGTAATCTGTTGACTTCTGAACTTCTGCGAGGTCAAACCCAGAAAGCTGGTCCACCAGTTGATAAGGTTGATAAAGTTGATAAGATCTCTATGGTGTTGTTTGCTCCACTGTAGTGTATGGAATGTCAACTTGACCTACGCAGTGGTGTGTAGACATGGATTGAGTGTATAATGTGCGAATGATGATAAAGGTTCGTGGTGTTGACAAAAAATGTTCTTTTCTCACACTCATGTATGGCTGGAAGTCATCGACACCAACGACTGTGTACCTTTTCTAAAGTTTAATTGGACGTACACACTCGACAGCACAGATAGTGACAAATCACAGGTTGCCATAATACATCATAGTACAGTGGATAAATGGTCTTGCAATGTTACATGGGCACTCATGTAGAATAAGTGTATAATGGACTGTCAGTAGCCAAGCACTCAGTATCGCCCATACATATATCATCTGACTTCACTGACTGAGCACGTCAGCTTATAAACAATATTTCAGATGGCTTCTAAACCTAATCTCGTCTAGCGACGATTCTTCAACATAATGTTCAGCACATATTTTTCCATATAATAATATTGAACCGCTAGCAATGGGTTCTCATGTGTAGCAGTGATCTCTGGACTGATCAAGCGATAATACGGGCATCCCTTTTCTCTTCTTGAAAGTCACTACATGTTTTGGTTCCAAGATGGCTTCACTCGTGAGCTGTCACTCACGTTTGGATACAGATAATGAATCTGTCCTAAAGTTAGTCATTCATAAAACATTTCATTGCTCTGTAGATTTGATCATGAACAATTGACTGCAATCTACAGGATATAGTGCTGCTAGGAATCGAAGTCGTTTTCATCGAGTCAAATATATTCTCTTAGACATTCAAATCGTAACTATCGAAAATGGTGGCTTCGATCGAGAGTTCATAAGAGTATCTTTGATTACCTTGGTATAGGAAATATGAAACTGCCATTCCTTGGCAATACGACTAAACACTGGGGTAAAGCATACACGATAGGTTTAGACGACTATCACCTTCCCCACAAATACTGAGATCACTTTTTCCCCGGCGACAGGCCGACATGGAAAACACACAGTCCCTATCAGGACGAAGCCAAATCACACCACACTCTAGCGACACATCCGCCGAATAGCCTTCGACCTCTCTAGAGACAACAGAACATATAGTTCGACTTAGATATGTAAAGATATACAGATATAAGACAGACTCGTCCTACTCAGACAAACAATACACATAAATTCAGGCCATAGATATTCTGAAGCAAGAACAATCTATTATTACCCAAACAACGAATAAATCGCAGTAAAATGGATTTATCCGCGGAGTTTGATCGAAAGAGCCGACACAACTTTCAAGGGAAGTAACTCAATAATGACTTTCCCTTAAGCACTAAAAAATTACCTATGTATAATATTGTAAGATATCAAAGACTGCACGTAACAACATGTCTTCTTGGTGGCTCCGAGTTAGCCGTTCTTGGTTGGTGATGAACATTTATTACACATAAGGAAGGGAAACCCAAGGCCTGTAAACAGTAAATTAATATGAAACAAATATAAAGGTATGTTATCAGGCACTCGTAGGAAACTGGGTAAGCCACTCATGTCTGTTGTTTTTCTGTTGTCTAGTGTTCTACTTCTTTATTTCCTACGAGTGCGTGATAACATACCTTTATATTTGTTTCATATTAATTCATTGGTTGGTGATAGCTTTCAGCCAGAAAATTCAAAGAATTTTCCTTAGGCAGGTTGTGAGGAAAGAGAACAATTTGGATATTTCCTTTTCTGTTACTCTCCAGCATTCTGCACCGTACAGAAGTACAGAAATTACGCAGCTCTCATTTATTTTTCATTTATTGTTTGTACTGTACTGGGAGGATTTCCAGTTGTTGTTTAGGTCAGGGAAGGCAATTCTGGCTTTATTATTTCGGTTCCTGATGTCGTTGCTTGTTCTGCCATCTGGTGTTACTATTACTATGCTTCCTAAGTATGTAAATGTGTTTATTTACTTTTTTAACTTGTTTATTTTTTACGTATCTTTCAAATATAATGCCTAGTTCTTTCTAATGTAAACTTCATACGCTATACCCGATTATTTCTAACGTACCCTTAAAGTCTTAAGCGCAGATTTAACGAACGTACCTTTCATCTTTTCGCACATCCTTTGTATTTCATGACAGGACAAACTGACAAATATCGGGTTGCTGTCACGCGCTGGAATTCAAAGAATGTATACACTTCTGAAATAGCGCTGATTACACTGGCTTTGCCATGTTCACCTCATGGAGGATGGTTGCATCCCCAAAAATATTTTCTTGGGACAACTGGCAGATGACAAAAGAACAGTCGGGTGACCGCAGCTGAGGTTCAAAGATGTGCGCAAGAGAGACTTGAGGACACTGTATACAAATCCAGCATTCTGGGAGGACGAAGCTGCCATTCGCACCAAGTAGAGATGCTCTTTACGGCGTCGCCTCAAAATTGGTTAAAAGAGACTCTTACAACAGGCAGAAGATAGAAGAACGTACACTTCATATATTATGCGCGTTCTTATTTTTTCTCCCTTCATTTATTGTGTAAGGTTTTATAGTACGTTTCAATTATTTTACACGGTTTTTTTTTCTTTCAAACGTCCCTTAATATATTATGCACGCTTTTTCCTAAAGTTCCATCCACATAATATGCCCAATAAAAGTGCGCTACTTCTTCCTGGTGTTTTTTAGAGCTTTCTGTGCACGTTCGCCTTTTCCAGGTCATCCTCATTAGTTGGTTTAGATGCTCATTAGACTGTGAACATTCTCCAATAAACTTATCTCTCTCTGGCCTCCAGCAAAATCTTGTTTGTCGCAATACAGAATTTTAAAAAAAGATGTCAATCGGACTGGAAGCACATCAGCAACACGAGTAAAACATGCAATTAAAACAGCTTAAAGGAACGTCTGTTAACTCATACATGCAGGGCCAGATAAATTTAAATCACGAAAAATATGATTTTAGATTATGTGAATACAAAACAAAGCAAGCACATGGAATCTGCGTGCGGTGTAGAAAAGATAAGAAGGCCTCGCATGGTGTAGGTTGTATTCTCAACCCAGAAAAGTAAATCAAATGTTCAGCATAGATAACATATCCGAGAGGATTATGTGTACATGCTGTGACTGGAACAGGTAAAAAGAACCTCACCTGTATAGAGATAAAAGCACCATGCAGTCGCATCTACTGAAAAGAGCACAGAGATGAATTTTAAAATATATTTTCAGATATAATCTACAAAATAAACAGCAATGATGAGATCTTTATCACTAGGGACTAATAATTGACTCAATGGACAGAGAAGAAGCAAACAGGAGAACATCGTACACGATGGTACCAACTCGGATGGTGAATAGTAAACGAGACACATTCTAGAAATGTTTGTAGAGTATTGGCTGCTTCATTACCTTCTACAAACACAAAGTCCAAAACAAGGGTCATAGATAGATTGTATTCTAACTTTTTATCAAAGACTATAGAATTAAGAGATACTATAGCTTTAAGAAATACTATAGCTTTAAGAGATACTATGGCTTTAAAAGATACTATGGCTTTAAGAGATACTATGGCTTTAAGAGATACTATAGCTTTAAGAGATACTATGGCTTTAAGAGATACTATGGCTTTAAGAGATACTATAGCTTTAAGAGATACTATGGCTTTAAGAGATACTATAGTTTTAAGAGATACTATAGCTTCAAGAGATACTATGGCTTTAAGAGATACTATGGCTTTAAGAGATACTATAGCTTTAAGAGATACTATGGCTTTAAGAGATACTATAGCTTAGCTTTAAGAGATACTATGGCTTTAAGAGATACTATAGCCTTAAGAGATACTGTCGCATAGAGATTTATGATCAATAAATTTTCTATATTCTTTTCTTTTCTACCAGTGTCCTCCACTTTATTATCGCTCTTTTATCCTTTTCCTGTTTTCGCATTCGTTCGTTTGCGACAAAATATAACTTTCCCATTCTGACTTTTGCCGTTTCTTTTCTCATACTAGTAACGCATTTTATTGCGTAATATGTCAGTCCCTGGATGTGAACGAAATAGTGTGAGAATTCGTCTCGTCAGACATAGAGAGTAGACATGTGTCTACATTTTCATCTGACACGAGTTTTTCTTCGGTTAGATTCTCGGCGTGAGGTGTGGAAGGCGCCAATCTGCTTCGCTTAGAAATGAGACATGTCGTAGTAGGTGTGAAGACGCGTTTTGGCAGTTATGGCCAGCGTCTAAGTAAATGTGAAGAGTTAAGAGAGAGAGGGCGAGGGGGAGAGAGAGACCGGCGCTATTTCGGGTTTTCGTAATAGCGTGGGATCCTTTGTCCGTTTTCATATAAGTACACGAGTAGCTTAGACTATTCATTCAGTTCTCCAAATTTTGCAGTAGACAGGTTGCTCGTGCTAAGGAAATAAGCTTGCATAGCGAAGTTTTTAGTTTGACTCGACATTTTGTCGAGCTTCTAGACTAACTATGTGAGTGAATAAATTCTAGTTCGTGGTATAGCTTGTAGTTCTGCTTGGAGGTAAATATTATATATATCTAGTAGTATTGAGTGATTAGTGATAACCGCTTATTTCATTTTACTAGTTAGATTTCTGTGCAGAAGTAATTAAATTTATAAGTCTGTTATATTCTCTAGTTGACGTGTTTCAGTGGATAGCAAAATAAATTATAATTTCTAGCTTAAACTCATGCAGCTATAAATAAATTTAATTAAATTGCTAGTAATTAGTCGAGAATATTTTAAACTAACTTATAACTGCACTGATTCATCATTGAGTATTGACGAAATACGTATGTATTTCTAATTCATGATGATTGATTTTATGAATATAACTTATTTCACGGGAGTTTTAAACGATAAGTCAAGCTCTCCGCTTGCAGTTTATAATGTAAGTTATAACCGAAGTAAATAGTATGTATAAGTATTTTATATGTTGTTTTTGTCTGTATTCGGTGAAACTGGGGTGGCCCAACTTTACCAACGGTTTTAGTACTGAGAAATATCTGTGAAGAACAAAAACATTTTTTTCTTAAAGACTTGGGTGTATAAAGTAAAACCTGTCTGGCATTGCGCTGGCATCCAGAACGACAGAGTACCCATTACATGAACTTTAAGATTAAATTAAGTAACGGGCCCATCGAGCCAGATTTAATTCTTCCTGAGAAAAACCTCAAGTACATTTCAGCCCTTGTGGCAAGTAAAATATTACTATCAGTAACATTCCGACGGAGTTCTGACTAGTGGTGGTGTGACCAAATAAATTCCTATACTGAGAGAAGGCACCGACCTGACATTCCTCGTTACTAGAAACCTAAGCTATTGACACTGTGCTCGCTGTTAACGTTCGTGCCTGGACAATTTTAATGTGACATAAACAGATATAAAAAAATAATAATAATAACCAAGGAAACGTTCCCTGAAGTAGTGAACTCAACCTGACTTTGCGGAACTGGGGTTCCCTTGGCCAAGACTACCACTGGAGATTCTGTATGTGCATGTCCTAAAAATTGTTTTTCCAGAAGTTGCTACCAAAGCTGTAAGTACGAATGCAAGCTAGTGATCACGGCTGACTGAATAGAGTGAATGCAGGACTGAGTGATTCCTTTATTGTTGTATTTTTGGCACCCATTTTGCTGTCTTAAATTTCTTTATGCAAGTTTTTTGTTGTTGCTAACAAATATTTTCCTTAGGATAGATTAGAGTATCAAAGTCTGTTCCTACTTTTTTTAAAGGGAAATCTTAGACTATAGCGTATGCATCCGTGACTCTTTGGGGCTATCACTTTTCTTCTAACAGGACTGTGGGCTATACATCGAGGGAAAAGTTTATACCTATGGGTCTATCATTCTTGTAGAAATTCATTGACTTATGATTATTTGTATATGTTTTGATGTAATTTTATGTGTTGTGATGGAATTTTCTGATGATAATTAAAATTAACTTGAACTTATTCCAGTGTGTCGGTCAGTTCGTTCCCAATTATCTATATTTCCATTGTCATAGTTTCACGTCTGTGTGTCTATTGTAGTCACTTAGGTGTGTGTGTATGTGAGGGATATATATATATTAATATATATTATACTAGACGGTCTGACAAATCTTAATCTGTTGTAGATGATAGGCTGACTGAGAGAAATCATCTCGAGGGTCAGAGACCGACTCTAATATATTTCCTCCATCTCACTCGTGAAATCTATTTCTATTTTATCATCTCCCACTGAGCTATCCCTTGTTTCTATTGCTATTCAGAAGGGACAAAACCAAGTCTTAATTCACCTATCACAAATCTACGACAGATACTATGGCTTTAAGAGATACTATAGCTTTAAGAGATACTATGGCTTTAAGAGATACTATAGCTTTAAGAGATACTATGGCTTTAAGAGATACAATGGCTTTAAGAGATACTATAGCTTTAAGAGATACTATAGCTTTAAGAGATACTATGGCTTTAAGAGATACTATGGCTTTAAGAGATACTATAGCTGTAAGAGATACTATAGCTTTAAAAGATACTATGGCTTTAAGAGATACTATAGCTGTAAGAGATACTATGGCTTTAAGAGATACTATAGCTTTAAGAGATACTATGGCTTTAAGAGATACTATGGCTTTAAGAGATACTATGGCTTTAAGAGATACTATGGCTTTAAGAGATACTATAGCTTTAAGAGATACTATGGCTTTAAGAGATACTATGGCTTTAAGAGATACTATAGCTTTAAGAGATACTATGGCTTTAAGAGATACTGTGGCTTTAAGAGATACTATAGCTTTAAGAGATACAATGGCTTTAAGAGATATTATGGCTTTAAGATATATTATGGCTTTAAGAGATACTATAGCTTTAAGAGATACTATGGCTTTAAGAGATACTATAGCTTTAAGAGATACTATGGCTTTAAGAGATACTATGGCTTTAAGAGATATTATGGCTTTAAGAGATACTAAAGCGATCCCAATTAATTGTCATCATTATCATCTGTTTGGCTCATTATGGCTCATGGATTCACCAATAAAGATGTCCCTTCTAAGGAAATAAGTAAAGAGGGAAAACCGAAGCCTGTAAACAGTCAATACATAATTCACATATAAAAGGTGTGTTTCAGACACTCACGAGGAAAAAAAAAGAGGTACAAAACTGGACAGCAGAACAACAACAGAAATGAAAGGCTTACCGGATAATCGAACCCAGAACCTTCCGAACGGCAACACCACCAAGCTACGGAAGCAAATCTATTCTCCTTGCCAACTAATCACCACACAAATAGTGCTCCGTGGACAGGGGTCATTAACGCGATTCTCAACACATAACACCGGATATGTACATAGGAGTACCTGGGTTCGACTTTCCGGTAAGCCTATCATTTATGTTGTTGTTCTGTTGTCTAGTTTTCTACTTCACTTTTTGTTCTCATGGAACACACCTTTATGTGTGTGTGCATTAACACACCTTTATGTGTGTGTACATTATTTATTTACTGTTTACAGGCCTCGGCTGTCCCTCTTTCCTTATTTCCTCAGAAGGGGCATCTGTAGTGGTGAATCCATGAGCCATAATGAGCGCAAAAGATGAGAATGGTGACGATTATTTGGGATCGCTTTAGTATCTCATACAGCCTTCAATCAATCACTACCCTTTAGCTCCCGGAGGAGCATAGGCCTTCAACAAACACATGCCAAGTCTTCCTGTCCCGTGCCATCCGCTCAAGTTCTGTCCATGTTTTCCTCATCATTTTCACCTCTGTATCCAGCTCTCTTCTCCATGTGTTTTTTTGGTCTACCTCTCTTTTCCTGTGGATTCCAGAACAAGGACTGCCTTGTAATGCTATCAACAGGTTTCCTCAATGTGTGTCCTATCCATCGCCAGCTTCTTCTTCTCAGCTCTTGTTCCACTGGCACTTGTCTGGGTCTTGTCATTAATTCCACATTTGTGACTTTGTCATACCATTTCAGTCGTTCTATTCTACGCAAGCACCCGTTTATAAAAGTCTCTAGCTTTTTAGTTGTTGTTTTTGTTGCTCTCCATGTCTCAGAGCCATACAATAGGACTGACTTGACATTTGAGTTGAAGAGTCTTATTTTCTTATTTCTAACGTGGGTTACCGGGGCCCGAAAGGGGAGCAAAGAATAGTAACACTGTACCCTACCATGCATGTCGTAAAAAGCGACTAAGGAGGGTTGGACATGGGGCTGGTTACCCCATCCCGTAAAAAAACTTTTTACCTCAAAAACTTCATTCAGCCTTACTCTTTGATAAAAAGTTGGAATAAAATCTACCCGTGACGCTTGCTTTGTGCTTTCTGGTCTTGGAACTAGGCCAAAAGAAAGACAGACAGCTGATAGAATATAAAAGCTTTCTCTGGCTGACCTCGTCTTCCCATGTTAAATGAGGTGCAAGTAAATAAAGTAAGTAAGACTTTTACTGAAATGAAGGAAGAAATTATAACATAAAAATATGAATAAAAAAGAAAACATTCGGAATTTTTGAGAATGAAAGACATGATTAATTATACCAGAAAGAAAAAAAAGATGATAATGAAATATGTGAAGCTATAGGAAGAGAATGACCAAAATAAAATCTCGATCTCTTGTCGACGTTATCCTGAGGCAGTGTCTACCCACGAGTACTAATCTGCATGGATAAGACAGTAGACCTACGATTTATTTTGATTTGTTTCAATCTTTCTCTCCTTCTCAGACAATTTATTCATCGCTGGCTCTCCTTCTAGCTGCGATTTGAGGAAGATTTACTTCTTAGACCTGTCACGTTCATCGAGAAGAGGGCGCTGAAAGAGAGAGATATGGACGATGAGGCAGATGGTGAAAAATTATTACCTTCTTCGGGTTTATAGTATTAATTTATTTCTTCGGCAAAACAAACATGCCCCCCTACATGGTGTGACGAGTTATATATTCAATCGTTACATTTTCCTGTAACCTCCTTCAGTCCTCTCTTGCACCCTTCTTTTTTTTTCCGTCTGAACCGCTCCTTAATCATACTTTTTCCCTTTCATCGTTCCAGGTTATCTTGTCCTACTTCTTCATGCACCACACAGAACTTGACATCGCGCGACGTGGCTGGTTGATTAATTGCTAACCAGGTGGATTAAGAGTCTACCTTTAGCGACAATTTTTGTGTTAAACCCAGACTTTTGTCCGGGAAGGTTACTTAACGAACGTTTGATTCGTGAATATGGTCGGCAAAAATTGTCAGAAACCATGTTGTCTCAGTTGTCAAATCTGGATCTCACAGAGAAAATGCAGATAAGGTGATAATCTTGCAGACAAGATTAGCTGGGAAGGCTTGGAGAAACTGAGATCTCGGAAGTTAACAATCTTGTTAAAGATTGAGGCACGATGAATGATATAAGACTTCCGAGAGATTGACTTCGTTGTCATAATCAACTACGAGAAAGTAACATCCTGGAGGAGAGTTTCAATGATAAATCTGTGATATAGTGAGTTGGTAAACATGATAAGTAACAACGGAAAAGGCGAGTTATATGGTCGTTAAGGACAGGCAGATGAGTTTGAAAATGGCGTGTAAAGGAAATATCTTATGTGTCATGCAGTAATGTTCTACGTGAGGTTAGGGGAAACCCCTTCCAAAATCTGATGCGTATTTGCAGTTGGTTGGAATGTAAATGCTAAAATAAACTACTTCTTATTAGAGCTTCCTGTGACGGATGAAATTCAGCTGTCCCTGAATTGTTAGATGATATGGTAATACCCTTGAATAGCATCGGGCCCCTGATTTTGTGTGAAACAAAATAGTCAACGTGGGTACCACGCGTGCAAATTAGTATGCATCATTTCCACGTGGATTTTCACCACGTTGGATAATTAATATGTAAACAGCTATCATGCGTGCATCCAGGACATCGCTTTGTCTTAAGTTGAGTTTAAACCACACCTACGGCCTATCTCTAGAGCTATGAGCATCAAGCATTTTCTAGTCTTTTTTCTGCCACCCCTTCAAGAAGGCGTTGCCTAGAGGAGACGGAAGCGGCCAGTATCAAAGGACTGTGGTGGTCCCAGAAGAACGAAGCAGTTTTTCTCACCTTCGGTTCACACGTTCATGCGAACCGACTAAGACGGGGAAAGCGCTGGCAGACCAAGAGACGAACGGGGAAGGCTAGAG
Organism: Oreohelix idahoensis; assembly: GCA_024509875.1. NCBI lineage: Eukaryota > Metazoa > Mollusca > Gastropoda > Stylommatophora > Oreohelicidae > Oreohelix > Oreohelix idahoensis. The sequence continues at coordinate 62,717 of JAMPIV010003252.1, read as the reverse complement.
CGGCAGACGCGGCTCGAAACGAGAATAGTTCCCTGATTTCAAATAAGACGTGAACTTTAGCATGTAGCTGTTACCTTGCATTTCATTAACTATATATTGGCATCGCCGAAAATGCAGTTTATCATTCGTTGCCAGAGATTTGAAGGAGTACTAGCTTATAGTAGAATCTAACAAGATTTCTTTTGGATTTTCTTCTATATTGGAGTCTAATTCATTCTGTGCTATCGATGATCAGACCTTGCGATCCAACGGTTTTTTTGATATATAGAGAGTCATGTTCAGATGGCTTATGGCATCCCCATTTATATGTTCCTAACAACATACAAACATTGACTATACCAAAAATCTGATTGTTGGAGACCCTTATAAGTCCTCCACAAAACCAGTAGATCGGTTAAATAACCAAACCCACGTCAATGCTAAATGGTGTAAAGTTTAACTGGAACGGGACAATGCCAGATATATTATATTAAATCATATAAAGTTCCCTGGCCTGATGAGGCAGAACTGACAGCACTAATCTATTTAATCAAAACCCATATGTCGAGTAAACAGTGTTCCTACCACCAACTTCTCCAGAGAACATTTAAGGCTAGTTTGTCCAAGAACCGCCTGTGAGTAACATTCTACTGTTGAGATATTTCCCAGTCATTACGACAGACTCCTAGAAACAAACTTAGTCCCTATAACAATCCCTGCAATCTGACGAAGAATCCTTGCTAGGAAAATTATAATCAACACACCATTTCAGCGAAATCTCCGAGCAAAATTAGCAGTCGCTATACGGAGCTTTCTGGGGCTGGACTGGACACAATAATAAGACATATATAATAGTCTTAAGAACTGTGTGTGATTAATTCTATGGACATATGCAGCCGACAGAGGGGGTAAGTGTGAATGAAAGCGAGCTCGCTGAATGAATGCGAGAAGGGAAAACGGAATGAAAGAATTTAGTTTCTAAATGTTTACTACTAATATAACACCTTCCTTTTATCTATTCTCTCACTAAGGCGGAAGGCCCACGGGAAAGTTAAACTAAGGACATATCCTGTATACCCGTCCCGTCTACCCCACTCCCATTCGTCAATCCGTTGTTTGATCTGTTGGGTAAACACGCCTCGGGTGGGATCATTTTCCTAGATTTCCATGTTCCCGGGTCTATGAGAATATATATTGTTTATTAATTTTCCCTTTATGTAACTATGATTTCACCTGATGACATGATAACGATGTATAAACTGTTGTAATCTATTTTTTTCTTTTCTAAAGATATAATAAATTTTATAAACCTTAGCTATTAGTTCTGGTCAAAACCTTCCCCTGCCCCATTATATGTGCCTACAGTTTACGTGTTCGTGTATACGTATGTACGTATTTATGTCACTAAATTGTTTGCGTGTGCGTACGAGAGGATAGTGTAGTAGAATCTGTATCTAGTGAAATAATACTTCTTCATTTTAGCGGGTCGTGCTATATAGGTGAGTTGAGCAATCACTCAACCCAAGACAGTATTTTTCTTACACTCGGCATTCCTCGTAAACAGGACTATTTCTCACACCTTTCTCTCACATAGCTTTCCGCTATCTCACCCCTGCTCGATTGGGACCATAAAAATAAAGCCTATATAAAACTCACGACAATAATGTGTAGCTCGCCGGGATTTTGAGCCACGACAATAAAGTGTTGCTCGCTGGAATTTCGAGCTAGGTCTAGTAATTGACCAGTGTCTATTACGGTATCTTATCTGATTTTCAGTTAGATAGAGTGTGTTGTGTGATTGTCTTGTGAGATAAGGAAATAAAATTAAAAAATTAATTCCCCTAGACAAACGATCTTAGGCAGGGTGTTTTGACCAAACAAAATTTTAGGATGTTTTTTTCCACAGCATTAGAGAATTGTTTACAACTTGTTTATAATAACATCTGTCAAATATATGGTGTATGAAAAGATTTTGTGCAAAACCGTTGGATCCCGTGACTAGATAAACAGTCACTAAAGGTTCAAGTTAGCAAAGTTGAGCTAAGCAAAGGACGGCTATTCTGATTTTTAAAAATCTTGTTAATAACGTTCCTTCTCTAACTGACTTCGGCGGGCGGAGCTTTGTGGTGAAAATATATTTTTAAGGAAAGAAATTTTTTTCTCCTTAAAATTTAATTAAATAAATTTAAAAAAATTTTTAATATATAAATTTTCTCTACTGATAGTAATAGTAGATTCTTTCTAGTTGTTTCACCTACCATTTAATGTGGCATAGTCGCCTGCATTAAGGGTCTTAATTGACAGATAATAGCAGCGATAGGTTAGCAAATTAATAACAGTAAGAGGTATCTCAGGTAACTTATATTTTGTGTTTTTCTCGTAAGCGGTTTAGAGTTTTTTTCCCCTTCTTTTTTTCTTCTTATTCTCTAGTCGTAGTAGCATCCAGTTCTTTGACATGGCAGAGCGAGTTCAGCTTAGGTCCATGTTGAGACAGGAGGCGAAGGAGACAGGACTGCAAGGAAATGAAGCGACCGCGTTTGTCAACAGGGAACTTGACAGATATGACGAGAAGGAAGCACAAGAGAAGGCAGAGAGGAAGGAAAAGAAAGAGAGAGCAGAGAGGAAAGATGCACAAGATAAAGCAGAGAAAAAGGAAGCACAAGAGAGGGCAGAAGCTAGGAAGAAAGAAGCGGAAGAGCGTCAATTGGAACAGAAGAAAATTGAGGCAAAAGAAAGACCCCTACAGCAGATACGTCTGATCAGGGCAAGCACACCGGGTTGAATCGCATCGGATGCTTGCATACAGCCTCGCAAGGAAGAGTCAATGTCAGTGATTCTCAACCTGAGGGGGACAGACCCTTAACGCGAGGAACTGTAATTGTGAACGGTACCTCAACAACTTGTCTTTTTGACACTGGAGTATCTTTTGACTGTATTGTCGCCAGGCACCTAGTCAAACCCGGTCAGGAGACAGAGGAAACCGTCAAACTATGTGGAGTTTTTAAAGAGTGACGCACCCAGGACGCTTCCTTTCGCACTGGTAGAAATACACTCTGATTTTGTCAGAGGTGTTATTAAAGCGGCCATAATGGATGATCCTATCTACTCAGTTATCCTGAGATGTAGATATGTGTTTGTTGGGAGACCAAAAGAGCAGATTGTAGCAACGGTAACCACAAGAGGGCAAACCAAGAAGGAGAGGTAGCCTGCGTCAAATTTGTTGCCGAACGAACTGAAGGAGGCGCAACAAAAGGACCCTACTCTGGAGCCCTGCTTTAGAAAACTGCCCATGGCTAAGGACCCCAGACACCACGGAGACATCTTTTCGAAGGATGGCGTATTGTATCGTAGAACGGGCGACCCTGATACAGGGAATAACCAGCTCTTAGTACCGACGCAGTACAGAAGCCAGATCTTAGAAATGGGACACTCTCTTCCCTTCAGCGGACATATGGGACAAAACGCCACTATTCAGCGAATAAAAGCTCTCTATTGGTGGCCATGAATGAACACTGAGATTATCAGGTACGTGAAATCCTGCGCCCAGTGTCAACGTGTGGCACCCAAACAATGGACACCCTTTATTCCCATGGGTTATGCGCCAGTAGTGGGGACCCCATTTCAACAGGTTGTAATCGACATCTTAGGACCCTTAGAAAGGACTAAAAGAAGGCACAGGTTTATCCTGACCTTAGTCGACACTTGCACTTTGTGGGCCGAAGCTATACCGCTAACATGCATGAATTCCAAGCATGTCGCAGAAGCCCTCGTGCAGATATTTACATTGTTGGGTTTCCCTCAAAACGTTTGGACGGACAACAAATCCCCATACCGTAGCCTGTTGATGGAAGAGATCGTTAAGATCTTGAGGAACCAGCACATCTACACAAGCCCTTATAATCCAGCTGGAAGTGGGTTAGTAGAACGTGTCAACGGAAGCCTCACCATGATATTACGTAAGCTGGCTCAAGAGAAACCTGAAGAGTGGGACTTTTATATATCTGCAGCTTTATTCGCCTACAGAGAAGTTCCCCAGGCATCTACAGGATTTCCGCCAGCTACACTTTTATTCGGCAGACCTATTAAGGGGCCACTAGAAGCCTTACTTCGGTCCCTGACAGACCAAAAGGCTGTTGAGGCAGTCGTCTCAGCAAGCAAATATGTATCAGAGATCAAGAAAAGGTTACAGCTAGGATGGGATCTAGCTACAACTAACCTTAAGAAAGCACGCGCAAAACACGCTCAAAGATACAATAAAGCTGCAAAAGAGAGAGAACTCCAACCAGGGGAGAAAGTTTTGTTGCTACTTCCAACCGGAAACAACAAACTTTGCATCGGATGGCAAGGGCCGTTTACCGTCCTTAAAAAGATCTCACGCACTAATTACAAGATCTCCATTAAAGGAAAGGAGAAGGTCTTTCAAGTTAATCTACTAAAGAAATATTTAGAAAGACCAGTGCCGTCCTCCGAGCATCTCTTGGCGGTCGCCATAGCAACGGAAGACGAGGAAGATGACGAGAGTTGCATGGAGCATCCATTGCAACAAACAGAATCCTTTAAAGATGTCAAATTCGGCGACAATCTCTCAGAAGAACAACAAACAGAAACCAGGGCGCTACTGAAACAGTACGCTGCAGTCTTAACGGGTGTACCTGGTCGAACAAATCTCATACAATTTGATATGAAACTAACAAACGAGACCTCTGTTCGAACCAGAGTTTACCCCATTCCGTACGCTAAAGCTGATGCACTACGCGGAGAAATACACAAGCTGCGTCAGGCAGAAATTATCGGTGAGTCTACATCTCCTTACAGTTCGAGTGTAGTACTGTTGCAGAAGCCCAATAAGGAAGTTCGGCTGTGTATAGATTACATGTTGCTAAACGCTGTAACGGAATTCCAGCCCGAACCTGTACAGACTGTTTCTGAGTTGTTCACCAAGCTTAGCAGGGCAAGAATTTTTTCCAAGATTGACCTGAGTAAAGGTTATTACCAAATACCAGTCAAGGAGGAAGTTAAACCTTTGTTAGCTTTCAGCACTAGTGAAGGACATTACACATTTAATGTGATGCCGTTCGGACTGCACAACGTACCAAGAGTGTTCACCAGGATGATGAGGAAGCTTTTAGAACCTTTGCACAGTCCCCATATCCATAATTTCATGGATGACATCTTAATTGCATCGGAAACCTACGACGAACATATTGCTATGGTTGCTATGGTCCTCAGGAGACTACAGGAAACCGGTCTCACAGCCAGACCTAGGAAATGTCTCATCGGGTTTGAAAAGCTAGACTTCCTGGGGCATACTATTTCTCATGGCTGTATTTGGCCTGTTAGGAAGAATGTTGAGAAAATAGTAGCAGCTAAAAGGCCCGGAACGAAGAAAGACACCCGTTCGTTCCTATCACTATGTGCGTATTATCAGAAATACATCCAGAATTTCCACGGCTAACAGCACCCCTGACTGACCTTACAAAAAAAAGGACGACCTGACCGGGTTATTTGGGTATCGAAGTGTGAAGAGGTTTACGGCACTTTAAAAGAACACTTGTCAAGATACCCCATTTTGAGGCTACCTGACCTCAAGAAACCTTTCATTTTGCGGGTCGACGCTTCGGGTCAAGGCATCGGGTCAACCCTGCTTCAAGCAGATGACACCGATCCGAATCTGTTATTCCCAGTTGCGTATGGCAGTCGTAAATTGAACACGGCTGAGCGTAACTATTCCACAGTTGAAAGAGAATGTCTGGCACTAATTCATGGGATAAAACGTCATCATGAATTTCTTTACGGGACACATTTTACGGTGCAAACAGACCACGCTCCCTTAGCTTTTCTTTGCGCAAATAAGGAATTTAACGCAAGGATCATGCGTTGGGCCTTGCTATTAAGCGTGTACTCCTTCAAAGTGGAATATATTCCGGGTAAACAGAATGTCGGGGCTGATTTTATGAGTCAAAATTGGACCACGGAGGAAGACGATGAAATCGAAGATACCAATCATCCTAAAGCTACCGATCAGGGCAGCTTCATTGTCATAAATGAAACATGAAAAATAGTTTTATGTCTCAAAGGGGGGACGATTGTGACGGATGAAATTCAGCTGTCCGTGAATTGTTAGATGATATGGTAATACCATTGAATAGCATCGGGCCCCTGATTTTGTGTGAAACAAAATAGTCAACGTGGGTACCACGCGTGCAAATTAGTATGCATCATTTTTACGTGGATTTTCACCACGTTGGATAATTAATATGTAAACAGCTATCATGCGTGCATCCAGGACATCGCTTTGTCTTAAGTTGAGTTTAAACCACACCTACGGCCTATCTCTAGAGCTATGAGCATCAAGCATTTTCTAGTCTTTTTTCTGCCACCCCTTCAAGAAGGCGTTGCCTAGAGGAGACGGAAGCGGCCAGTATCAAAGGACTGTGGTGGTCCCAGAAGAACGAAGCAGTTTTTCTCACCTTCGGTTCACACGTTCATGCGAACCGACTAAGACGGGGAAAGCGCTGGCAGACCAAGAGACGAACGGGGAAGGCTAGAGCGGCAGACGCGGCTCGAAACGAGAATAGTTCCCTGATTTCAAATAAGACGTGAACTTTAGCATGTAGCTGTTACCTTGCATTTCATTAACTATATATTGGCATCGCCGAAAATGCAGTTTATCATTCGTTGCCAGAGATTTGAAGGAGTACTAGCTTATAGTAGAATCTAACAAGATTTCTTTTGGATTTTCTTCTATATTGGAGTCTAATTCATTCTGTGCTATCGATGATCAGACCTTGCGATCCAACGGTTTTTTGATATATAGAGAGTCATGTTCAGATGGCTTATGGCATCCCCATTTATATGTTCCTAACAACATACAAACATTGACTATACCAAAAATCTGATTGTTGGAGACCCTTATAACTCCTCCACAAAACCAGTAGATCGGTTAAATAACCAAACCCACGTCAATGCTAAATGGTGTAAAGTTTAACTGGAACGGGACAATGCCAGATATATTATATTAAATCATATAAAGTTCCCTGGCCTGATGAGGCAGAACTGACAGCACTAATCTATTTAATCAAAACCCATATGACGAGTAAACAGTGTTCCTACCACCAACTTCTCCAGAGAACATTTAAGGCTAGTTTGTCCAAGAACCGCCTGTGAGTAACATTCTACTGTTGAGATATTTCCCAGTCATTACGACAGACTCCTAGAAACAAACTTAGTCCCTATAACAATCCCTGCAATCTGACGAAGAATCCTTGCTAGGAAAATTATAATCAACACACCATTTCAGCGAAATCTCCGAGCAAAATTAGCAGTCGCTATACGGAGCTTTCTGGGGCTGGACTGGACACAATAATAAGACATATATAATAGTCTTAAGAACTGTGTGTGATTAATTCTATGGACATATGCAGCCGACAGAGGGGGTAAGTGTGAATGAAAGCGAGCTCGCTGAATGAATGCGAGAAGGGAAAACGGAATGAAAGAATTTAGTTTCTAAATGTTTACTACTAATATAACACCTTCCTTTTATCTATTCTCTCACTAAGGCGGAAGGCCCACGGGAAAGTTAAACTAAGGACATATCCTGTATACCCGTCCCGTCTACCCCACTCCCATTCGTCAATCCGTTGTTTGATCTGTTGGGTAAACACGCCTCGGGTGGGATCATTTTCCTAGATTTCCATGTTCCCGGGTCTATGAGAATATATATTGTTTATTAATTTTCCCTTTATGTAACTATGATTTCACCTGATGACATGATAACGATGTATAAACTGTTGTAATCTATTTTTTTCTTTTCTAAAGATATAATAAATTTTATAAACCTTAGCTATTAGTTCTGGTCAAAACCTTCCCCTGCCCCATTATATGTGCCTACAGTTTACGTGTTCGTGTATACGTATGTACGTATTTATGTCACTAAATTGTTTGCGTGTGCGTACGAGAGGATAGTGTAGTAGAATCTGTATCTAGTGAAATAATACTTCTTCATTTTAGCGGGTCGTGCTATATAGGTGAGTTGAGCAATCACTCAACCCAAGACAGTATTTTTCTTACACTCGGCATTCCTCGTAAACAGGACTATTTCTCACACCTTTCTCTCACATAGCTTTCCGCTATCTCACCCCTGCTCGATTGGGACCATAAAAATAAAGCCTATATAAAACTCACGACATTCTCTCAACTGAGAAATATGTGCCTTTGACCGAAATTTCGATTATAATCTACGGCACTGTAAGACTACTTCAATGCATTTCCATTTCGTCAAGAAGAAATCTCAGACAGCCAGGATAACGAAAAGAAATAAGGATTCCAGTATATGACCAGACAGTGCATTAGAGGATCTTCTAAAATTAGAAACGAAAAAACCTCAATTATAGTACTTGAAGTCCCAAGTCCTCGGAACCTGCATACAGCGTGAATATTTGGAGTACACTCAGTAATCCTATCCACCTGAAAGACGGCATATTAAAACAGTTGCCCGATAAATTCGGACGTTCCCTGCGCAAAATGTCTGTAATTCGCCCGATATTGGAGAAAGTTGTAATATGTACATTTTATCGCTTTATATTTTGCATTTGACATATATAAATAGCTTTTGGATGAACAGTTGCATGTGAGAATGGCAGCCTCATTCTGTTAAATTGACTTGTCTCATGAACCACCACTGCAAGAGCTGGTGACTCCTTCGTGCGGGTTTGCTCACAAGGAACCAATAGCAGAGGTGGCCCCAGGCTCCAGAGATAGAAGGGAGTGAATAATGATATCATGATGTACATAGTTATTACACTAACACTTTAGAAAGTGTATATGTGTGTGCGAGTATATATATATATATATATATATATATATATATATATATATATATATATATATATATATATATATATATAATCGGTCGCTGTCAAAATGCACTTTCATCAGACTCACTGGGTCAAAAAAGTAATGCTCAGGGAGAGTAAAAATTCTGAGGAAGATGAAAAGGTGGATGGAAGCAGAGGTCGCCTGATGTTCATATCACGAGACCCAATACTTAAAAAAGAGGCATTTGTTTCCTCTTATTTTGTGGTAAATTACGTAACGCAATTTTTGACATTTTCTCCCCCCCCCCCCCCCTTCCCGTAATGTGTGCGTAACAAATACTCTCAACTTTCTAGAAACGCCACACTTCAGCGTAACATCTCGGCAACCCCATCCCCCTCTCTCTTTGCGTTAGTAATTTGTGAACGGCCCCTAACTTGCTTACAGTCGACGCTAGACGCCTACATAAGACGGTCTTGAAGACGCAGGGCCGTCTTAGGGCATGGGCACACTGGGCAGTGCCCTGGGGCCCCACGATTCTAGGGGCCCCATGCTGGGATGCTGCCATATTGTTCATAAGACATCTCTTGGCAGAGTGGATAATTACTCGATCTCTTGCTGGAAAGGCCAGGGATTCAAATCAAACATGACGTGGGTAAGTTGACTACATTTTTGTTGAAAGTACCATTAAATTATAAATCTATAGATTTAATTTATCAACATTTTATGTAAAAATACATGACTTATTTAAAAGTTACCAGTGAATTTTTTTTTTTTTTTTTTTTTTGAATTCTACAGTTAGCAAATAGAAATAATTGTACGACCGGAAAGCAAATTTGAACTTGTATACAGCAATTTCAAATGCGTGTCTTGATTACTGAGCAACACCAGAACATAACTACATCAGTGCATGAGAAATATAAATAAAAAATAGTGAATTCCGTACCAGTTCAATAAGGAACACAGTATCTTATCGCTTATGTTCCACGCTGCATGCAGTTTTTCAGGTTGTGGTAGATTACAAACGTTCTGTTCTTAAACCAACATTGCAGTTTCAGTTTATTCATATCACACAGCGTTGAATTGAAAATATTTAAGTAACGGAAGTACTGCAGTTGAGAAATGTTAATTGTTGCCCATACAGGCAGGGCTATAAAACAATTATTACAATGTTAAATGGTATGTGAAGTGAATAAACATGTCATATAAACATGTCATATTTTTTCAGGCAGAAAAAAAATAAGACTAGTCTACATGTATATCCAAACAATGCAGCTTTCATCTACGTCAAACAACCAGACAATCTATTTCCTGCAACTTCATCAACAGAGCGTTGGACAATTAAACTAAACTAGCAATAACCCGTCAACATTGACAGGTTATTAATTATAGTTTGTTGTTTCTGTTACAAGTATTACAGATTGTACTATCACTACTGTGGTCATTTCATTGCAGGCAACCGTCATTAGATATTTGTAGTGAAAATTATATGGATGTATTAAGTATGAAGACATGGAGTAACCTTACCTAAATGACATGTGGAGCAGTGATAATGATCTAATGGACCGTAAATTGACTGAATAACTAACATTTCTTTTATGATAACATGTCTCGTAATTGTCGTGCATCTTTTAAAATCTTGCCCTGGTCGACTTACTGCCTCTGAGAAGCGACGGTCGACTTACTGCCTCTGAGAACAACGTTTGAAGTTTGACGAAACTCCAGTTCATGTACTGTTTATTAATTGTGTTGTTGGCTTCTTTCCATAATCAAACAGTTCATGCACACCTTCATTTGTGCACTTTTTATATTTCCGGGAGAGGTAATATAAGGGGAAACAATACAATTATTGTCTAACTTTCAACGACAGTTGCACCCCCTTAGCTGTGGTTGAAAGTTAATGTACTCTCTCGAAAATAGAAAAAGTGCACAAATGATGGTGTGCAAAATGTGACTGACCGACCGACAGACCGAAGTACTTACGGCGGGAATCATGGTATTGAATGATATTTTACCGAACTTCACTTCATAGAAAAGATCGCGTTTCTTACGTATGCAGTTTCCAAATAAAGTGAATTTGAGAAATTTCAACACATTCCAAAGGAGAATTAGAGATAAAAAAAATTTTTTTTAATTGTAAAATGCTGCAATTTGGAAATTGCGCTACCATATGTGAAGTTCACTGAGGAAAAAACCAGCTTGTGAATTCTGTATAGTTAGCAGATTTAGATAGCCATATTCTGATTGAGGAAATCGAATCACTAAAGCCAATTCTTCCCTTTTTCATACATTGGAAAGCCTTTGAAAATCATCCCAAAACTTCTTTATGTGATTAAGAGAGCTACTGGATTTCCAGATTTTATATTTATTATATTTATTATTATTACTTTTTGCTCAACGCATATTTTTGTACAATTCCGGTGACTGTGGTGTAAGCATTCGTGTGATCTTGCGGTAGTAGTTTCTGTACAAATTAGTTTTACGTCATGAGACTGCTAGTCACATACCCAATTTCATATTTATCGCCGCTTACGACATACTTGAGGACGTAGTAGTCCTATAATTGGACCCTTAGAGACCCCGGAGAATTATACTGGGTCCAGTAAATACAGCTATTCTACAAAATGAGGGATAGCCTACACATCAGATCATTATGTACGAAAATAGCCATGAAATATTGCGCCAGGTACACTTTACTGTTCGGAGTTGAATCCTAGACATGTAGCAAATACAAGAGAAAATCATTGGAGGTGTGGTGAGTTGGGACTTAATTCTAGTATAAAGTACGTAGTGTACTGACTGAGATCAGCTGTGAAGGTATCTGAAGTTAATAGGTTTGGTGTGTAATTCAGATGACCTTACTTACTGCCACATTTTTATCTCAATCAAACTAATTCTTAATCAATATGAATGTTGGCTTTGTTAAGTGTCTAGGGTAATGCAAAAGTGAGTGTGTGGAATAACCTCAATACAAAACACATACCAACAAATATTAACTTCTAAGATAAAATCAACTAACTCCAGCAGTTAAGTTTTAAAATGAAAAATTTTCTGTTAAGCTTTATTGGTCCTGAGCCTAACTGTTCTTTTGGCCAGGACTTTAGTCATTGATAATCAGTGTGATGGAATTTTGTATATTTACAAATATGTATATGCAATTATTTACAAGCAATAGACCATGTGTCCATAATGCATGAAATCAATCTTCAACTGGGTATTTTTTTCTCTATCTAATTACTTGTTCCTTGAAGCTGGTAAGGGATATACATCATCCCAATTGTTCTCTTTATCACTCTTATGGACTCTGTTGTACTGTTTTTAGTTTTGGAGGAAAAGTTTATTCACTTGAGGAGATTGTCCTAGCAAATATGCAGTAATGATAAGTTGCTCCAGGCCAGATATCACTTATCTGTGCCTGGGATCCATAATGATTTCAGTCTATTTGGCCACACGCTTCAGGTCCTCTGGTCTGCAATCTCTCTCTTAACAGCTGTTGTCAGAGATGACTTGATCTAGTGCTGAATATTTCTGACAGCATCAGCCAAGTACCAGCAGGAAACCCCTGTCAAAGCAAGTATGATCCTGTCTTAATATCAAACTAATTCCCCCAATTTTACCTGTAAACATGCATGTAATAAAAAGAACATGGTCAGCTCATTCTGACAACCAAGCTTCTCCACTTTCATGTGATGGAACCAATAGTACCAGTTTTCTTTTTCATTTTTACCTTATGGAGACAACACCTGTCATTCCAGCCATACTTCACCATGCAATAAGATAGGTGTAATGTTTCAGCATGATCATCATATATATATATATATTGATAGTTCTCACTTTCTCAAATGGTCCATGGTATAATACATCAACAACTAGGCCATGCCCAAGGCTGCCATGGAACCATTTAGTTACAACCTTTTGTCATGGCCTTTTCTTATACACAACCAATTTTTCAAATTAAAAAAGTCAATAAAATCAATCTTACCACATAGAAAGGAAATAACACAGGTTACGACGAATAAGGCACTAGAGAATGGCACATATCTAGATCTGCCCACTGTTTCAGACTGCTTTCGGTCGATATAATTTATAAACCACAGCACAAGTCTGACATCGCTCCTGCTCTTATGAAAATCTTTTGAAACTGGCAACGAGCAGCGTACTATTTCGTTCAATTCAAATGCTTCGACCAATCGCCCAAAGCCTACTATATTTTGAATGAATTAAAAAAAATTGTATCCCATTTACTACGCGTTACTATCAACAACTAGATTCGTATAGATATTTTAGCCAATCACACCTCGGCTTGCTTTAAATTCCAGCCAATCTTTTACTCCGTACTATTTCAGCTTTCGTTCCTCTACGTGTTTTCAAAAACATCATGCCATTTTATCTAACAGATATGACCAGACCATGCCAGTTTCCCTATGTTTTATACCAATATTTTAGTATCTAATGGACCATTTTGATAATTTATTATATATTCCAAGTCCACTAGTCTTAAGGTACCCAATTATATGATTATCATGAGAACAAATAGCCCATTTAAAATTCTTGTCTTTTATCGATCTCAGTTGTTTATTTTTAACTTCCACTGTCCGCATCCTTTTTAACTGTTCTGTCAGGATTTCAGACGTAAACCAGTAGAATGTCATATTTCCAATAAGCATTAATCATGTTTTTTAAAACCTAACTCTCTTGTGTGTAGTGTTTTTTTTTCTTTTTTTTTTTGTCGATTTGAAAAAAAGCTAGTGCTTGTGGCCTTACACGCGTGATGGTAGTAATTGTGTATCGCGCGACTGTGGTAGTATTGCCTGCGTCCCTGCTTTCAGCCCTCCCTTCTCTCTATCCTAATTTCATCTGTCTTTTTATCACGCAGTGTATAAAATAAAATGAATGGGATTTTAATCTAGGTCATCTAGAAATACAGTACACGTTTTTATTGTAGAGAGCGTGTAGTGACGTAGTATGCTTTTACTATCAACGTGAAACGTTACACTTTGCAGACGAAGTAGAAAACAAGGGGATTTTGTACGCCATTGTGACAGCACTGTACTTTTACCATTTCTCTTTTCTTTTATTAAATTTATTTGTTAGGCTTTACATTTACCTTTTAATTTATATATGTGGATTTAGAATGTCTCACGACAAATTCTCCCCTCTTAAAACAGACGTTATATGTCAGTCTATAATTCTATATACACATAGAGAAATTTATTATTATTTCTGGGGTTTACGGTGATTCTCATCACACGGATGGCGGCTTAAAAAATCCGCTCCCAAATTTGTTTTTCCAGATATATACTCAATGCTAAAATTATATGGAGCCAAAAGTAAGGACCATCGGAGTAACCTAGAGTTTTCATGCCTAGCCTGCGCTAGAAACGACAAGGGTTTGTGATCCGTTTGCAACTTAAATGCCTTCCCATACAGATAAATATTGAATTTCTTTATCGCCCATATTACTGCAAGACATTCTTTTTCGCTAGTTGAGTAGTTGGTTTCAGCTTTATTCAACTTTCTGCTAGCATATGCCACTGGGCTTAATTCCCCATCCAATGCATCTGATTTCTGTAGCAGAGTTGCACCTAACCCAATATTACTGGCATCCGTCCTTACAATGAATTCTTGACTTAAGTCAGGTAATTTCAAAATAGGTTTGCTTGTGAGCTTTTCCTTCAATTCCTGGTAAGCCATTTCACATTGTGGTGTCCATGTAATTCGATCTGGATTTCCTTACGTGTCAAATCAGTTAACGGTGCACATATGGAATTAAAGTTTTTGATATACTTTTGGTAGAAACCACATAATGAGACAAAGGATCTCACGTCTTTCTTGGTTTGTGGTCTCGGGGCTTTCTTTAGTTTCTCTAAATTCTTTGGGTCAGGGGTCATGTTTCCCTGATAAACTGTGTGTCCCAAGAATTCCAATTCTTTACATCCAACGCAACATTTGGTTGGTCGGGCTGTTAAATTCGCTTCCCTAAGTCGATTAAACAGCATGTTCAGAGAGTCAATGTGTTCCTCAAATGTTTCTGTTGCTATAAGGATATCATCCATGAAATTTGTGATACATGGATTATTCAGAGGGTCCAATAATTTTCTCATCATTCTAGAGAAGACACTAGGCGCATTCTTCAATCCAAATGGCAATCTATTAAACTCATAGTGTCCTTCTGAGGTACTAAAAGCTAGGTATGGTCTAACCTCAGGCTTTACTGGAATCTGATAGTATCCTTTACTCAGATCCACTTTTGAGAAATATTTAGCTTTATTTAGCCTGGCAAACAACTGATTTGTATCCGGCAATGGATCCACCTGTCCTTCTGTAATAGCATTCAGTCTCCTGTAATCTATACAGAGTCTATGTTCTCCAGAGGGCTTCCTTAAGAGTACAACACCGGAACTATACGAAGATTCACTGTGCGAAATAATTCCTTCCTTCAACAAATAGTCTATCTCTTCCTTCAAAGCTTTCTCCTTAGCAAAAGGAATCGAATATGGTTTCATACAGACAGGTGTGGGGTCTATCAGTTTCATATCATATTCCAATAAGATTGTATGCCCTGGTCGGTCTGTTAACACCTCTGTATGATTATCTAGAACCTGTTGCACTCTCTCTTTCTGAGTTTTCGTTAAATGTGTACTGATTTTCACCTGTGCCGCTGTCTCACAGGGGTGTAATGGATATTCAAATGATGAAAGTGGTTCCTTTTTCATCTCCATGGCAATGGACAAGGTCAACAAGTGTGTCTCTTCCTGATGTTCTCTTTCCAAATATTTCTTCAGGAGATTCACATGATAGATTTTTTCTTTCCCCTTCTTATCTATCTTATAATTTGTTCTAGACACCTTCTCTAGAACTGTATATGGACCTTGCCATCCAATTTGTAACTTATTCTGACTACCGGGGAGAAGAAGCAGTACCTTCTCTCCCACAGCCAAATCTCTGTCTTTAGCCTTCCTGTTATAATAGGCAGCATGTTTCTTCCTGGCTTGTTTCAAATTTTCATTGGCAAGTTTCCAGCCAGTTTTTAAACGAGTGGTCAGCTCATTCACATATTGGTATGAGGATGTAATATTTTCCTCTGCCTTTTCATCAGTCCACGTTCTTAACAGAGCTTCGAGTGGACCTTTTATTGGCCTTCCAAACAATAATGTTGCCGGGGCCATACCGGTTGAACTATGGGGTACCTCCCGATAAGCAAAGAGGGCGGCGTGCAGGTACTGGTCCCATGTATCTGGTTTTTCGTGTGCCAACTTTCTCAGGATCGACATCAACGTGCCATTAAATCTTTCCACTTGGCCGTTCCCTTGGGGATGGTACACACTACAATGGAAGTGTTTGGCCTGGAAGATCCTGAAAACTTCTTCAGTTAGTTTCCCCTTGAACTGAGAGCCATTATCAGTCAAGATTTGATTGGGAAAGCCTAACCTTGTGAAAATTGTGAGCAATGCCTCTGCCACATGTTTAGAATCAATCGATGACAGGGCTACCGCCTCTCCCCACATAGAACAAGTGTCCACCAGAGTCAGAATGTAGCTGTTCCTTCTCTTGGTTCGGGTGAGAGGTCCCCCAAGATCCACGGCAACTCTCTCAAAGGGTGTTCCCACTATGGGCATTTCCCCCAGAGTTGCTGGTGCAGTCCAATGTTTAGGTGCTACTCGTTGGCACTCTGGACAGGATTTTACATATCGTTTGATATCTTCAGTTATTCCTGGCCAGAAATAGTGACAAGCTATACGCTGTCCTGTTGCGCTGATCCCCATATGACCACTGAAGGGAATCGCATGCCCTAGTTCCAACACTTTAGTCCTATATGAAGTGGGAAGGACCAGCTGTCCGTGACCATTGGATTCAGATCCAGCCTTCCTATATATCAGCTTGTTCTTCATATAAAATTCTCCCTTGCCTGGAGGTGTATGAGATTTGGGCAACTTCTTGAAACACGGCTTGAGTGTTTTGTCCTCCGCCTGTGCCTTCCTCATCTCATCTGGATGAGTATTTATTGGATTATCCTCCTCCTTTTTAGACTGTGATCTGGTCTGCACTGTTGCCAATATCACAGGTCTCTTGGGATTCCCCAAGAAGACATATCTACACCCCAATATCAGAGGGTAGATTGGCTCATTTATCACTGCTGCTTTTATGATTCCTTCCACATATCGCGTTTTCACCTTTATCCGGGCGACGGGAAGTGTCATGGTAGCTACATCCTTGGTTGCAGTTTGAATCTCCACTGTTTCTGTGGTGTATTGATCTGCCTGCACCAGGTGAGAACTCACAACGGAATCGTAATCTAAACCGGTATCATATAAACACCTTATGGTGACACCATTACAGATGACATCTTCACACACTGGGGGGTGGTATGGTTCCTGTAGTTCTTCAGGTTTGACCTTTTTTCCCTTTTTCCCAGATGTCATAGCAGCACAATGAGGAGGTTTCCTTCTACAATGGTCAGTGTCATGATTGTTCATCTTACAATTCTTACACCACCTCTTTCCTTGGTTGAAAGATTTTCTTTCATCATATTTCCTTTCATCGAATTGTGGGGTTTTATTTTTATTGTCATACCGTGGCCTATCAAACTGGTGCTTACCTTTGTTTTGATCTCTAGGATCAAATTTATTAAAGTTCTGTGATGCCTTAAAATTATCTACCTGTTTCTTTCTATTACCTGATACCTCTGCCTGAGCTGCTTGATACCTTTCAGCAACATTTAGCAACTCACCCAGTCTCTCTGCACCTTGTTCCATGAGAAACTTTCTCAGGTCTGGAGCCATGGACTCTCTTAATTGCTCTATCATGATCATCTCTTTAAGATCTTGGGTCTTCCCCAGAGCAGTCCATCTCTCCAAATAGGTTTCCAGTCTGGCAGAGAATTGGTGGTATGTCTCCCCAGACAACAGCTTGGCATTTCTAAACTTCTTACGATAAAATTCACCATTCTTTTCATACCTCAATAACAAAGCCTGCTTTAGCATGTCATAATTTTCTTGGTCATCTCTGTTCATTTTGGCAAAAACTTCATAAGCTGTCCCACGAAGCCCTTGTGATAACTTTAAGCTCCACCTTTCTCTCTCTAACCCATACGTGGTAGCTAATAGTTCATATCTATTTAGATAGCTCTCAATGTCATCGTCTTTCTCAACAAAATGATCTAAATGAAAGTTCATAGCTGAGGTTGAGGCTCCCTGACTAACAGTAGCATCGGAGGCGAAGGGACTGGCACCATTTTCAGGAGCATGGCCTTGTAATTCCAGCTCCCTTAGTCGTAACTCATGTTCCCTTTGTAATCTTTTCTCCTCCTTTTCAGCTTCCCTCTCTGCAGCCAATCTTTTGTCTTCCCTTTCAGCAGCTAATCTTTTGTCTTCTCTTTCTGCCTCCAATTTCTTAGCCTCAGCCTCAAATTGTAACCTCTTAATTTCCTTTTCAGCCTCTAACTTTCTTTCGGCTTCAAACCTTCTTTCTTCGCGTTCAATAAATTTGTCACATTCAGTAGTGACATAAGTAATCATAACTTGCCCGTCCAATCCTAACACTTTTGCAGTCTGTACAGCGGCAGATCTAAATTTGGCCAAGTCAGCCATTCTAACTCAAGTAGATCTACTAAGGTTCTAAGACAATTCTACTTTAATTAAGGTAATTATTAACTAATTATTACTGGTGGAACAACCTATCACTGCAAAATCTCCTCTTACTTATTGATACTCTCTTAGTGATGTTCCTAACCTCAATTAAGACCAGTAATACAATCTTGAATTTATATCCTACTGCTAATTTTTATTCCTGGAGTTAGTTAATATATGTTGTATGAGATTCCTAAATATATCAACTACAAATCCCGGACGAGCCCCCAATTAATGTGGTGAGTTGGGACTTAATTCTAGTATAAAGTACGTAGTGTACTGACTGAGATCAGCTGTGAAGGTATCTGAAGTTAATAGGTTTGGTGTGTAATTCAGATGACCTTACTTACTGCCACATTTTTATCTCAATCAAACTAATTCTTAATCAATATGAATGTTGGCTTTGTTAAGTGTCTAGGGTAATGCAAAAGTGAGTGTGTGGAATAACCTCAATACAAAACATATACCAACAAATATTAACTTCTAAGATAAAATCAACTAACTCCAGCGGTTAAGTTTTAAAATGAAAAATTTTCTGTTAAGCTTTATTGGTCCTGAGCCTAACTGTTCTTTTGGCCAGGACTTTAGTCATTGATAATCAGTGTGATGGAATTTTGTATATTTACAAATATGTATATGCAATTATTTACAAGCAATAGACCATGTGTCCATAATGCATGAAATCAATCTTCAACTGGGTATTTTTTTCTCTATCTAATTACTTGTTCCTTGAAGCTGGTAAGGGATATACATCATCCCAATTGTTCTCTTTATCACTCTTATGGACTCTGTTGTACTGTTTTTAGTTTTGGAGGAAAAGTTTATTCACTTGAGGAGATTGTCCTAGCAAATATGCAGTAATGATAAGTTGCTCCAGGCCAGATATCACTTATCTGTGCCTGGGATCCATAATGATTTCAGTCTATTTGGCCACACGCTTCAGGTCCTCTGGTCTGCAATCTCTCTCTTAACAGCTGTTGTCAGAGATGACTTGATCTAGTGCTGAATATTTCTGACAGCATCAGCCAAGTACCAGCAGGAAACCCCTGTCAAAGCAAGTATGATCCTGTCTTAATATCAAACTAATTCCCCCAATTTTACCTGTAAACATGCATGTAATAAAAAGAACATGGTCAGCTCATTCTGACAACCAAGCTTCTCCACTTTCATGTGATGGAACCAATAGTACCAGTTTTCTTTTTCATTTTTACCTTATGGAGACAACACCTGTCATTCCAGCCATACTTCACCATGCAATAAGATAGGTGTAATGTTTCAGCATGATCATCATATATATATATATATATATGATAGTTCTCACTTTCTCAAATGGTCCATGGTATAATACATCAACAACTAGGCCATGCCCAAGCCTGCCATGGAACCATTTAGTTACAACCTTTTGTCATGGCCTTTTCTTATACACAACCAATTTTTCAAATTAAAAAAGTCAATAAAATCAATCTTACCACATAGAAAGGAAATAACACAGGTTACGACGAATAAGGCACTAGAGAATGGCACATATCTAGATCTGCCCACTGTTTCAGACTGCTTTCGGTCGATATAATTTATAAACCACAGCACAAGTCTGACATCGCTCCTGCTCTTATGAAAATCTTTTGAAACTGGCAACGAGCAGCGTACTATTTCGTTCAATTCAAATGCTTCGACCAATCGCCCAAAGCCTACTATATTTTGAATGAATTAAAAAAAATTGTATCCCATTTACTACGCGTTACTATCAACAACTAGATTCGTATAGATATTTTAGCCAATCACACCTCGGCTTGCTTTAAATTCCAGCCAATCTTTTACTCCGTACTATTTCAGCTTTCGTTCCTCTACGTGTTTTCAAAAACATCATGCCATTTTATCTAACAGATATGACCAGACCATGCCAGTTTCCCTATGTTTTATACCAATATTTTAGTATCTAATGGACCATTTTGATAATTTATTATATATTCCAAGTCCACTAGTCTTAAGGTACCCAATTATATGATTATCATGAGAACAAATAGCCCATTTAAAATTCTTGTCTTTTATCGATCTCAGTTGTTTATTTTTAACTTCCACTGTCCGCATCCTTTTTAACTGTTCTGTCAGGATTTCAGACGTAAACCAGTAGAATGTCATATTTCCAATAAGCATTAATCATGTTTTTTAAAACCTAACTCTCTTGTGTGTAGTGTTTTTTTTTTTTTTTCTGTCGATTTGAAAAAAAGCTAGTGCTTGTGGCCTTACACGCGTGATGGTAGTAATTGTGTATCGCGCGACTGTGGTAGTATTGCCTGCGTCCCTGCTTTCAGCCCTCCCTTCTCTCTATCCTAATTTCATCTGTCTTTTTATCACGCAGTGTATAAAATAAAATGAATGGGATTTTAATCTAGGTCATCTAGAAATACAGTACACGTTTTTATTGTAGAGAGCGTGTAGTGACGTAGTATGCTTTTACTATCAACGTGAAACGTTACACTTTGCAGACGAAGTAGAAAACAAGGGGATTTTGTACGCCATTGTGACAGCACTGTACTTTTACCATTTCTCTTTTCTTTTATTAAATTTATTTGTTAGGCTTTACATTTACCTTTTAATTTATATATGTGTATTTAGAATGTCTCACGACAAATTCTCCCCTCTTAAAACAGACGTTATATGTCAGTCTATAATTCTATATACACATAGAGAAATTTATTATTATTTCTGGGGTTTACGGTGATTCTCATCACACGGATGGCGGCTTAAAAAATCCGCTCCCAAATTTGTTTTTCCAGATATATACTCAATGCTAAAATTATATGGAGCCAAAAGTAAGGACCATCGGAGTAACCTAGAGTTTTCATGCCTAGCCTGCGCTAGAAACGACAAGGGTTTGTGATCCGTTTGCAACTTAAATGCCTTCCCATACAGATAAATATTGAATTTCTTTATCGCCCATATTACTGCAAGACATTCTTTTTCGCTAGTTGAGTAGTTGGTTTCAGCTTTATTCAACTTTCTGCTAGCATATGCCACTGGGCTTAATTCCCCATCCAATGCATCTGATCTCTGTAGCAGAGTTGCACCTAACCCAATATTACTGGCATCCGTTCTTACAATGAATTCTTGACTTAAGTCAGGTAATTTCAAAATAGGTTTGCTTGTGAGCTTTTCCTTCAATTCCTGGTAAGCCATTTCACATTGTGGTGTCCATGTAATTCGATCTGGATTTCCCTTACGTGTCAAATCAGTTAACGGTGCACATATGGAATTAAAGTTTTTGATATACTTTTGGTAGAAACCACATAATGAGACAAAGGATCTCACGTCTTTTTTGGTTTGTGGTCTCGGGGCTTTCTTTAGTTTCTCTAAATTCTTTGGGTCAGGGGTCATGTTTCCCTGATAAACTGTGTGTCCCAAGAATTCCAATTCTTTACATCCAACGCAACATTTGGTTGGTCGGGCTGTTAAATTCGCTTCCCTAAGTCGATTAAACAGCATGTTCAGAGAGTCAATGTGTTCCTCAAATGTTTCTGTTGCTATAAGGATATCATCCATGAAATTTGTGATACATGGATTATTCAGAGGGTCCAATAATTTTCTCATCATTCTAGAGAAGACACTAGGCGCATTCTTCAATCCAAATGGCAATCTATTAAACTCATAGTGTCCTTCTGAGGTACTAAAAGCTAGGTATGGTCTAACCTCAGGCTTTACTGGAATCTGATAGTATCCTTTACTCAGATCCACTTTTGAGAAATATTTAGCTTTATTTAGCCTGGCAAACAACTGATTTGTATCCGGCAATGGATCCACCTGTCCTTCTGTAATAGCATTCAGTCTCCTGTAATCTATACAGAGTCTATGTTCTCCAGAGGGCTTCCTTAAGAGTACAACACCGGAACTATATGAAGATTCACTGTGCGAAATAATTCCTTCCTTCAACAAATAGTCTATCTCTTCCTTCAAAGCTTTCTCCTTAGCAAAAGGAATCGAATATGGTTTCATACAGACAGGTGTGGGGTCTATAAGTTTCATATCATATTCCAATAAGTTTGTATGCCCTGGTCGGTCTGTTAACACCTCTGTATGAGTATCTAGAACCTGTTGCACTCTCTCTTTCTGAGTTTTCGTTAAATGTGTACTGATTTTCACCTGTGCCGCTGTCTCACAGGGGTGTAATGGATATTCAAATGATGAAAGTGGTTCCTTTTTCATCTCCATGGCAATGGACAATGTCAACAAGTGTGTCTCTTCCTGATGTTCTCTTTCCAAATATTTCTTCAGGAGATTCACATGATAGATTTTTTCTTTCCCCTTCTTATCTATCTTATAATTGGTTCTAGACACCTTCTCTAGAACTGTATATGGACCTTGCCATCCAATTTGTAACTTATTCTGACTACCGGGGAGAAGAAGCAGTACCTTCTCTCCCACAGCCAAATCTCTGTCTTTAGCCTTCCTGTTATAATAGGCAGCATGTTTCTTCCTGGCTTGTTTCAAATTTTCATTGGCAAGTTTCCAGCCAGTTTTTAAACGAGTGGTCAGCTCATTCACATATTGGTATGAGGATGTAATATTTTCCTCTGCTTTTTCATCAGTCCACGTTCTTAACAGAGCTTCGAGTGGACCTTTTATTGGCCTTCCAAACAATAATGTTGCCGGGGCCATACCGGTTGAACTATGGGGTACCTCCCGATAAGCAAAGAGGGCGGCGGGCAGGTACTGGTCCCATGTATCTGGTTTTTCGTGTGCCAACTTTCTCAGGATCGACATCAACGTGCCATTAAATCTTTCCACTTGGCCGTTCCCTTGGGGGTGGTACACACTACAATGGAAGTGTTTGGCCTGGAAGATCCTGAAAACTTCTTCAGTTAGTTTCCCCTTGAACTGAGAGCCATTATCAGTCAAGATTTGATTGGGAAAGCCTAACCTTGTGAAAATTGTGAGCAATGCCTCTGCCACATGTTTAGAATCAATCGATGACAGGGCTACCGCCTCTCCCCACATAGAACAAGTGTCCACCAGAGTCAGAATGTAGCTGTTCCTTCTCTTGGTTCGAGTGAGAGGTCCCACAAGATCCACGGCAACTCTCTCAAAGGGTGTTCCCACTATGGGCATTTCTCCCAGAGTTGCTGGTGCAGTCCAATGTTTAGGTGCTACTCGTTGGCACTCTGGACAGGATTTTACATATCGTTTGATATCTTCAGTTATTCCTGGCCAGAAATAGTGACAAGCTATACGCTGTCCTGTTGCGCTGATCCCCATATGACCACTGAAGGGAATCGCATGCCCTAGTTCCAACACTTTAGTCCTATATGAAGTGGGAAGGACCAGCTGTCCGTGACCATTGGATTCAGATCCAGCCTTCCTATATATCAGCTTGTTCTTCATATAAAATTCTCCCTTGCCTGGAGGTGTATGAGATTTGGGCAACTTCTTGAAACACGGCTTGAGTGTTTTGTCCTCCGCCTGTGCCTTCCTCATCTCATCTGGATGAGTATTTATTGGAATACCCTCCTCCTTTTTAGACTGTGATCTGGTCTGCACTGTTGCCAGTATCACAGGTCTCTTGGGATTCCCCAAGAAGACATATCTACACCCCAATATCAGAGGGTAGATTGGCTCATTTATCACTGCTGCTTTTATGATTCCTTCCACATATCGCGTTTTCCCCTTTATCCGAGCGACGGGAAGTGTCATGGTAGCTACATCTTTGGTTGCAGTTTGAATCTCCACTGTTTCTGTGGTGTATTGATCTGCCTGCACCAGGTGAGAACTCACAACGGAATCATAATCTAGACCTGTATCATATAAACACCTTATGGTGACACCATTACAGATTACATCTTCACACACTGGGGGGTGGTATGGTTCCTGTAGTTCTTCAGGTTTGACCTTTTTTCCCTTTTTCCCAGATGTCATAGCAGCACAATGAGGAGGTTTCCTTCTACAATGGTCAGTGTCATGATTGTTCATCTTACAATTCTTACACCACCTCTTTCCTTGGTTGAAAGATTTTCTTTCATCATATTTCCTTTCATCGAATTGTGGGGTTTTATTTTTATTGTCATACCGTGGCCTATCAAACTGGTGCTTACCTTTGTTTTGATCTCTAGGATCAAATTTATTAAAGTTCTGTGATGCCTTAAAATTATCTACCTGTTTCTTTCTATTACCTGATACCTCTGCCTGAGCTGCTTGATACCTTTCAGCAACATTTAGCAACTCACCCAGTCTCTCTGCACCTTGTTCCATGAGAAACTTTCTCAGGTCTGGAGCCATGGACTCTCTTAATTGCTCTATCATGATCATCTCTTTAAGATCTTGGGTCTTCCCCAGAGCAGTCCATCTCTCCAAATAGGTTTCCAGTCTGGCAGAGAATTGGTGGTATGTCTCCCCAGACAACAGCTTGGCATTTCTAAACTTCTTACGATAAAATTCACCATTCTTTTCATACCTCAATAACAAAGCCTGCTTTAGCATGTCATAATTTTCTTGGTCATCTCTGTTCATTTTGGCAAAAACTTCATAAGCTGCCCCACGAAGCCCTTGTGATAACTTTAAGCTCCACCTTTCTCTCTCTAACCCATACGTGGTAGCTAATAGTTCATATCTATTTAGATAGCTCTCAATGTCATCGTCTTTCTCAACAAAATGATCTAAATGAAAGTTCATAGCTGAGGTTGAGGCTCCCTGACTAACAGTAGCATCGGAGGCGAAGGGACTGGCACCATTTTCAGGAGCATGGCCTTGTAATTCCAGCTCCCTTAGTCGTAACTCATGTTCCCTTTGTAATCTTTTCTCCTCCTTTTCAGCTTCCCTCTCTGCAGCCAATCTTTTGTCTTCCCTTTCAGCAGCTAATCTTTTGTCTTCTCTTTCTGCCTCCAATTTCTTAGCCTCAGCCTCAAATTGTAACCTCTTAATTTCCTTTTCAGCCTCTAACTTTCTTTCAGCCTCTTTTTCTAATCTTCTTTCTTCGCGTTCAATAAATTTGTCACATTCAGTAGTGACATAAGTAATCATAACTTGCCCGTCCAATCCTAACACTTTTGCAGTCTGTACAGCGGCAGATCTAAATTTGGCCAAGTCAGCCATTCTAACTCAAGTAGATCTACTAAGGTTCTAAGACAATTCTACTTTAATTAAGGTAATTATTAACTAATTATTACTGGTGGAACAACCTATCACTGCAAAATCTCCTCTTACTTATTGATACTCTCTTAGTGATGTTCCTAACCTCAATTAAGACCAGTAATACAATCTTGAATTTATATCCTACTGCTAATTTTTATTCCTGGAGTTAGTTAATATATGTTGTATGAGATTCCTAAATATATCAACTACAAATCCCGGACGAGCCCCCAATTAATGTGGTGAGTTGGGACTTAATTCTAGTATAAAGTACGTAGTGTACTGACTGAGATCAGCTGTGAAGGTATCTGAAGTTAATAGGTTTGGTGTGTAATTCAGATGACCTTACTTACTGCCACATTTTTATCTCAATCAAACTAATTCTTAATCAATATGAATGTTGGCTTTGTTAAGTGTCTAGGGTAATGCAAAAGTGAGTGTGTGGAATAACCTCAATACAAAACATATACCAACAAATATTAACTTCTAAGATAAAATCAACTAACTCCAGCGGTTAAGTTTTAAAATGAAAAATTTTCTGTTAAGCTTTATTGGTCCTGAGCCTAACTGTTCTTTTGGCCAGGACTTTAGTCATTGATAATCAGTGTGATGGAATTTTGTATATTTACAAATATGTATATGCAATTATTTACAAGCAATAGACCATGTGTCCATAATGCATGAAATCAATCTTCAACTGGGTATTTTTTTCTCTATCTAATTACTTGTTCCTTGAAGCTGGTAAGGGATATACATCATCCCAATTGTTCTCTTTATCACTCTTATGGACTCTGTTGTACTGTTTTTAGTTTTGGAGGAAAAGTTTATTCACTTGAGGAGATTGTCCTAGCAAATATGCAGTAATGATAAGTTGCTCCAGGCCAGATATCACTTATCTGTGCCTGGGATCCATAATGATTTCAGTCTATTTGGCCACACGCTTCAGGTCCTCTGGTCTGCAATCTCTCTCTTAACAGCTGTTGTCAGAGATGACTTGATCTAGTGCTGAATATTTCTGACAGCATCAGCCAAGTACCAGCAGGAAACCCCTGTCAAAGCAAGTATGATCCTGTCTTAATATCAAACTAATTCCCCCAATTTTACCTGTAAACATGCATGTAATAAAAAGAACATGGTCAGCTCATTCTGACAACCAAGCTTCTCCACTTTCATGTGATGGAACCAATAGTACCAGTTTTCTTTTTCATTTTTACCTTATGGAGACAACACCTGTCATTCCAGCCATACTTCACCATGCAATAAGATAGGTGTAATGTTTCAGCATGATCATCATATATATATATATATATATATATATATATATATATATATATATATATATATATATATATATATATATATATTGATAGTTCTCACTTTCTCAAATGGTCCATGGTATAATACATCAACAACTAGGCCATGCCCAAGCCTGCCATGGAACCATTTAGTTACAACCTTTTGTCATGGCCTTTTCTTATACACAACCAATTTTTCAAATTAAAAAAGTCAATAAAATCAATCTTACCACATAGAAAGGAAATAACACAGGTTACGACGAATAAGGCACTAGAGAATGGTACATATCTAGATCTGCCCACTGTTTCAGACTGCTTTCGGTCGATATAATTTATAAACCACAGCACAAGTCTGACATCGCTCCTGCTCTTATGAAAATCTTTTGAAACTGGCAACGAGCAGCATACTATTTCGTTCAATTCAAATGCTTCGACCAATCGCCCAAAGCCTACTATATTTTGAATGAATTAAAAAAAATTGTATCCCATTTACTACGCGTTACTATCAACAACTAGATTCGTGTAGATATTTTAGCCAATCACACCTCGGCTTGCTTTAAATTCCAGCCAATCTTTTACTCCGTACTATTTCAGCTTTCGTTCCTCTACGTGTTTTCAAAAACATCATGCCATTTTATCTAACAGATATGACCAGACCATGCCAGTTTCCCTATGTTTTATACCAATATTTTAGTATCTAATGGACCATTTTGATAATTTATTATATATTCCAAGTCCACTAGTCTTAAGGTACCCAATTATATGATTATCATGAGAACAAATAGCCCATTTAAAATTCTTGTCTTTTATCGATCTCAGTTGTTTATTTTTAACTTCCACTGTCCGCATCCTTTTTAACTGTTCTGTCAGGATTTCAGACGTAAACCAGTAGAATGTCATATTTCCAATAAGCATTAATCATGTTTTTTAAAACCTAACTCTCTTGTGTGTAGTGTTTTTTTTTTTCTGTAGATTTGAAAAAAAGCTAGTGCTTGTGGCCTTACACGCGTGATGGTAGTAATTGTGTATCGCGCGACTGTGGTAGTATTGCCTGCGTCCCTGCTTTCAGCCCTCCCTTCTCTCTATCCTAATTTCATCTGTCTTTTTATCACGCAGTGTATAAAATAAAATGAATGGGATTTTAATCTAGGTCATCTAGAAATACAGTACACGTTTTTATTGTAGAGAGCGTGTAGTGACGTAGTATGCTTTTACTATCAACGTGAAACGTTACACTTTGCAGACGAAGTAGAAAACAAGGGGATTTTGTACGCCATTGTGACAGCACTGTACTTTTACCATTTCTCTTTTCTTTTATTAAATTTATTTGTTAGGCTTTACATTTACCTTTTAATTTATATATGTGTATTTAGAATGTCTCACGACAGGAGGCAATAGAGAAGTGGTTCTTCTGAGGAATGTTGAGAATCCTATAGACAGCTATATTAACAAGTGAAGAATTCTTCAGAATGTTATTGAACAAAGATATGTAAATAAAAGAAAAATCAGTCTGTCTTCATTGAGCACTCCAGAACATCTCAACCATGTGTAAAATAGAGGCAGAGGTAAGTAGAAGATAACAGAATGGATATCAGCCTGATACATGGAAATGGAAAAATATCAAGAATAGAAGTGCAGGAAGTGACAGAACGGGGCGACCCCTCTCAATCTCTGTTTCACTCCGGCAGTAATGTGGTACTGATTTTATTGAGTGCTTTCAATTGTCACACTTTCTTTCTTTTTTTTCTATACTATATAGCAGATAGTTTATGTTTTCAAGTATTCTTTCACTACTTTCAGTACATTGTGTTTTGTCTGGTATCTGACACTCCTTGCGGATAATAAACACCTCACATTTGCAAGGAGAGTTAGAGATAATATTAGGAGAGGCAGGTTGGTAAAATTCCCTTGTACCAAGCTTGGCCGTGGCAGATTAACATGTACATCGCCCAGCGCTATCTGCCTAATCACCGATAAGACGGGTGCGCGTATCACCAAAGCTTGGAATACGGGGAAACAACTGATGGACAGACACAGAAAAGAGATTACTTTCTGATAAAGTAATGAATTGTTACTTTTGGAACACGTTGTCATATGAGGTTAACGACATGTTCGCAAGTCTGTACACACGGCATCGTATGACTTACTGCCACATATGGTATTACGTGACCTTTTGCTTTACGCACCTTATTTCACGTGGAATATTTTGAAAGTACCACACCCTACCCAGCCTGTTTGAAAATGATTGGAGCGTTTATTTAACTCCATAAACAACAGATGCGTGGGAGACCGGGAATATAACCTGACACGTTTCAGTGTTATTCCACTGTGAAGATCGCTTGCCAAGATACCAGACCTTGCTAGAGTGAAGCCTAGAATTCAGAATTCCTTCTTAACATACCGGGCACCTTTTATTGCAGAATTTTGGACGGACTTTCATAGCCGAGGAAATCTCTTTCATATTAAATAAGGAAACCAGGACTGAGGAAACTGAAGGACCACACACGAAAGTCAGAAAGGGAGCTTATTAAATTAACGACACCACAGACGCGTGTAAGAGGCCGATTCCAGTCTCTTTTATTCATCTGAGCAAAAAGTCTGTTAGCCAGGATTGGCTTATTGGTGGTACCAGCAGAAAGTACTATCTCTGGAACCAAGTGACTGACGTTGCGCGAGACGCCATCATACGAGGGTCTTATAGACAGACGCAGGACCAGCTTGGCCGTTATTCCTTGACGTTCTAGGAACGTGCGGCGCCTTTAACCTTGACCAGCGACGAGTAAGAGCAGCGTAAGCAGAACCCATCAGCGGGAGCAGAAACTACTATTGGCAGCTAAGTGAAAAATATACGCTGCCAAAGGGAACTTCCTTCATAAGAATTCTATCATCTATCACTGATGAATCCTTTCTTTTGAACTGTTCAAATTATTTTCAAACTGTTAAAACTTAAGTGATTATTAAATTTTTTTATTTGTAGTTATACAAATTTAACTTCGATTTAATCATTTTAAAGTTACTGAATGTTTGTCTCAGTCAATTTACTACACACACTCTAAACAGAGCTATACCAGAACAGTAAGAATTCCACTGAGTAAATCAGGGGTGAGGGCTTGAATGAGCTGAAATTAATAAGTGCTTAATTCCTTCACAAATGTTGTCGGCAGATTCTAGAATTAACGTGCTCAGCCAAAGCAGCATTGGTTTCGCTTATCTGAATATCTTGTGAAGACTCCCTTTGTAACTGAAGTGTCATCACCCTTCTATCTACATCTCTTCAAACACTTCCTCAACACTGATTATCTCATCATCATTAGTTGCCATCTCCACAACGAAGGTTGGCTGTAATGGATCTCCAACGTCTTCTGTCTCTTGTCTTGGTGGTGCACTCTGATAGACTCTTTCCTGTCCATCTCTTGATGTTATCTTCTGTTATGGTCTTCTGCAAGGTGTTATGCCTTTTTATGTGGCCAAAGTATTTTAGCTGCCGAACTTTGACCTCCCAAGAGCCTCAATTCTTTCTTCCAAATGCTTATTCATCGTCCATGTTTCTGCACCATACAGAAATGCAGAATATATATAACACTTTATGATTCTCAGTTTTAATTTGTGAGATAACTGTTTAGATGTCAATATATGTTTCATGTTGTTGAATGTAGCTTTGGCCATTCCTATTCTCTTCTTGATTTCTGTTTCACATCTGCCATCTTCTGTTATTATATGACCAAGATATACGTAGCTCTTGACTTGTTCCAGGATTTTCCCATTTACGCTTATCTTTAATGTGGGTTTATCGTCTGTTTTGCTATTTATCATAGTTTTTGTTTTCTCAATATTAATGTCGAGTCCATATTCATGATTTATACTGTTCACTTGCTTCACTAGTTCTTGTAACTCCTGTTCGCTTTCAGCTAACAACACGGTATCATCTGCATATCTAAGGTTGTTTATTGACCTTCCACTGATGTTCAGTCCTGGTATTTCCTGTATCTGTTTGAAAATTTTTTCGGTGTATAAATTAAATAGGCAGGAGGACAGCACACAACCTTGTCTGACACCTCTTTTTATGTCTATGTATGGTGAATAATTCCTTCCCGATCTTACTGTGGCAGTTTGCTCCAAATAAAGGTTATCTACCCCCACAGAAACAGCATTTGCCTGTTAACATCTCATCCATAGGTCAACATTTCTTTTCCTCTTCCGCTCGTTTTTTGTGAATAATTTGTTTTATATCCATGTAATATTATTATATTATTATATTCACTTTAAAATATTATTATATAATGTAATGTATGTGAGAATGTACCCGCATACCACTGTACTTTAGAAATGTGAATCGTGAGAATGTACCCGCATACCAATGTACTTTAGAAATGCACAATATATTTAACATCATTAGAATCGAACTCATAGAGATCAATAGTGAGAAGTTGAATAAATGAAAAGTCAACCAGTATATATTAAGTGTGAAAACTTACGAAGACTTTTGTGTGTCTTCAGTCCATCAGAAGTCTGAGTCTACACGCTACGTGTCTGACGTCTAACCAGAA
The DNA here is from genome assembly GCA_024509875.1 of Oreohelix idahoensis. NCBI lineage: Eukaryota > Metazoa > Mollusca > Gastropoda > Stylommatophora > Oreohelicidae > Oreohelix > Oreohelix idahoensis. Next base: position 31,337 of record JAMPIV010003252.1, on the reverse strand, counting down.
ATAAGTTATAAAAAACGGACATTTGGCTAGCAGAATTCGCCATAGGACATTCTTCGTTCCTCACTTAAAAAGAGGAATATTTCTCACCCACACTCAAGAAGGTGGACGCAGCATTTTTTGTCACGTGCGCACAAGTTCAATACATAGTTATAACAAGTTCAAATCACTCGAAAGCTTACTACAGGAGTCAAGCTAAAGCTCACAGTTGATTATTCATATCAAGTTCAGCTCCATCGGAAGCGTACTATCTGAAGTCAAGCTAAAGAGCTCAAAAGTTGAATCTCATATTTATACCAAGTGCAACACACTCTTAGGCGCATTCTTTGGCGCAGACTCTAAAGTATATTTTATGAATCACGATTACATACGCAAGATAATGAGTCTACATATCACTAACATTTGGTGAAGATATCCAGTCTGGCCAGTACCTTCCGGAGATTAGACAACAGACATTTTCATACAACAACTATTAACTGTTGATCAACGCTACAGAGATATACTAACACAGTGAAGGGGTATATATATATATATATATATATATATATATATATATATATATATATATATATATATATATATATATATATATATATATATATATATATATATATATATATATATCGTCGACGGTCTCAGTAGGACACAAGTTTTCATCAGAACTTCCTTGACTTAGAGATACCCCACTCGACATAACACATAACAACTTGGAACATTATATGCATACATGCGAATCATCCTATCCGGGTGAAGCATTTAGAGACACATGGACTGTGTAGATTACTCACCATTTTGGTAACTCGTATCATATCACATCATCATCATTTCGCTTTACACAAGCTCATTCTTAATTAACTACTACTTAATTAACTACAATATTAATATCTCATCTGTGTGTTTTGTGTGAATCGTCTTCTACCATCATTACGTTCTAACCATTACTAACCCTATATGTGTAGATATTTAATTAATAAACTCAATAATCGTTTGATCATTATCTAGTTTGTTAATGTATCACTCGTGCTGTCGGTGTTAAATATTTGCATATAGGAAAATTTCTACACTCAGATGAGGTTGGAGGCTTTTTCTGTTACGGGATCTAAGGGCAGAAGCTAAACACTGTCCAGTGGAAAGCATTCGCATTCCCTTCTCCTTGTCCCTATCTCGAATAGAGCTTTATTCTTTCTTAACGAGCCATTTTCTAGAGACCTTTTACCTAATTTCTCATAGGTTATTCCTGGCAAAAACTACTGTCGTAGTTGCCCCAATGCTCACCACACGACAGAGACATAAACTGCTGCGTGTTGCTGCGTGTCTGCTTATGACATACCAATTAAGGTAAAGGTAAAGGTAAAGGAACCCGTTACACGCCCATTGAGGCATATTGGGAATATGGTGTTAGGCCCATATTATCTTGACCGTCGGCACACTAGGGGTGATGTGGTCGGCATCACGCCGGCCGCCTTAACCTTCCCAGAGTAGCTCTGGTACCCATTTGGGGCTGGGTCGACCCAGGAGCCGTTTGTGGCCTAAAAATTTTCCGCCTCATCTGGGGATCGAACCATAGACCACTGCGCTAGGAAGCCAGTGCACTAACCACTACGCTACCGCGGCTCCATATACCAATTAAGGCAGAAGAATATCCGAGTTTTTCATAGGAAAGATAGAGACAAAGAAAAGTGAAAGTTGTGTTTTAACAACTCATCGTTATTTTTAAAACGCATAAACAAAGGAGAGAGATTGAAGCTGCGGAGATAACGTGAGAAAAAAATTTGTGTTTTTAGTTGTCCATGCCTGTTTTTTAATTGTTCCCTGTACAGACAAACTAGAAGCTGGAAAGAACAAAGATGTAAGAGAGAACATTTATCACTGCAGAGACAGTAACATTGATTACGTGGAAAAGATAACACCCTACATCAAGGGTCGGCAACAGGGCGATCTTGATCCTTCGGTAGATCCCAAGGCATCATTTGGTTGATCTCTAAAGGATGGAAAGGGGAAAAGGGGGGGGGGGGGAAATTTGTAACCTAGGTAAATTTCGGACTAGCTCTCTCATCGGCAATTAATAGCTTGTTGTTCCCAGGTTTAAAGGCACTTTCACCGCCTTTCCTGGGAAACACCCACACGTTAGCTTAATAACATTCATTTTATTCGTGAACTGTATAGAATAGAAAGTGGTCTTTTCTTTGAAGTGAAGTTAACTTTTGGTAAAATGTTTAGTTTTAATCTTTCACCGCTCTGATGATGAGATGTAGGAAGCATACTGCTCGGCCGAGATAAAAGTTATATACAGGCTGGACATTCCAAACTCCAGATACTCTGAAACCTTCTAAAAGACACGATTTTTTCATGGTAGATCTTCACAGAGCTCAGTGTTTTTAAATTAGATCGCTACAGATCTTGGGATGCCTACCCCAGCTCTACATTGTTCATGTAGAAAGTTCAGTTCACGAAATATGTAAAGATAACACTAAATTATCTACAATACAAAATATTTTAAAACGTATAATTTTTATGGTCCGTATTTATATTATTACTGACAAGCTACGACAAGTAAAAATTCAATATGGAGTATAGAGGGGGCAGTACTCGGTAGTAGGTATCACGGCGGAAGTGAACTGTGCAACAGAGACTACATTTTGCCCGCCATTGTCTTCCAAGGAACATATCAAATCATGCATAATGAAGGTATGCTGAGAGGAAAAACGTGTATCAGGTAAAAACCCATCGACTTTATTTCCATTCAACGAGTCTGAACACTAGCACATGAAACAGTTGCCAGATACTTCAGAATTCCATTACGAGCTCCATTTCTGAAAGAATTTTAGAACTCATTAATCAAAAAGAACAAAATGTAGAAAGTTGAAAGAACTAGATTTTACACGACATTAGACCACTGTTGGAAAAGTCCCTAGAAAAATGAAAAGCGGAGTCTAGAGATCTAAGTTGTTTGGATAACCAAGCTGAGAAAAGCCGGTCCCGCGTTCGCGGATCACACCACCATTTTGTAGATTCCAAAATTCCAGTCTTGACCCTAATTCTGTTATAGATCTCCGATATTACTATAGAGAACTCTAGTTCTAAATGGCCGGCGTTTCTCAAATAAATATGAATGATTCAAGACTGTTATATGAATGATTCAAGACTGTTATATGAATGATTCAAGACTGTTATATGAATGATTCAAGACTGTTATATGGATGATTCAAGACTGTTATGTGAATGATTGAAGACTGTTATATGGATGATTCAAGACTGTTATATGAATGATTGAAGACTGTTATATGAATGATTCAAGACTGTTATATGAATGATTCAAGACTGTTATATGGATGATTCAAGACTGTTATATGGATGATTGAAGACTGTTGTATGAATGATTCAAGACTGTTATATGGATGATTGAAGACTGTTATATGAATGATTGAAGACTGTTATATGAATGATTGAAGACTGTTTTGTGAATGATTCAAGACTGTTATATGAATGATTCAAGACTGTTATATGAATGATTGAAGACTGTTATATGGATGATTCAAGACTGTTATATGAATGATTCAAGACTGTTATATGAATGATTCAAGACTGTTATATGAATGATTCAAGACTGTTATATGAATGATTCAAGACTGTTATATGGATGATTCAAGACTGTTATATGAATGATTGAAGACTGTTTTGTGAATGATTCAAGACTGTTATATGGATGATTCAAGACTGTTATATGGATGCTTGTACTGTTTATTTCAGGCTATCGTCATCTTCCTTGTCGCCCCTTGAGGAGCATGGAGCCACTACAGTAGCTAGTCCTCTACAGGAAGCCTTCACCAAACATTGACATGTTCTTGCAGCAGTGGTTTCTGAAGACATTTCTTTAACATAATGAGGTTGCCAGTCACGTGCACAATCTCATATTAGTGGCCTGGTACGACATGCCTGGGGGGACCAATAGTCATATATGGTTTCTTTGTCTCATCACTCCCTCGGGAACTAAACAGGGTATTTCCGGCAATCATCAACATCATCACTCTTCAGCTCATCTCTTCTTCTTCTGCGTTCGTCCTAAAAATGACGTTTGTTACGTTGTGTCGCCGTTTACAGCAAACCTGTGATATCTGCGCCTTTCGACCCGACACATCCGTTTTCGGCATCAGCTCCCCAAGAAGCATAGGCCTTCATCAAACATATGTCACGTGTTCCTGTCACGTGCCATCAGCGATTGGTCTTTCCATGTCTTCTTCATGCCATTCATTCTCGTCTCGTTTTCTCCGTGTGTTCATTGGTCTTCCCTGTTACCCTGGTGATTCCAGAAAATGGAGTACCTTGTAATGCTATCAGCAAGTTTCAGTGTGTGTCCTATCCATCTCCAGTGTCTTCTTCTCATCTCTGCTTTCACTCTGCTTCTTGTCATCAGTTTGACATTGGTGACCTTATCATACCATGTCAGTCCTTCTATTCCACGCAGGCACCCATTCATGAAGGTCTGTAACGTTTTGCTTGTTGTTCTCCGTGTTTCAGGCATGCTACTGTTTAATTTACATTCCTTACTGAAAGTAAATTAAAAGAATGGAGAGCACAGCCGACAGGTAAAACAAACAGAGATGACGAAAGTTTCGGTGTCATCATTTCAACGATTCCAGTTTTCAGTATGTAAATGCTTTGGTTTGACACCATCCTTGTCAGCAATATCATTGTCAAACAAGCCAACAGTTAACAGAGGATGGTAGAAAGGACCCAGAAATAAGATGTCAACATACTAACGCCGTGGCTTTATGCTCAGGCTCCAGCATATCGCGAGTGACAGCTGATCAATATGATATTCATTTCAGCTCTTTGCTGTCCGCGTCAAACAGGATCATTATGTAACACTCGAGGAGAGGACGCCCATAATATGCGAGACGAGATGTATACGAAAAATTGCAAATAAAAGACAGAAGGAGAAACAAAGGCTTTGAAAAGTTCATGGAAACAAAATAATGTATCAGCTACATAGAGAGACAGACAAGAAAATGCGTCGTCTTAGTACTGCTTTATTCTATCTCCATTTTTGGCAAAAATTGACCTGAGGTCAGAAACTGACGTCATTTAAGCTACTCTGTCATCCTACAAAATATCTGACAGTTATCTCTTATACGAGAACATATTTTCCAAAAAAAATAATTTTGATTTCAATGTTTGTTGAATTATAATTATTCTAAGTCCTATCACATTTAAACTGCTTTATTTCACCTCCTGATCTGCCAATCAAACTAGTCGTAGTCATCACGTGATGTTGTGAATCACTATGGAGACGCGAAGAAACAAGTTCGCTGCCGCCGATGTTTTAAAGCTGATCTGGTGCAGGTTTAATGCAATGGGAGCACCTGAGGTGATGGTTGCATGCTCCATAAAAGGAGAAGGGACTTGAGTTGCACAGCCATAAGGGTCAGAGTGTGCGAAATATTTTGCATGAACACCCTTGGTACCTTACAGATGCGACTCAACTACTTCTATACGAAGTTAAGATGTCTTGATACAGGCATACCAAAGCCATTTGTAAGAGGAAAAAAGAGAACAAAATTGAAGAAAGGCGGAAACACATCAACTCTTTTCCTAGAATACCATCACATTACTGTAGAGCTACCTCTAACAGAGTACCTTGAACGGCATAAGCTCAGCAAGATGTATGGGTTTTATGCTACCGTACCTACTGTGGGGAAAAAGGCATCCAGCATATCACAATACACACAATACATAAATCTTATGAAATATTCAGTACAGAATTCAACATTAGTATCATCAAAGAAAGACAGATGTGATAGGTGTGAACTTGCAAAGGTAGAAGTATGTCTGAAGATAAAGAAGAATTAGAAATGCACCGGAACAATTTTGAAGAAAAAATAAGCTAACGCTGAAATAGAAAAAGACAGAAATAACAAAAGTAAGCCAGTGCTTTGTTTTGACTTAGAAAATGTGTTATATAACACTCCCGAAATGTGGTGTTCCTATTTTTCTTCACAAACACAACCTGTGGCATTCAATTAATATGAGACAAACATAAAGGTACGTTATCAGGCACTCGTAGGAAATAAACAAGTAGAACAATAGACAACAGAAAAACAACAGACATGAGTGGCTTACCCAGGATTTGAACCCTGGACCTTCCGTGCGACAACCCCGCCTAGCCATGCAAGCGAATCACACTATCCTCCCTGCCATCTACGCATCACCAATAAATGATGTTTCGATGACAGGTCATTAGTGCGAACCGCAATACACGACACCGGAAGTCCACCATGGGCAGCTTAGCCCATTAATGGCGCAATCACTTCTGTCGTTTTCCTATCATACAGTATAGGTAAGTTCAACAAGACAAGGACCTTAATACTGTGTCCAGTAAATAATAGTAGACTTAGAACAGTAAGAACAGGACGGAGGGTAGGTTTGGTATTGTATAAACATTTATAACACATAAGGAAGGGAAACCCGAGGCCTGTAAACAGTAAATTAATATGAGACAAACATAAAGGCACGTTATCAGGCACTGTTGTGAGATATCCGTGATACTGCCCGCCCAAATAAAGAAATACTACAGCGTCTGAACGTTTTCTAGGCCATAAAAACAAATCAAGTGCAAAAATATTTAACTAACGATTTGAAATTTTGTCACTACGCCAAGTAAATTTACCACCCAGCCCGACATCCGTACCCTACCCCTCTTCTTAGTGTTTATGAACGAACGTCGAGAAAATTGGAAAATATTTGAATATTTCCACTATTACGTTAGAAAACCTGCCACTAAATTCTAGGTTTGACCTTGGTTTGAAGGCCAATACTACTAGATTTGAAGAAAAAAAACAGTTAGAAAATCTATTAATAACTATAGCCTTAGCGACGGTTACTAGGGCTATCGCTTGTCCAAGATTTGAATTAACTAATGCCAAGCGTATGATACCCACCCCCCAAAAAACCACAAGCTTTTTTTCGTTACCCGTCCGAATATTTAAAACGACCATTAGACAGTTTGGCAGCCGGCCAACGCGTGTTTCGTTTTCAAAGAACGGGCGAGAGAGAGAAAAAGGGGGGATTAACATGGAAAAAATCTAACCTAACTTGTGCATTGTGAAACTGAAACTAGCAAACCAAATGTGTGCAGGGCAGAGAAAGGGGGCAAGAAAAACGTAGATAATGTATTGTATTCTAATAGAAGAATAAATAAAAGGAAAGGACAGAAACGATAATATTGTTTATTGGAATACCATATTAATCTTTATAATATGTTAGCTTGCCTTAGAGTAAAAGTAAGTTGTTCTGAATAGAGAAAGAAAGAAAAGTACAAAGATGAAAACTAGGATAAAGAAGTAAATGAAAACATACTGGCTAGATAAAGGACAATTGTCCGGTTAATAATCACTTTCAATCTTTAAAATCACTTCAATAACAACAGAGATATCTTAGAAAATAAAAATTGAAGACAGAAAGACATACACAGTGGTAACCGCTCAACTTTGAAAAGCTTTGGATGTTACATTTTCTAAACGCGTTTTTTTAAAGAAAGTCAAATTGGCTTAACTTGATTTGATTGGTTGAGGTTAGTCTAAGAAGAGAGGGGATAAACGAACGCTTTGCTAAGCATAAGTGCCACTTGAAAAAATATTTTTTCCAAGAAGAGTTAAGAGCAGACGCAGAGCAAATTTGTGACCAATTGCCTTTGCAGTTTGGAAGTCGGTGATCTGAACTTGTGCCACTGATCGCTAGTTAACCTTATACTTGTGAAATATTTCATTGATTGCGGGTTGAGTCAAGTATTACCCAGTGAGCCATAACCTGGAGCTGCAGAGTTCGAGGCAACATGCTGGTTGCTTGAATGGTGAAGTCTTATCTGCCTCCAGAGAACACTGTAGTGAACGAGTGTGTAGTTTCCAGCAAGTCATATATCTTCAAAGGAACCACAAGATAAGCCATAAGATTGTGGGCTTATGTCAATTCATCAAGTTGTATTCTCCACACCTACTATAAACTGTTTTGTGAAATGATGAGACACCCAGTCCTTCCAAGTAGTGACACTTCATAAGACAGTATTGTTTCAGCAGGAATAAAATTATATAAACATTGTAGTAGTGACATTTATGGACAAGATGTCATTCATATTTATTTAATGCTGTACATAAATACACTTCATTTTAAGTTTTAAACATTCCTGTCCCAAAAGATTTGAGGTACAGGAAATTAAAATTGTAATATAATATTCTAACTTTAACCCCAGTCTTGTTGATTCAATTTTCATTGAGTTAAAGTTGTGTTTGGTTTTCTTCAGGCATTTATCACTACATTTGCATTACCCTAGACACGTAGCCATATAACAAACATCACACAATAGATATAAAAATATTGCACAGCGTGAGATCTGAGGGAGGTAGCGTTAGGTCCCCTGAGAACTCATTAACACCATTTTCAACTATTAGACTCAGGGTCTTACATAGCTTGACCTCACGCTGTTGACACTTAGTTTTTCATTTATTTACCATCAATAACCTCCCCGGTGTTAATCCACCACATATATCGGGGTCCTGTCCGGGATTTAAAATTTATTGTAACATCATAGATCCAGGGTACCCCCATTGTAATAAAATTTATAACATTAATCAGTGTGGAGAGTTATATGAATTGTCATAGCCCATAGTTAATTAGAAATATTTGTTAGCTATTACAGTTGGATTAATTAAATTTGGTGCAAGATAAAAGATGGCAGCTGTGCAGACTGCAAAGGAAATGGGAATGGAGGGGCAAGTTCTGATTCAGTATGTGACTTCAGAATGTGATAAGTTTATTGAAAGGGAAGATATGAGATTAGCTGAAGAGACGAGAGTACAATTTGAAGCTGATAAGGAAGTTAAGAGGTTACAATTAGAAGATGCTAGGGAGGCTAGGGCATTAGAGGCTGATAGGGAGGCTGAGATTAAAAGATTACAACTAGAAGAAAAGAAATTAGAGGCTGAGAAAGAAGAAAAAAGATTGCAGATGGAAGCAGAGGACAAAAGATTGCAGATGGAAGCAGAAGACAAACGATTGCAAAGGGAGCACGAACTAAGGCTAAAAGAATTGGAATTGCAAGGCCATGCTCAAGAGAATGGTAACAGCCCATCTACCTCTGATGCTAGTGCAATTCAGGGGGCTTCTAACTTGGCAATGAACTTCCATTTAGACCCCTTTGTAGAAAAAGAGGATGACATTGAGTCCTTCCTCTCTAGATTTGAAAAACTAGCTACAAATTATGGTTTAGAGAGGGAAAAATGGAGTTTGAAATTATCACTAGGGCTTAGGGGAACATCTTACGAAGTGTTCTCAAAGTTGAGCAGAGACGATCAGGAAGACTATGACATATTAAAACAGGCTCTTCTAGTTAGGTACGAGAAGAATGGGGAATTTTACAGGAAGAGATTTAGAAATGCAAAGCTACTGTCTGCGGAGACCTACCACCAATTCTCTGCCAGGTTGGAAACCTATTTGGAGAAATGGACTGCTCTGGGGAAAACCCAAGATCTTAAGGAAATGATCATGATTGAGCAATTGAGAGTCCATGGCTCCAGACCTGAGAAAGTTTTTCATGGAACAAGGTGCAGAGAGGTTGGGTGAGGTGCTCAATGTCGCTGAGAGGTATCAGGCAGCCCAGTCAGAAGTAGCTGGAGCAAAGAAGAAACAGGTAGAACATAATAAAGCCCCCCAAAACCAGAATAAATTTGACAGTAGAGATCAAGGAAATAAAGGTAAACCCAACTATGATAGGCCAAGATTTGACCCTAGAGATAGAAACCCGAAATACAATGAAAGGAAACCCTACAGATCTGATGGTAAGTATGGTAAAATTTGCAAGCTAAATAACCATAATACAAAAGACTGTAGGAAGAAAAATAACCCTCCACATTACGCTGCATGCCTTAAAACAGGAAATATGGGACAGAAGGAACAGCCTACTGGACAGCAGGAATCTTATCATCCCCCTGTATGTGAAGATGTCGTATGTAATGGGGCCACTATTAAGTGCCTTTATGATACTGGATTGGATTTTGACTCAGTCGTGAGTTCTCACCTGGTGCATCCTGATCAATATACCACAGAAACAGTGGAAATACAAGGGGCAGCCAAGGAAGTAGCAACCATGACACTTCCCATCGCCAGAATAAGTGTAAAAACTCGCTATGTGGAAGGAGTGATTAGAGCAGCAGTGATAAACGAACCAATCTACCCTCTGATATTGGGGTGTTGTTACGACATGTTTACGATGTCGTCTGCTATAGTTGGCAGTGTGCATTTTATGGTGATAGGTTTTTAATAGAGAATGTTTTTTATGCTTCATGGTTTATTGTTGAACACAATTGCATGGTTCGATTGGGACGCGGTAGCGTTGATATGGTCACGCTTGGTGACTAATGTACTTGACCCTTTGTTACTTGACCGTCACGCCATGAAGACGCGTTTTTTAATCCCTCCAGAGTTAGGCTACATATTGCCGAAATATATTTGATTATGGACGCTGGGTCAGTCCATATTTGTTAATGGATAAAGGAAATGTATGGTTAGTAGATAACCATTGGATGTGTAGTGATTTCTAAATACAATATCTAAATTAATATATAACAATATAGGGCATAAAGGCAAAGATAAGAAAGTACAAAGAATTTTCTGTTAGAACGGTTGGTGTCGCCTACGCTTTCAGATTATTATTTGCTAACGAATAGCCGAACAAAACGGTACCCAATTTTTCAAATTCGTCCTTGACATAAACAACCACTTTTCCTAGTTCTAAGAAAATATTTGCCTAAAATGCATTGTGGAACGAGGAGGGGCAAGGATAGATGAAATGCTAATTCGTTTTGCATTGATTTTAAACTAAATGCCAACTGTAGCACAGTGGCAAGCCTTGCCTTAGGGGTTTCCCCAATACGATGAAAAAGTTAGAATTGTGGACACTACGGTCATGTAAACATATTAAGCTCTTATTATGAATGACCTAAGCTCTCGTATTTAGCTTGAAAGTACATGGAAAAAGAGTGAACGAGAGGTAGTTTAAAAATAAACAACATAGAAAAAAAGATAGAATTTTGAACCAAACCACATAGCCCCTTAAAAATCGTAGATTCGTGTACCTGAAGACTTGCTGACCAAGAATATGGTGTTAGTTATATAAATAGTCCCTTAACTAATCAACTATTGATAAAACCGTACATAGAGATCAGAGATACTGTCAGGTCAAGTCATATCTGCTTAGATTGGATCGCATATTTTTTGGGGAAAAAAAGTAGGTGACAGATAGGCTAGGATAGTACAGTGAATCCGACTGGGTGGCATTTGAAGTGAGACGAAATATTATTGGCTGACCTTTGAATAAACATAAATAGCCTAGTAACGTAGAAAGGTTTGAATGATATTTTTTGAAAGACTGTTTACCCTTGTAATATTAAGAGCGATTGGACAACTGAATCGATATTGTCAGAATAAGCGTTAGGGGGGACGCCATTCCTAGAAAAATTTTCACCAGCGATAGATGAGATCAGGATGTGTTTTCAAATACAATTTCTGGGCAGCCTGGACAACAAAACAGATCGAAACTGTGTCAGTCATCGTCTCTGTGTATTTCATTGAACAAATTGTGGTAAGATTGACATTTATTAACCTGTATTTTATATAAAAATTGAATGTGAAATAATAATATATGTCTGGACATGAGTGGGTCTATAGCGAACATGAGGCAAAGCCTAAAGATTGATCCACCATGTGATAGACTGTCAGAGAAGTGTAAAACTACAAGAATATGTATGAGTGTCATAAAGGAGCATAACACCTATCCTATTATATGGAAGAGATTACAGCTGGAATTGCAGTGGCGTTGTAACTATTAGGGAAAGGAATACTTGTGTACATTGTCACATCAAAAGAAAATGGTGGCATAGGTTTGTATAAGGATATGACCCTTTTTGTTTGTTTGTAATGTACATGTTCTTAACTGTGGACTATTAATGTATGCTAGATATTACGAAGGATGCATACCTTCACATTTCAGAGGTCCTGGGTACTGACGTTAATGTGGTACCAAACGCTTGAAAACTGATTGATTCAGGACTCTGCCTGTTTACTGCGAGCCCATGCTAGTGGCCATTGCCTATCAAACAGGGAACAGATTGTCAAGCGAGCAGAGGAAAGGTTCAACCTATATTCTACTGCCAAGATAAGTTCTCGTTCGGCACCTGAGAGCTCAACTAACAGAATTAAAGAAGAAATATAAAAAGTGACTGTGAATAAACTGGGACAAATATTTAATAGTTCCACAAGTGACAAATAGAAACAAACATTACTAAAAGGGTATGATTTCAAATAACAACCTAGTGGTACTACCAGTATTACCTTAAAGTAGGAGAACACTACAGACGTATATTAGAAAAATATTTTATGTATGGACAGAGGATCTATTGTGCTATTTGACTGATGTAAATGATTATTTGATTTCACTTTTAAATTGTCAGTCCTGATTCCAATTAATTTAGAATCAGGATAATAAAATTGTAAAAATCATATTTATACAAATTTCAACCTCAGTCTTAAATAGGATAGCCTTTTAAAGTGTCGTTTGTATGTTATTGTGGTAGTACTGTGTGCTGCTGTGAATAATAAACTATTTGTTTGTATGTTTGTTGATGTTTGTACATTACACTCTACATTCATAACCCTAGACACTACACGAAGTCATTTAATATAATAATATAAATACATTTTGAATGAGATAAAAGGGGTGGTAGCTGAAAGGTACCCTGAAAAGTTCACAATACTATTGGATAAATTCAGGGACCTTCATAGCTAATCTCATTTATTAACATATTAATACCTAACAACAAATTCATAACATCAAATCCACCACAGGATGGAAGGATCTTCGATCAGTGTATGATATATATATTCGTCAAACACAGGCGTTTCATTACCTTCTGACTGGGTTACAGCAGAGCGTGTACATCGTCTGGATGTTCTGATGACAACTAATTGACTGGAATACTTACGATACCATATATTCCAATTTGGAATGAAATGCAGATGTATTTTCTTATGATGCTGAATATCCGTATGATGTCTTCACATGTATTGTATGAATAAATGGACGTATGTTGGACTCAAAATCGAAAGACTTACCCCGCTCATCAATCAGTTTGAAGGTGGGCTCTTTATGCCATTTTTTATTGATTGTTTTCGCGTTATACCTAATATGATCTTCTACGAAGAAAACCACTATAACTTGTTTACCAAGAGAAGGTTCGCAAGGAACCAAACTGATTGTCAATGATTAAGATACAGGCAAGACAATATATTAATTGACTCTTTAATAACTGCCTGAACCCGAACCCACGTATCAACCAAGTAACCTGTATCAACTGGTGGCCAGATGTTGGCTGTGGAATTTCTATTTCACGTTTAAGAACTGATCTACAATCAAATCGAATTTTCAAAACATCCCCTCGATTTACATTGACATTTCTTGCGCATGCGAATATGACGTCACGCCCTTAGCAACAGTCGAACGATCATGAATGTCACGCTAAAGTCAACGACATGGAAAAAAAATTAATCAAGCTTCAACAACCGAAAGAATTCTTGTCAAACACGCATCAGAACTACATGCTATATCAATAATTCCCTTGCGCATGTTGACTCTGTGGTAACTGATCGGAAATTCAAAAGCTAAGTACTTTTCGTGCTGTATGCAAATGTTAAGTCCATGTCATCCATTTCATAGGCATATTCTTAAGAACAATGTTAATCAGTAAATGTTTCATTTATATGTATTTATGAAGTCATGTCGATGTCAGCGGGTTGGTTGGCGATGGGAATCAAAACTGATGTTATGTCTCTTCGGACGACCGCATCGTTTTTGATTGTTCTTTAGCATAGTTAATTTTTTTTTCATTTTGCAAAGAAACCCATTGAAGATTTCCCGATGGCTACTTTCGTTTGCATTTGAAAGAATTTGACCTTGATTGTTAGCTATGCAGTTCTGTGAATAACTGTTGTATTTTGCTGTACTAAGTTTCATTTTTTTTAGTTTCGTTGCACGTTTGTAATCTATCTTGTTCATTCTCAAATCTTGCTATCTTTATTTTCATATATACTGTAATTTTTGGGAAATCCCAAAAGACCAGTGATCATGGCAACAGTACAGACCAGGTCACAAGCAAGGAAAGAGGAAGAAAACCCAATAAATACTCATCCAGAGGAGATGAGGAAGGCACAGGCTGAGGATAGGTCACTAAAGCCGTGTTTCAAGAAACTCCCGAAATGCCATACCCCTCCAAATAAAGGAGATTTATATATGACGAACAAGCTAATGTATAGGAAGGCTGGAACTGGTTCAAATGGTCATGGACAGCTGGTACTTTCAACTTCATATAGGGAGAAAGTGATAAAAAGATCACATGTTGCATCAAACGGTGTACATGAGAAAATAGGTACTACAGGTCAAAGAGTATCTATGAAATTCTATTGGCCAGGCGTAGCTGCAGATGTTGCAGCATTTGTGGAGGCCTGTGGCCAATGCAACAAGGGAACGCCACACGTTTGGAAAATCATCAGGACCTACAAAAGCACTACGGTGAAAACAGGCCTGAAAAGAAAAGGAAAGTTAACTATGATAACGTAGACACGGTGGATAGGAAACCCCCTTTTCACACACAGTCTTCACATAAACCAGTTAGAATGGCCACTATGCGTATTGTACAAAAAGTGACCTCAACCCAGTTTCACCCGACAATCCCTTGGTCGGAATTCCTGGAACTGGATGAAAATAGAAGAGAGGGAAGCCCCCTCAAATTGAAACTGAAACTGCGGGGAAACCCCAGTCGGAAAATTGGTAGCGGGCGGTTGGTGTGTGATAGCCAATTAAAGGGAGAAAAGTCATCACCACAATACTTTTAATTACATAAGCATTAACCGGAATGGCACCGGCAACACTGCTATTTGGCAGACCAATCAAAGGTCCATTGGAAGCCTTATTGAGGACGTGGACAGATGAGAAGGCAGAAGAGACTGTAACCTCATCATATCAGTATGTGAACGAACTGACCACTTGCTTAAAAACTGGCTGGAAACTTGCAAATGATAACCTAAGACAAGCCAGGAAGAAACATGCTGCATATTACAATAAAAAAGCGAAGGATAGGGAGCTTGCCGTGGGGAGAAGGTGCTTCTTCTACTACCCGGCAGCCGCAACAAACTTCAGATCGGATGGCAAGGTCCTTACACAGTTTTAGAAAAGGTATCTAGAACTAACTATAAGATAGATAAGAAAGGTAAAGAAAAAAATCTATCACGTGAACCTCCTAAAGAAATATCATGATAGGCAAAACCAGGAAGGGACACATTTAATGACCTTGGCCATAGCTACTGAGATGAAGAACGAACCTCTCACCTCTTTTGAATATCCCCTGAAACCCTGTGAAACTCCTGCACAGGTGAAAGTCAGTAAACATTTGACAAGAGGGCAGAGGGAGAAGATTCAAAAGGTTCTGGAAAATCATACAGACGTGTTAACGGACAAACCGGGGCACACAAACTTGTTGAAATATGACATGAAATTACTAGACCCAACACCCATCTGAATGAGAGCCTATACTATCCCATTCGCAAAAGAGAAAGCTTTAAAAGAGGAGATAGATTATCTGTTACAGGAAGGAATCATTTCTCACAGTGAATCTCCTTATAGCTCCAGTGTGGTATTGTTGAGGAAACCCTCTGGGGAACATAGACTGTGCATAGATTACAGGAAACTGAATGCTGTCACAGAAAGTCAGGTGGATCCATTACCTGATACTAACCAACTATTTGCCAGACTGAATAAGGCAAAATATTTTTCCAAGGTAGATCTCAGCAAGGGATATTACCAGATTCCAGTGAAGCCTGAGATTCGACCTTATCTGGCGTTTAGCACCTCGGAAGGCCATTATGAGTTCAACATGTTGCCGTTTGGTTTGAAAAATGACCCGAGTGTGTTTTCCCGAATGATGCGAACATTGTTGGATCCCCTGAAAAACCCATGTATTACCAATTTCATGGATGATATCCTCATCGCTACGGAAACATTTGAAGAACATGTTAACTCTTTGAATATGCTATTTGATAGACTCAGAGAGGCAAACTTAACTGCTAGACCAACAAAATGTTGTATTGGATGCAAGGAATTAGAATTCTTGGGACATACTGTACATCAGGGTAGCATGACCCCTGACCCCAAGAACCTGGAGAAATTACAGAGAGCACCTAGACCACAAACTAAGAAGGATGTGCGATCCTTTGTGTCGCTTTGTGGCTTTTACCAAAAGTACATTAAAAATTTTAACTCTGTATGTGCTCCTCTGACGGATTTAACTCGTAAAGGAAAACCAGATAGAATAGAATGGTCAGCAAAATGCGAGTTGGCATATAATGAGTTAAAGGAGAAACTCACCAGTAAGCCTATATTGAAATTACCTGATTTGAGTCAGGAATTCAATGTAAGAACGGACGCTAGTAATGTGGGATTAGGGGCCACATTGTTACAAAGGTCCTCTTTACCAGATGGGGAATTAAACCCAGTTGCTTATGCCAGCCGCAAGTTAAACAGAGCGGAACAAAATTACTCAACTATTGAAAAAGAATGTTTGGCTTTGGTCTGGGCGATCAAGAAATTCCAGATCTATCTGTATGGTAGACCTTTCGTGGTACAAATCGATCATCAGCCGCTGGTTTTTCTAGCTCAGGCAAGACATGGTAATGCCCGTTTGTTAAGGTGGTCACTTCTCATTCAACCTTACTCGTTTACCATTGAATACATTCCCGAATCGCAGAACGTTGGGGCAGATTTCTTGAGTAGGCACCCACCTGCAGAAACCCAGGATAATCAAAAAGCCTAGTTGAGTTCATTTGATCGGATTTGTATCACTGATTATAAAGCTGCATTGGAATGCAGGCTCTTAACAGGGGAGATGTGTGGTAAGATATCCGTGATACACCCCGCCCAAATAAAGAAATACTAAAGCGTTTGAACGTTTTCTAGGCCATAAAAACAAATCAAGTGCAAAAATATTTATCTAACGATTTGAAATTTTGTCACTACGCCAAGTAAATTTACCACCCAGCCCGACATCCGTACCCTACCCCTCTTCTTAGTGTTTATGAACAAACGTCGAGAAAATTGGAAAATATTTGAATATTTCCACTATTACGTTAGAACACCTGCCACTAAATTATAGGTTTGACCTTGGTTTGAAGGCCAATACTACTAGATTTGAAAATAAACAGTTAGAAAATCTATTAATAACTATAGCCTTAGCGACGGTTACTAGGGCCATCGCTTGTCCAAGATTTGAATTAACTAATGCCAAGCGTATGATACCCACCCCCCAAAAAACCACAAGCTTTTTTCGTTACCCGTCCTAATATTTAAAACGACCATTAGACAGTTTGGCAGCCGGCCAACGCGTGTTTCGTTTTCAAAGAACGGGCGAGAGAGAGAAAAAGGGGGGATTAACATGGAAAAAATCTAACCTAACTTGTGCATTGCGAAACTGAAACTAGCAAACCAAATGTGTGCAGGGCAGAGAAAGGGGGCAAGAAAAACGTAGATAATGTATTGTATTCTAATAGAAGAATAAATAAAAGGAAAGGACAGAAACGATAATATTGTTTATTGGAATACCATATTAATCTTTATAATATGTTAGCTTGCCTTAGAGTAAAAGTATGTTGTTCTGAATAGAGAAAGAAAGAAAAGTACAAAGATGAAAAATAGGATAAAGAAGTAAATGAAAACATACTGGCTAGATAAAGGACAATTGTCCGGTTAATAATCACTTTCAATCTTTAAGATCGCTTCAATAACAACAGAGATATCGTAGAAAATAAAAATTGAAGACAGACAGACATACACAGTGGTAACCGCTCAACTTTGAAAAGCTTTGGATGTTACATTTTCTAAACGCGTTTTTTGAAAGAAAGTCAAATTGGCTTAACTTGATTTGATTGGTTGAGGTTAGTCTAAGAAGAGAGGGGATAAACGGACGCGTTGCTAAGCATAAGTGCCACTTGAAAAAATATTTCCTCCAAGAAGGGTTAAGAGCAGACGCAGAGCAAATTTGTGACCAATTGCCTTTGCAGTTTGGAAGTCGGCGATCTGAACTTGTGCCATTGATCGCTAGTTAACCTTATACTTGTGAAATATTTCATTGATTGCGGGCTGAGTCAAATATTACCCAGTGAGCCATAACCTGGAGCTGCAGAGTTCGAGGCAACATGCTGGTTGCTTGAATGGTGAAGTCTTATCTGCCTCCAGAGAACACTGTAGTGAACGAGTGTGTAGTTTCCAGCAAGTCATATATCTTCAAAGAAACCACAAGATAAGCCATACGATTGCGGGCTTATGTCAATTCATCAAGTTGTATTCTCCACACCTACTATAAACTGTTTTGTGAAATGATGAGACACCCAGTCCTTCCAAGTAGTGACACTTCATAAGACAATATTGTTTCAGCAGGGAATAGAATTCTATAAACATTGTAGTAGTGGCATTTATGGACAAGATGTCCTTCATATTTATTTAATGCTATACATAAATACACTTCATTTTAAGTTTTAAACATTCCTGTCCCAAAAGATTTGAGGTACAGGAAATTAAAATTGTAATATAATATTCTAACTTTAACCCCAGTCTTGTTGATTCAATTTTCATTGAGTTAAAGTTGTGTTTGGTTTTCTTCAGGCATTTATCACTACATTTGCATTACCCTAGACACGTAGCCATATAACAAACATCACACAATAGATATAAAAATATTGCACAGCGTGAGATCTGAGGGAGGTAGCGTTAGGTCCCCTGAGAACTCATCAACACCATTTTCAACTATTAGACTCAGGGTCTTACATAGCTTGACCTCACCCTGTTGACACTTAGTTTTTCATTTATTTACCATCAATAACCTCCCCGGTGTTAATCCACCACAGGCACTCGTAGGACATAAAGAAGTAGAACACTAGACAACAGAAAGCATGGCTAGGCGGGGTTGTCGCACGGAACGTCCAGGGTTCAAATCCTGGGTAAGCCAATCATGTCTGTTGTTTTTCTGTTGTCTAGTGTTCTACTTCTTTATTTCCTGTGAGTGCCTGATAACGTACCTTTATGTTTGTCTCATATTAATTTATTGCTGTGGCATTCAACCTGACTGCCACATTGTCAGTTACTTTGCTTTGTGGTATGAAGTAGGAAATGGCAGATCTGGAAACAATGAGAAAGTTATTAGATATCATCATTAACTCATAGAGATGACTCTTTGGTCAGATACTTGTGTACCACAAAATATGAATTCTATAATGACTCTAGCTCTGGCATTGTTTCTCTAAGATATACTCATCCGCATAAAATTGAATACAAGCTGTGTCATTAAGACACATAATTAAATGCATTATAATTAAGATCTCGCAAGAAGATCCACATGCCAAATGAAGTAGCCCTAAGGAAACTGAAAGCTTGACAATTGGCAACCGAGAAAAAACAAATCTGAAGACCATGTTTAGATGCATGCCACAGCTGTACAGAGATGTCATGAGCACCCGGCTTAAATCTTGATCTCTCTCTAGTATTTGTCCTCATTTTCTTATTTTGTGTGAATGTGTAGCAAAGTAACTTACCGGAAATATCAGGAAAAAATTGTGTTCATTTAATTCAGTAAATAACATACACATAAACATGGCTCCTTTATCTTTTATTGTTGGCCTGCCTGAACGAGCTTGTTAAAGTGAATGTTTGTGAGAGGAAGAACAACGAGCATGTTAAAGTGAATGTTTGTGAGAGGAAGAACAACGAGCTTGTTAAAGTGAATGTTTGTGAGAGGAAGAACAACGAGCTTGTTAAAGTGAATGTTTGTGAGAGGAAGAACAACGAGCTTGTTAAAGTGAATGTTTGTGAGAGGAAGAACAACGAGCTTGTTAAAGTGAATGTTTGTGAGAGGAAGAACAACGAGCTTTTTAAAGTGAATGTTTGTGAGAGGAAGAACTATATTAGGTCTTAGCTTCATAATGTAGGATGACCAGTTCCCTTCCTCGCTGCCTTTGCCTTTTCTAACAAAAGAGAAAAGTCAGCTACTCACTTTTACTACCGGGTAGACTGGAGCATGTTGCTATCTTGTTTCAAACCCGGTCCTTTTACCTTGAGAAGCCATCAGAAAATGAGGGAGTTCTGCTGCAAGACGATGATTTACGGCAGGGCAATCTTTTTTTTTTTTAATAAAGTTTTGGCGAGGCGCGTCCCGTTCAACCTAGTCGGTTATATAAGGGCGCATGTCCAAACATAAAAGACCCTTAGTCTAAATGTAGAGGCATAACAGAATTCTATTTACCGCAGAGAACCTAGCGCTTTAACCAATGTACTATATATGAGGTGTCCTGACCATTCGTCGCCTTATTACTGCTTTATTCCTTCTCCACTGAAGCGTGTTTTGAGAAAAACGCATCCAAAGCTTGTTAAAGTGAATGTTTGTGAGAGGAAGAACAACGAGCATGTTAAAGTGAATGTTTGTGAGAGGAAGAACAACGAGCATGTTAAAGTGAATGTTTGTGAGAGGAAGAACAACGAACATGTTAAAGTGAATGTTTGTGAGAGGAAGAACAACGAGCTTGTTAAAGTGAATGTTTGTGAGAGGAAGAACAACGAGCATGTTAAAGTGAATGTTTGTGAGAGGAAGAACAACGAGCTTGTTAAAGTGAATGTTTGTGAGAGGAAGAACGAGCATGTTAAAGTGAATGTTTGTGAGAGGAAGAACAACGAGCTTGTTAAAGTGAATATTTGTGAGAGGAAGAACAACCTAATCAGGAAACAGCCTCCAAACTCTCATCATTTTTTCAAGAGATGTAATCGTAAAAAACATAGAAATACCGGTACATATTTTTTTTAAAGCATATGAACATCTGAGAAGAGAACGTAAGTATATAGGTTATAGATCTGAACTGAGGTTTTCTTAACCTGATTACAGTCTGTCTTCACCAGGACACTGGAGATGGAATAATTATGTCACTGTAAGGCACGTATATGGAGATAGAATTAAGAAACCAACTAGAAAGTGAATAATTCAGTTGGCACATTATTCTATCTCCAACCAGAAATTGTTTATAATTCTTTTTTTGAAAAATGTTTTCCATATTCTAATTTTTGATTTCAAATACATTTAAGTTTCGATCATCGTGCACAATTTCATTTTAATATGATAACTCCTCCACGTTCAACTGATACCCCCAAAAACTTTGGATGCGTTTTTCTCAAAACACGCTTCAGTGGAGAAGGAATAAAGCAGTAATAGGGCGACGAATGGTCAGGACACCTCATATATAGTACATTGGTTAAAGCGCTAGGTTCTCTGCGGTAAATAGAATTCTGTTATGCCTCTACATTTAGACTAAGGGTCTTTTATGTTTGGACATGCGCCCTTATATAACCGACTAGGTTGAACGGGACGCGCCTCGCCAAAACTTTATTAAAAAAAAAAAGATTGCCCTGCCGTAAATCATCGTCTTGCAGCAGAACTCCCTCATTTTCTGATGGCTTCTCAAGGTAAAGGGACCGGGTTTGAAACAAGATAGCAGCATGCTCCAGTCTACCCGGTAGTAAAAGTGAGTAGCTGACTTTTCTCTTTTGTTAGAAAAGGCAAAGGCAGCGAGGAAGGGAACTGGTCATCCTACATTATGAAGCTAAGACCTAATATTGGTTGTCTCTAAAACTTAACTCCCCTGATCTAATATTGGTGGTCTCTAAAACTTAACTCCCCTGATCTAATATTGGTGGTCTCTAAAACTTAACTCCCCTGACCTAATATTGGTGGTCTCTAAAACTTAACTCCCCTGACCTAATATTGGTGGTCTCTACAACTTAACTCCCCTGACCTAATATTGGTGGTCTCTACAACTTAACTCCCCTGACCTAATATTGGTGGTCTCTAAAACTTAACTCCCCTGACCTAATATTGGCTAAAACTTAACTCCCCTGACCTAATATTGGTGGTCTCTAAAACTTAACTCCCCTGACCTAATATTGGTGGTCTCTAAAACTTAACTCCCCTGACCTAATATTGGTGGTCTCTAAAACTTAACTCCCCTGACCTAATATTGGTGGTCTCTAAAACTGAACTCCCCTGACCTAATATTGGTGGTCTCTAAAACTTAACTCCCCTGATCTAATATTGGTGGTCTCTAAAACTTAACTCCCCTGATCTAATATTGGTGGTCTCTAAAACTTAACTCCCCTGACCTAATATTGGTGGTCTCTAAAACTTAACTCCCCTGACCTAATATTGGTGGTCTCTAAAACTTAACTCCCCTGACCTAATATTGGTGGTCTCTAAAACTTAACTCCCCTGACCTAATATTGCTGGTCTCTAAAACTTAACTCCCCTGACCTAACATTGGTGGTCTCTAAAACTTAACTCCCCATATCTAGTATTGGTGGTCTCTAAAACTTAACTCCCCTGACCTAATATTGGTGGTCTCTAAAACTTAACTCTCCTGACCTAATATTGGTGGTCTCTAAAACTTAACTCCCCTGACCTAATATTGGTGGTCTCTAAAACTTAACTCCCCTGACCTAATATTGGTGGTCTCTACAACTTAACTCCCCTGACCTAATATTGGTGGTCTCTACAACTTAACTCCCCTGACCTAATACTGGTGGTCTCTAAAACTTAACTCCCCTGACCTAATATTGGTGGTCTCTAAAACTTAACTCCCCTGACCTAATATTGGTGGTCTCTAAAACTGAACTCTCCTGATCTAATATTGGTGGTCTCTAAAACTCAACCCCCTGACCTAATATTGGTGGTCTCTAAAACTTAACTCCCCTGACCTAATACAGCTGAAGTCTCTAAAATTTAACTCCCCTGACCTAATACTGCTGAAGTCTCTAAAACTTAACTCCCCTGACCTAATATTGCTGGTCTCTAAAACTTAACTCCCCTGACCTAATACTGGTGAAGTCTCTAAAACTTAACTCCCCTGGCTTAGCATTGGTGATCTCTAAAACTTAACTCCCCTGACCTAATATTGGTGGTCTCTAAAACTTAACTCCCCTGACCTAATATTGGTGGTCTCTAAAACTTAACTCCCCTGACCTAGTATTGGTTGTCTCTAAAACCTAACTCCCCTGACCTTATATTGGTGGTCTCTACAACTTAACTCCCCTGACCTAATACTGGTGGTCTCTAAAACTTAACTCCCCTGACCTAATATTGGTGGTCTCTAAAACTTAACTCCCCTGACCTAATATTGGTGGTCTCTAAAACTTAACTCCCCTGACCTAATATTGGCGAAGTCTCTAAAACTTAACTCCCCTGACCTAATATTGGTGGTCTCTAAAACTTAACTCCCCTGACCTAATACTGGGGAAGTCTCTAAAATTTAACTCCCGTGACCTAATATTGGTGGTCTCTAAAACTAAACGCCCCTGACCTAATACTGGTGAAGTCTCTAAAAATTAACTCCCCTGACCTAATACTGGTGAAGTCTCTAAAGCCTAACTCCCCTGACCTAATATTGGTGAGGTCTCTAAAACTTAACTCCCCTGGCCTAATACTGCTGAAGTCTCTAAAACTTAACTTCCCTGCCTTAATACTGGTGAGGTCTCTAAAACTTAACTCCCCTGATTTAATACTGGTGAAGTCTCTAAAACTTAGCTCCCCTACCTAATACTGGTGAAGTCTCTAAAACTTAACTCCCCTGACCTAATGCTGGTGAAGTCTCTAAAACTTAACTCCCCTGACCTAATACTGGTGAAGTCTCTAAAACTTAACTCCCCTGACCTAATACTGTTGAGGTCTCTAAAACTTAACTCCCCTGACTTAATACTGGTGAGGTCTCTAAAACTTAACTCCCCTGACCTAATACTGGTGAGGTCTCTAAAACTTAACTCCCCTGACCTAATATTAGTGAAGTCTCTAAAACTTAACTCCCTGACCTAATACTGGTGAGGTCTCTAAAACTTAACTCACTGACCTAATATTGGTGAAGTCTCTATAACTTAACTCCCCTGGCCTAATATTGGTGAAGTCTCTATAACTTAACTCCCCTGACCTAATATTGGTAAAGTCTCTAAAACGTAACTCCCCTAACCTAATACTGGTGAAGTCTCTATAACTTAACTCCCCTGCAGCAATGTCTTCTATGGGTTATCTTTCCTTGTGTATTACAAGAGAGCGTTGAATGTAATCACGAAATCGATTCAAATTCGGATCAATTAAAGCAATAATCTTGGATCTATGCAGCCGACTAACATGGCAATCATTGGTCACCACGCCTCTGTGCGTCTTGTAGGGCAGCAACAAACTTTCTCCACTGTGCTCGGTCGCAATACATAATTAGGATATATTTTGCCTATACATTTAATGCACGCATACAAGTTTGAATTCTTGTTGACTATCACAAACATGCCGAATGTGTTCATTCATCTCTACATTTGAACAGCAACCGGATTCAATCGATTTGTTTATTTCATTAATTTACATGAATTGATGGATCCGGCTCAAAGGTCAATCTCAACAAAACATGTGATGTCGTGCGCCTTGAACAACTCCGTAGTGAAGGCAGATCTGCCTTACCGTCGTTATGAATAAAGGGGAGATACCAAGGACAATGAGCCATCCTCTGTTAGAGAACGACACTACAGTCGATGACTCACTCAACCAGGCTAAGACCTGATGGTACAAGTATTTGACATCAAACGTAAGACTAGCAAGGATGGACGTATGAAAAGATGAATCAGTCGTGGACACAACCACCGCGCTACAGGAACACAATCAACGTTTATATCCCTCGACATTTGCTGAGGGAGAGTGAGCACTTATGGGTTTGCCCGGAGCGTCATGATGTCGATTTTGAAGAACAATAACAACATATGACACTGGCAATACTTATGGCCCTTACGTGGAATCTGCAATAAACTGATTCGATTTTGTTATTCACTTTTAAGATTAATTGCCTATTGTTATATGCTGTCACTTATCTTTTAAACATTTTTAAGTAGTGGACAGGGGATTATTTTACAGATCTTCACGTGATAGAAGGGGGGAAAAGAAACATAAGCTCGTGAAATTTTTTAACGAGCCCTTCCTCGGAAGTATTTCAAAGCCCGGTTTGTCAGGATTAAAGATACAATAAGCACAGGCAGCCATCACTTTTGTCTAGACAGGGAAAGCTGGCAGACATTTTAAAACTGTTCAATATACAATCGAAACTAATTTTCAACTTATATCTGCAGGCATGATATTTTTGTTCAAGGTAGATCGCTTGAGAGCTCAGGGTTTTTAAAGTAGATTCCCATAGCTCCTGTGTTACCTACCGCTGATTTAAACTAGATTACATTTTGTATGATTTCTACAACTAAAGGCTCCATGCTGCTGTAATATTCTATTATTGTGCCAGGCGCATTCTTTTTTTGTTTCTTTTAAGAGATAATCTAAGACTCCATGCCCAAAAAGTCAGAGTTCAGAGTGTCAGGAGCGGACTTTGTGTTGTATCCATTTTGTTGCGTGCACATAAATTACATATATTGTGAACAATGTGATATTCATGGCATAAATCTGACCAGACATGTCATCGTGAGTGGCTTAGGCGATCATTCCTCTTCATTACCTCTGGTTTCGGTAATGGGATCCCTTAAATGCGAAACTGTCAATGTAGGAACACAGTTAGAAATATTTACTGGCGGCAAGAAATTGAGTGTTATTGTGTGTATAGCGTACATTATTTGTGAGCGTTGTAGTGGGCAAAGTCCAGCGTCAATACATAATAACCGTGCTAGAGACGGAGCATGAGTGAAAACTGGTATTCGGGGGATTATGAAACATGAGAAGAGGAGTTGATTGGGAAAACTTTGACCGGGACGGTTGAGCAGCAGTGGTTTGGTTTGTAATCTTTGAATACCACATAGGGAGAAGACAAATCCAACGACTGCTGAGTGCTACCAAGCAATCAATTTGAAGAACGGTTCAACGCTGAAAGATTGGGCGGTTGACACTACATGTCGTCTGACACACGCGTATTGTGATTTAAAAGGTTTCATGAATCCAGTGGAAAACCGTGGTGCATTTTTGTGTGGAAAGTGGTCACGTGTAGTGAGTTGTTTCACTTATTGTGAATGTCACGGGTAGTGAGTTGTTATCACTTATTGTGAATGTCACGGGTAGTGAGTTGTTATCACTTATTGTGAATGTTCTTTTATGTAAAGAATATGACTACTGCACCCTCAGGCACATTTCTCCTGTGATCAATCTCCTCCTCTCTATGCCCTGCAGGAGAAATGGTGTTGTCCTCAGGACATGAGGAGGAAAGAGCCCACCACAGTGAAGGGGTGGCTCTAATGCTGTCTATTGAAGCACATAAGGCACTTATAGAATGGGAAGCAATGGGACCCCGAATTATAACAGCAAGGTTTAAATCAGCCAAAAAGAAAGTAAATATAAACATCATCCAGTGTTATGCACCAACAAATGATAAAGAAGAATCTGAGAAAGAAGACTTTTACATCAGATTACAAAATGTCTTGGACAAAAAGAAAAGAAAGGACATCACAATTTTGATGGGGGACCTAAACGCGAAAATAGGAAAAGACAACACCGGCTTTGAAGAAATCATGCGAAAGCATGGATTAGGTATGATGAACGAGAATGGGGAACTATTAGCTAACATGTGCTTCAAATCAACTAGATATAGGGGGAAGCAAATTTCCACATAAAAGAATACATAAAGCAACATGGATATCACCAGACGACAGAACTGAGAATCAGATTGATCACATATGCATAAGTAAGAAGTTTAGGTCATCACTGCATGATGTAAAAGTGTATAGAGGGGCAGATGTGGTATCAGACTACCATCTTCTGTTGGCTTAAACAAAATTAAAAGACATTTACAACAGGATATAGCTATAAAAGGTAGGTAAAGGTAAAGGATCCCGTTACACGCCCATTAAGGCATATTGGGAATATGGTGTTAGGCCCATATTTTCTTGACCATCGGCAAACTAGGGGTGATGTGGTCAGCATCACGCCGGCCGCCTTAACCTTCCCAGAGGTTGCTATGGTACCCAGTTGGGGCTGGGTCGACCCAGGAGCCGTTTGCGGCCTAAAAAATTCCCACTTCATCTGGGGATCGAACCATAGACCAATGAGCTAGGAAGCCAGTGCACTAACCACTATGCTACCGCGACTCCCATATAGCTATAGACATCAGTATAATGTGGGATATCTAAGAAATCAGGAAATAAGAGAAAAATTTTCAATCACAGATTCCAACAATTACCAAGTACTCCGACAGCTGGAAGATGAAGCAGATACAGAAGACCACTGGCAATAAGTAAAAAACATATGAAACGAGACATGCAAAGAAGTACTGAGAAAAAGAGAACATCAGCACAAAGCATGGATAACAACAGAAACCATTAGCAAGATAGAAGACAGGGAAAACAAGAAAGCAGATTTAAACAGATGCAAAACCAGAAGCTCCAAAGCCAAGGCTCATGAAGTGTACATAGAAGCAAACAAAGAAGTAAGAAGAAACATCAAAGAGACAAGAGGAAGTATATTGAAGAGTTTGCAAAAGAAGCAGAGGAAGCTGCAGCCAAAGGAAATATGAGGGACCTGTACAACACCACAAAGAAGCTAACAGGGAAATATAAGCAAGCAAATGGCCTCATAAAAGATAAGAATGGAAAATTTCTTAGTAATATACAAGAACAAATGAAGAGATGGACAGAAAACTTTGAGGAACTTCTCAATAGACCAGCTCCAACTAATCCCCCAGACATCCAGCCAGCAGAAGGGAGCTACAAATCAGCTGTGAGCGACCAAGTAGAGAAGAAATAAAGAAATCCATAAAGCTTCTGAAAGATGGAAAAGCAGATGGTCCAGATGGCATTCAAGAAGAAGCCATCAAAACAGATATTGATACCTCTACAGAGACATTATACAAACTACTTGGTAAAGTCTGGGAGAGAGAGGAAATACCAGCAGAATGGAAGGAAAGTTATCTGGTCAAGTTGCCCAAGAAGGGAAATTTACAAATTATAGAGGAATAATGTTACTATCAGTGCCAGGAAAAGAATTAAACAGAATGATCATTGAGAGATTAAAAGAGTCCATAGACAAGCAACTGAGAGATGAACAAGCAGGTTTTTGACAAAACAGATCATGTACTGACCAGACAGCCACATTGAGAATAATAGCTGAACAAAGTCTGTAATGGAATTCACCGCTTTATTACTGAAATTCACCGAAAATATTACATTTCCAACAGGGTTATTGTTAAGTCATATTTTGAGTCAGAGTTAAGTGTTAAAGATTTTTATGTACGGGGCTGGTTTTTTCTAGTAAGCACGTTTAAAGTAATGAGTTGATTTTTGTTTGGGTACTTTTTGTACGCTATGTTTTTCTCGAACATTGCTCAACTGAGTAGGTGTTAGTCTTTAAAAAAAAAAATAAAGAAAGTGTTCGAATGTTCTTAGTGGTAGTTGGGGGAGGGGGGGGGGGGGGGATACGGATGAGCTGAGCTCAGTTCTCAAGCGGTTAGTTCGCGCATCAGTAATTTTTACTGAGTTGTACTGAGAGACTGTGATCTTGGGATTAGTATGTACCTGGCAGAGCTTCGAGACAGTTGTTTAGTCTCGTTAGTGTGGGATCTCTTGTATGTATTTATCGTGGACGCAGATGCGCACACTAACATGTACAGCGCCCTAATATCTGACCTTTGGCTAGGATCATGTTTCTAGACACAGGGGCCAGTACAATGACATTCATGATGTCATTAGGTCCTTTGTGTGAGAACACAGAAGATCACTACAGTGACACATGTTGCCATTGGGTCTTCTTGTGTTGGGACATGTGGTCTTGACCAGGGCCGGGTTTTGGGCGGGTGATAATGCGACCTCATGCGAGGAAAAAATATGCGACCTCATGCGAGGAAAAAAAAAAAGTCTCGTTAGTGTGACCAGAGGATATTTTTAAGAGAATATATTATTGAAGTGAAGATAGATAGATTATTGAAGGGAATGTTTTTTCTCCCAGGAGATGTATTATTCTAATGCCATGGATTACGTTGGCTCATTGATGTACCTAGTATTATGATGTATGCAATTCCTTTCTTGATGGATTTTTGTACTTACACGATTTATCATTCTAATGCCATGGATTACGTCGGCTTATATGAACTGTAATGTAAGTTGCGGTGTACGCAACCAAGCTCTGGATATTTAAGATGCTATGATTTACGGTGTTTTCTGCAATCTATTTGCCATGGATTTTGTATGCCATTATAACTTGTGACAGTGTGCTGTTTCTGATGTCTACGTTACTGTGACAATAAACTGTATATTGTGAGTTGGAAACCATTGGTCTTACCCATTGGTCTATTGCTAACTATCGTTACTGTGGTGTGGATGATTGCAACTTAAACAAACTTAAAGTACCCATGACATTCGCCTATGTTTATACATATTTACGCACCTGTCGGCCAACTGTAAGCCCGACCAAGGCTGATCGTATTTATCAGCGAATGTATTAACTTTGTCTAACCGTGCCACCCTTACTCACGGAAGAATCTACACAGTAACATAAGTGATGGCCTGTGTGGCCTGTTATAGAGAACATATATATATTAATATAAGTGTCTACTGATCCTGTCTACAAACAAACGCAACGCAACATAAGTGGTCGCCAGTGATATGGGGTGTGTTTGACATAAGTTGCCAAAAACTAGAACTACAAGGAGGTCAAGTCAAGATTTACAGTGTTGCCAGGTCTAGTTTTCGTGTGCAAGTTTCAAGTTGACGTCATGCAGTACGTGTCAAGGACCTGAGAAGTGAGGAGTTCCAGTACCTATCAACGTTGGACTTCTACAGACCGTGTGATACCCGATGCCCATCGTTTTGTCGCGAAGGCCGGGAGTTCTATTTTTTGAAGATAAGTGGTTTTTTTGTTTGTAAACTGTGCCACTTTATATGTAACAAGCCTTCATCTATTGTGTGCATTACCTGTTGAATTTAGTGTTCTATGTTCTATATTCCATGTTTACGCGGGTTTGGTTGGGAGGTGACTTACGATAGGAAACATCCCAGTTCATCCAGGGCCTACGGAAGCGTTCTTTAGGGACACATTTTGCGGATTTCCCGCAGTGGAAATTTCCAGCGAATTTTTGCTGAAGCATTTCAGTCCACTGTGTTTGGTAATCTGTGACACCATTGTTTAGGTGTGACGAACTGTCTTATTGTCGTTGTCGAAGTATTTTTTTTCTGTGCCTTAGTTTATTAAGTAATTTGTTTGTGATTGTCTTCCTCTATCTTCCTATCTTTACTTTATATACACATTTTTTGTTTATACACTGTGCTGTTGCTTGTCTTGTCACTCTTTTCGCAGTGTCATTGCATTCTTTGCAATATTTTTTCTTTAGTTTTGCTTTCTTGTTTAGTTGATTCTGCGAACGTGGTTATTTGTTCTTTATATCTTGTCTTTGTCACTCTTGTTTGCATTGTCTATTTTTGTTATGATCGGATAATATTTTAATGCATACTTTAATAGGTAATTAATAACATTGTTAATAGTTAGAAAGGTAAATGTGCAAGTTCTATGGACAGGAACTTATTGTATTTGTAGGTGATAAATAAATTTTGAATTATTTGAGGAAGAAATCTTTCTAGGGTAGTAAGATTGCTCATACATATTTGTCATAATGGCATCTTTGGATTACTTCATTAAACAAGGGAAATCCCTTGGTATGACTACTGAAGAAATAAAACAATTCGCACTTGTCGAATATGACAAGGCTCAGAAGCTGGAAGAAAAAAAAGTGGAGGCAGAAGAGAAAAAAACTTCAAATGCAAATGGAAGAGAAAAAAACTTCAAATGGAAATGGAAGAGAAAAAATTTCAAAAGCAAATGGAAATGGAAGAGAAAAAATTAGAGGCGGAAAAACTTCAAAAGCAAATGGAAATGGAAGAGAAAAAATTAGAGGCGGAAAAACGTCAAAAGCAAATGGAAATGGAAGAGAAAAAACTTCAAAACCAAATGGAAATGGAAGAGAAAAAACTTCAAAAGCAAATGGAAATAGAAGAGAGAAAACTTCAGATGCAAGCTGAAGAAAACCTTAGACTCCACTAGCAAAAGGTGGAGCTTGAGAGAATGAAGGTAGTGAATGGTGTTAATACACAAAATGTTACGGACACTCAAACAACTTCTCATAGGACAAATGCTAATTCCTATAAGATCAGATTACCTCATTTTAAACCTATCTCCGACGATGTCTTATTCTACCTAAATAGATTG